>CM031239.1:905536362-906115322 GCA_018340775.1 Taxus wallichiana var. yunnanensis
TTATATTGCTAAGAATGTACCAATACTTAATGTATAAAATATGCACATACGGTGTGCGAAAATCCACATAATGGTAAAAATAGAATGCCCATATGTAATGATTTTGAATCCATAAATATGTATATACTATAAATGCTCAATTTAAATGATGCACATAATGTAAATACCCACGTTAAAATTTAGATAGAAGACAAAACAAAAAATAAAATTATGCATCAAATATATAATTGTTTCAAAAAATATAGAGCGATCTAGAATCATATTATGCTTGAAAATAATGTAGCAATATAGTCGAAATTTTGAAATACATAATACGTTATATTTTTCAGGTGCAATAAAAAAAACCACCACGATTTTACAAGTTGAACATGCCTACATAAAGATAGAAGTTTTCTACTTAATGGAATATCTAAAACAAATTACTTAAAATATTTATCACAATATCAGTAACTAATAATAGTATTATTTTTCTTGTCTTTAACACAATAGAATCCATATAAAAAAATTAATACAATCATAGGAAAAATTGTATTTTATAAAATTTAACTTACAAATCTAGTTTTTATTTATAATGAGATTTTTTAAATAAATTTTATTAATTTTATTAATTTTATGAATAGTGTACTATTTTGCATGTGTCACTTGTCCAAGCATGCAAATACATCTTCCTTTTGGATAAACATTAAATGTAATGAATATTTTGTTAACATTTATTTCTAAATCTATTATCTTATTTAAAGATTGGGCAAATGTCTTTCTTAGAATTTTGATTTTTATTAAATAGAGAAATATAATGTTGCAATAAGGCCTCATAATTGTCAAAACAAGACTAACTAGGAAATAAAGAAATATATATATAAGTTTTGTAGATTAAAAAATTATTTAAAATAAATATAAACATTAGAAAATTGAAAATTTGTAGAATTTTTTATTTTGGCTAGTCGATTAAGGAGAAATTATTTGTTTTAATGAAAGTTATAGAATTCTTGCGTAGGATGCGGAGATAATAAAGTAAGATGTTTCGAGCTTAGTGCCCATTGAGGTAATATAATACTTCCACAATATAATATTTTGGGCTTATGGATCACTAGCATTTAACAAGCCAAAGAATAATATTTTTTAGCTTAGCATCCGCTAGCTTATGCAACACCATAGTAATTGGATATTATCGATCGATAAAATTTAACAAAATAAAGTAAAATATTATCTTCATAGAGTCAGCTAGGTTATACCACAATAACATATTTTCATGTATAACTACTATGTCCATTTTTTTGTAAAAGGGTGAATATAGGGGTTTTGAAAGGACCCACATCCATTTACAATAAGGCCCTTAAGGGAAAATATGACTTTGAAGCATAGAAGAGATAAATAACATAGGCAACAAAAGATAAAAATCCACATAAACGCAACCCAAGTAGAGAAAAATTATATTTTGTGAATAGTTTAGAGGATAGATGTTTCTTCCATCTGTAGTAGCAATGGTGCTTCTATTAAAGATAATAAGAAACATCTTAGAGTTTCCTTGTTCCTAGAATTCTCCTTTCACAAATTTGTATTTGTTCTTTTGTTCTTCAAAATCTGTTTGATTCTCCTACTCTTTTGTTACCATATTTTTTTCACAAATAGCTCATTGTAATCCAGCACTAACTCATCAATGACAGCCCATTCTTAACATTAATATATTATAAAATGTTGTTATTGATAATGTTAATGATGTCGTAGCCATTGAATTTTACTAAGTATGTGTAGTAAAGGACTATTTGTGGACAAAAATAAGGCCAACAAAATAATATCAAATTTATCAAATACATCTGCTCATCGATTCCTGCACACCACCATGACCATAAATCAATTTTGATATTCACTTATTTATAATGAAAATTGAGCCACCATCCATACCACTAGTATTTTTTCAAAAATAACAGAACACATTCTTGGCGTGTGTTATGGGTTTGTAAAAATTTTGCAAATTTTCCTCTCATGTTATTACATTAATCTACGTCATTTATCTTTCAAGATGTGCTCTATTTCATCCTCTTTTCACTATTACAACACATTTTTACTATATTACAAAATTATTTATATGATAAACAAAACTATGTTCTATAAAATATTGAGTAAAAAACTTAAAAATGGAGAATTTTACATAGTTCAATTTAATGCCTAATTAATGTCGAGGCAATCTGTAACATTAATTATCATTTTTCCTTACAAAATGGTTCTCATTAATGTTGCATTTGGTATTGTAAAGAATAAATGTAATAATTTAATATTATAAGTTTTTACTCTAAACAAAATCCCTTATATAATTTAGGTAAAATAAGTCCCTTAGTTTTTGTTCTTGATCTTGACGTGCTAATCTTGATGCTGTTTACACGGTTTGTTGATTATAGTCATAAAATACTTGCAAACATTTGTAATAAACGTCACATGTGACTTAGATTTAATATTTCACAGTCAATTTTTAATATAGATTTATATAAAAATTAACAAAATTTACATCAATATATATTAAAAATAATGAAATTTATACGAGTAATTAATATAAATAAACACTATTTGTATTTTTAATGGCAAGCACTAGAAAATTATTGTTACCCAAAAATAAATTTATAGGTGAGTTATCACACTTAGCTATGTGAATCAAGAATCACACTTAGTTGTGCGAATCAAGACTTACACTTAGAAGTGTGAGTCGAGACTCGCACTTAGAAGTGTGAGTCTATATAAGTGTGACTCGAGGCTCACACTTAGATGTATGACTAGTGTAATTTTTAAATCCAACCTAATCAGTTCCACATTTTCTAGCATACACACGACAAATAGCCAAAATAGTAGTATCTTCAAAAGCAGGTATGCACATCAACCAAAGCAATATGGAGAAGAGACTTTTGTCAAATGTTTTAGTTCCAAGTGTCCTGGTACATATAAATGAAAAAGGTGGAAGCAAGAACAAGGCATGTGAAATGGTTGATAAAATTCTTGAAAAAAATATGTGTTCATGGAATACATTGAGTGTAGGGTTTGAAAAATGGGTTTTTGTAAAATGCGTAGAAAATTTCAAGAAAATGCAATTAGTAGGTGTGTATCCAAATTTCACAACCATAGCCAAAATCCTCTTAGTTAATGTGTGGAGCTTGAAACATGGCATGGACGTCTAGGAAAAGAAATTGATAGTTGTAAAATCTATCTCCATAACCTCTGACAACACATCCTCTAGTTAGGCGTGTTACACATGTTGTCGGTTGAGGCTAGGAATGGAGGGTATTGGAATTGTATAGTAATTATTATTTTTTTTTCATGGTTGAATTATGAATCCATGTGCTTTGTTTGTGAGTTTCCTGACAAAACACCACAAAAGAAGACATATTCCCATGCAAAGAAATGAGTGTAGGTTGTGTACAAATGAGTTTATTGGATAGGATCGAGGTGGAAAGAATTATGAGATTAAAAGAGAATATGTTCCCCAAAATTTGTCGCATATTCTTAACCATCTCTTGGTACATACATATTCACAAGTAAGCTTCTAGTTAGAGGCATGCACGTGGTTTATTATTACTTGTTGGAAAGTTGAATGGAGGGGAGTCAAGAGTAGGCTCATGGATTGTTGGCAAAATTTTGTTATGGATGTAGGATCGAGCTCCATAACTTGGGATGATTCAATTTCACTCGTGCATGGTATCCTTACCTACATATTTTATAATTTTATTATGAGTTGGTTCTTCATTTGCAATATAATAGAAATATTATATCATTATATATTTCAACGAGATGGCTAGTGCAATCAGTAAAAAACCATTTATTAATTTATGCTACCAACTTACAATTTTACCCTCAACCATGTCGAGACCACAACCTTATTCATTACTAAACCTGTGGTGTCAAAACATAGTGTTTGTGTCCATTGGTATTGGCAGGACTATATGAGTTAACTAAAACAACCATATCCATCTACCTTTCAAAGTTAGAAAAATGCAATTTCCAAAGATGTGCAAAAACATACTAAGCCCATACAAGATATGGCATTTCATATGTGTTCCTTGTTATGAGGAGAGTCGCATCAAGCTTTATATTGACCCCAATCGACCATTTGTACTCTCTTCGTCGCTCCTCTAAGAGCCCTATTACCCATTTTACAATTTTAGGAAGTTGTTAAACCAAAAATTGGGTTTTGTATTAGCTTGCCATTTGGACCCTGAGCAACGAAATGTTTCTTTTCTTATGAAAACATCTAGTATTTTTACTATAAAATTGCATGGAACCTTTAGTTTTGTTAAAACACATTCCTAGCTAGTTTGGCAAGGGGGTTTTGTAGGCCTCAGTCGGTGTTCACTAAGTCAAGTTAGACCAATCACGACCGTAGCTCCCAAAACCTAGCCACCAATTGAAAACCATTCACCAGTTTTGAATTCCATTAGTTCATTTGAATTCTTGGTATTTAGGAGGACATGTAAGAATTTAACAATTGTTCATCAACTAAAAAAGGCATCTTTTAAATGTGGTTTCTTAGCCTCCGAGCCTAAATTGAGCATTTTTGCAACCAACAAGAAAATGTAAAAAGAAAGATGAAGGATCCAAGTCAAGTTAGCAAACCATAGTGGAAAATTATTGACACTTCTAAATAACTATTGAAACTCAATCTTGTGGCTTGACGTGTGAAATTTGACTTTTTAGAAAATATTGTTTCTCTCTCTTCCTTATCTCTTTCACTCTCCTCCCTTAGTTAAGGAATGAAATGAAATGAAATGAATATATGCCCTAACCCTCTCTTTTTGTGTGTGTATTATTACACTATGTGAATAGAAAACTAAAAACGTTGATTATGCTAGATTTAGGTGGATGTCATGCCAATGATTTATCACTCATTTCATGCTCACCTGGTTTTGCAATATGTAAGTAAGATGGTGAAACAATGTGGTTGTAATTGATTGTGGATCATTGTAATTTGCGTATGTTAATGCAATATATATATTTATATATGTATGTATGTATGTATGTATGTATGCATGCATGCATGCATGCATTTAGGTAGGTAGGTAGGTAGGTAGGTATGTATGTATGTATGTATGTATGTATTTGTATGTTACATTAAAGGTTTATTATTAAAGTTTTGTAATATTTTTAAGATGCTAGTGTTTGAGGGAAATTTTCATCTAAACATGGGTGTTAAATTGATCCCTAAATTTCGTATTGTAAAAATAGGATACATATATTAAATGAAATTGAATTTGATATCTTAAAGTGCATTCTCATTGTAAAATTATGATAAAATCCCTAGAGTGTTGTGTTATTTCACTAGAAAATATAGAAAAGAAACCTAAACATAACAATCAACTTTAGTTTAAAACTTATCCATATCTACCCTTATCACATGATCTTTCTTAGCATAAAAGAAACTAAAAATCTTAGAATGAAATTAAATATTTATACTTGATAACACCTTCTATCTTAAGTAAATAAGATCACAAGTTTGAGTTTATCGTCATATCTTGTACGCTTAGCGACATTAAAGTGAACCTAATAGTTAGGAACAACATGTTAAAACTTCATCTTGGGTATGTGGTCCCCTCTAGGTTTGATAGTGGTATGAGTAGTAAGGGGAATGTGATTTTCCTAAAGTAGTTCTCTATGGGTAACCAAACTCCAACATAGTGTAAAACCCTCTTGGAGCGACACACGTGTTGAGTGGTGAATATCTCCAACAAACCTTATAAGTGACCTTTAGGATTTGGGATCATAAATGAAGTCGATAGCCAATCTCAATTTTCATTCGCTATGGTGAAATACTAAGAGTTAATTGTGAAGCTTAAGAACATTATAATTTATGATTAGTTTGTGAAACTGTAACCATAATATGATGTGCTTGGAGAAAGGTGAAATGTATATCATTCTTATAACACGTTGATATCATCTTGTTGTGAGAAATAGAATCCACATCGTGCATAATTTAATTTGAATCTTAACCTTTTAAATGAAGGAATACTCCCTCTTATTATCCCCCTTGTCCTAATTTTTAATGAATTTATGGTGTGAAGCTCACCATTTATTACTTTACTTTGTTAGGGTTTATATCGCTCATTTTAAGCTCTTTTTGGAAAATTTGAATTTCTTTCCCCGCCTCAACTCATATCTAGATGAGTTATACTCCATTTGCATGAGTTTTTTTGTGTTGATCTCAGTTTGGGTTTTTACACTTTCTTGTAGCTTTGGGATTTTCATGTCCTAGGGTTTTGTCCCTTGAGTTGTTTATGACTCTTTCCTTGCATGAGTTTTTTTTCTCCAGTTCTAACTCATCCAACTCATTGTATGTGTTGATTTGGAAGCTCGGTGTGATTAATTTTTTATGTGGCTTGAGCTTTATTTTATGTTTGGTTCATCGAGTTCGAGGAGCTTTTCCATCATTTCCTTTGCAAGCTCTCCTTGTTTAAGCCAACTCGACCTTGTGACTTCTAAGCTCACCTTTGATTTGTTATGGATGACCTCTGCTTATTGCTTATTTGGGTGAGGGATTAAACAATACATGACAGTTTGAGGCTTGCATCCTTCTATTTAGTTTGTCACTTTGTGTCACACACCTATTGAAGAGATATACCTCAATTTTTCTCTCTCGAGCTCGGTTCTACAGCAACCTCGTTTACGACTTTCTGGGTTCCTATGAGCTCATCTTGTTTTTTGCTTTATAATGGCTTGATGTACCTTTGCATGACTCACCATGACTCTATTTGGAAATCTCAAGCTCATTTTTTTATACATAGCTCATTAGGTCACTAACTTCAGCTCGTCATTTATTTATCTCGTAAGGCCACTTTCATATCTTGGTGAGATCTTCCAACAGCACAACTCAACATAGTTTGATAGCCAACTTTGCTTGGTCACTTTCACATCTCATCTTTGTCCTACACGAGATGGATTGCTTCTTCTTCATTAGGGGTAAAAAGTGTTTTTTTAATAATTGAAAAACTTGGGGTGTTTTTGAACAAACAATGGCCCATTATTCAATATATTATTGTTATCTATAACTTAGAACACCTCCTTAAATACATAACTAATGTGAATATTTGTCATATGATGAAAAACATTTATTTTTATTTTATGGCTATATTTTCATTCTTACACTTCTAAACTCGCTCTCTCGGAGATCATCATTTTATTGAAAACCTTATGGAAAATGGGAATTTCTATAATTTTCATTTCTCTATGAGCTTTCTATAGATGTATCATATTATGCCAAAATGAAAGGTTATTGCCATAATCTAGAAATCATATTCATGAAACTCACATTTTAGTAAAAATGTATGGATGTGTTTGAGTTGAAAATCATTTAGTTTGTTCTTCTATAACACATTATTGGAAAGTCATTTTCTTGAGAGGTTGATGAAGATCTAAAATCTACACTTTTGAAAAATGAAGGAAAAACTATTTTATCTCATTCTCAAAAATACTATTGCACGTTATGAGTGGCTACCTTTTTTTCCTTCATTTCTGGATCTAGAACATGCCTTTTGTAGTACTCTCTGAAAAACATGTTTAACACACATTTTCTAAAAAAATGATGATGTGTAATGGTAATTTTTTTTTTTTGTAAAGAAGTTATTCCTACATATAAAATATGTATTTTCTTTAGTGCATTCTACAAATGTTTTAAAAGTAAAAATATGTATTTTTTTCCATAAAATATGTCTTTCTTTTCATCTAAAACCAATCACATTTGTGAAACTAACCTCCACAAACATGTAGATCTAAAAATGCATTTTTAAATTATGTTTTTCCACATGCATGATTGTTAGATGTATGAGAAAGAACTTACATAAACCTTCTAGAATGCATACTTGAATCATACTTTGTAATGCATACTTAAAAGTACATGTGGCTAAGAAGTTGATGCATATTACAATCTAAGAAATATGTACTTGAAAATTTTCATTTTTAGTTCATTGAATGCAACACTCTTTAATTGTTTTAATTTTACCTCATTCTTGTAAGATGTATGAAAATCATGCTCATATTATTCTTCTCTTTAAATCCTTTAAGTTTTGTACTTGAAATGATATGTTTTCATTTATACAACTTTCTTCTAGAATACATATATGTTCAAAGCTAAGAATCCAATGATGTAATGAAACCCCGAGCTCTAACATCATCTATGTTTCAAGTATTTCAGATTTTCGAGAGCTGGATCAAAACTAGAGCTAGATTCTACAAGGAAGGGGGTCTCATCTACCAAGAAATGACAGTGTGCCCTTCTTCTTAGATTGTCATTTTTAATTTATCTACATTACTTTACTTTTACAAATATATATCGACGTCTTATGTGGGGAAATTGTAAAATTTTATTATGAATATATGCAGTTGTTTTATACCATGAGTTTTATGCTACTTATTTTCATTTCTTTCT
The DNA here is from genome assembly GCA_018340775.1 of Taxus wallichiana var. yunnanensis. Taxonomy (NCBI): domain Eukaryota; kingdom Viridiplantae; phylum Streptophyta; class Pinopsida; order Cupressales; family Taxaceae; genus Taxus; species Taxus wallichiana. The sequence goes on from CM031239.1 coordinate 905,544,761, forward strand.
TCACATAATTAAATGAGAATTTGAAAATCAATACTTACCACAACTGCATATAATCATAAGGCACTAAAATGAATTGTTTGTACCTTTTTCTAGTTAATTTGAAACTAAAAAACTAAAAAGATGAATGGATGATCCTCCTGGAACTATAAATTCCTTTAACACCCGAGAATTTTCCAATCTGCAATCCAATTTCCTATTGTTCCATGATGTTGATTTCTGATGTACGATGTCTTTCCCATATTTTCTAGGACCTGCAATAGTCTTAAATTTTTAATGGATTATCTTAATTAATATTACAATTGGAAAGGAATATTATGTGAGAAATAAGAATCCAATAATAGAATTGCTAGGTGCTTTTTCCTATGTATTTTCCCAATTATCCACCGAACTCGAGTATCCTTAACATTTTGTGCCTCTATACCATGATGAAAAAAATGGTCATCAACTTTGGCTACTTTGTTGGACTGATTTCCTGCTAATTAGCAAGAACCCTCGATTTGGTCTTTTCCAGCCATGAAACCCTTCGTGTAAGCTAGAACAAGAGTTCCCAATGCCAAGAAAATATGAGCAAGACTGAAAATCATCCAAACTAATAGAAAAATATCAACTACAATGTGAAAAATACACTTAGAGGAAAGATAAAACTCCCATCAAGGATAAAAATCATACATGCTCCAAGGGTAAGCATATAGAGTGTGCACAAGAACTTATTATGAAATAAACAAACCTACATTAACCTTCTCTAAGAAATTGAAATGAGAAGCTAAACAAACCTCGATATAGGCAGAGAGAAATAGCTTCCTTTCTCATAAAATGAGACCATTAGATCAACTTGAAAACTAAAACACATGGAAAAAGTGAAAACATGATTTAAACCTTTGGTTTTCTAAAACATTACACCATAAGAAGAGAAATACCTATCTTGAATCAAGATCGGGATCTTGGTGATGAATTTTGAGAACATGAAGCTCTTTCTTATGCTCGAGAGTTAAGCCAAGTAATGAAACGTTGATTTAAATTCCAATCCATCCAAGTTCGTGATTGGACAAGGTTTTATACTTCTATTTTTACATTTTTTTATATACAATTTCAAGAATGGAGCTGATTCATACATTTCCTTCATTCTTGAGCATGCTTGAAGATGATAGGAAATTTGATCTTCTAGTTTAACCCAGCTTTTACCTCTTTCATGATGACTTTGGTTCATCAATGGTGTCATCATCTCTTTTCTCGATTTTGATCCACCATGATGCTTGAAAAATCAACCTCATCCTTCTTTAAATCAGGTTTTTTTCTCATTTCATCGCTTAAAAATTATGTTCTTAGCAAATCACAACATCCTTCTAAAAGTGCAGCAATATCTAGATAAGCAGGACAACGAGGATCTTTGCATTCACCTATATCATATTTATTAGTTGGAAAACTTTATTGTTATCTCCCATAGATGACCTTAGTGATAAAAAAACTTCTTTATTATTCATTGATAAGAAAGGATCCCTTTGAGTTTGATTTTATTTTCTAGATTCCTTTTTGAGTGTGGCATTTTCGGAGTTGATATAAGTTGTGTTTCGCTTCATCTTCTTCATTCTTATCAATATCCTCATCCAACGAAAAGTCTGCCAAGATGAAATCATGGTTATTCAAATCATAACAAAACTCTAAATCGGTTGATTGCTCCTCAGATTTAATTTGAAAATATTCCTTACTCAAATATGAATTATGATCACTAATAGGAATATTTTCATGCATGGTTAGAACATTTTACATTATTATTCTCTAAATCGAATGCATTCAAATTAGCAATGCATTTCTAATTTTTTTCCTTTACTATAACATGATATAATTTCAAAAGTACTTGATCTGATTTTGAAACCTCTTTGTGCTCATAGAGATCATTATCTCTACATTTTAGCTCAAGAGAAACAAGAAAATTTCATCTAACCTTTTCTTTTATTATATTCGTTAAGCTACTTGGAAACCTTTACCTCTTTCTTGCACTCTTTTTCCAACTATTGAATCTAATTGGATTCAAATTTTGAAAACCAATCTTTTAAATTTTTCATGAATTCATCACTTTTGGTTCCTTTACTAGGCTTCCCTCCTTGACTGATTTTCTAGTTGTCCCCTTCACAAATTGGGCTTGGGAATGTGAGAGGAGGGGTGGGTTGGTCTCAAACATATTTTGCAATGATTGTGCAAAGGGGAAGGGTGCAAAATTTACATGTGGAGGAGAGGGAATGGAAATAATAGCATTGAGAGAACTTGGTATCTAAAACTAGGCTCATATGGTTGACAAGGAAGGTAAGTGGGAACATCCTTTTGACAGGGTTCCTCCACCTTATGCTTATTATCCTCTAATACCTGTAATTGTTTAATTTTTTCCTTGAGATATTGACATGTCTATTGCATCCTCGATGCTTGCTATCAAAATAATTGTTAGGCATGAAATTATTCTCATAACTCGTATATCTTTGTGAAAAATCAACATATCCCTATTCCTAACACAATGATTATAAGGGTAATCATATTGATTACAAACATTTATATCATGGACATATTAATTGTGGTAAGGGTCATAATACTAATCTGAAGGAGGATATTGGTAAAAATAATTTGGATCTGAATAGTAAAAATTCTCTTAGGGAAAAGAATTCTAATGAGGAGTTAGAATCATGATTGCATGACCTCATAAAAGATGGAAAATGGAGGATATGACTTCTTGGAAATTTGGGCTACTCGGATCAGTGGAATGGCCGGATATGTTTTTAAAAGTTTCCTCCAAAGTCTAAAATTTTATCGAGCACACATAAAACTTGGCTAAATTAAATTTAGACCAATGTAAAAACTATGAGTTCAATGCTCCCATCGATCGTGCCAAAAATGTTATCACTTCAAAGTGCACCCTTGATGAAGAAGTGCAAACAACTCTTCACTTCGGTTGATACAATGGGAGCTTTGAGTTGTGGTTACTCCAACAAGGTTTAGGAGAACCTCAAAAATAGGTTGGTTCCTAGGATTAATCAACTAAAATAGTTCTCTCATGGGGTTGAGGGAGAGAAAAAAATACAAACTTTACTAAAATCATGTAAAATAGGTGATACACAAACATTTCGGGGACCTATGACTACACAAAACACTATGTATTGATTTCTAAAGAACTCAGGAAAATCACTTCATATGTTATTTGATGGGATTTCACACTTCACAATGGCATTAACATACACTTAAAGTAGTATGAAAAGCTTAGAAAACTACTTAATGGATGTTTTTGAAAATTATGAGCATGTAAAGGAAAAGATCATTCACTAAAATGTATCATAAATTTTCTATAACACACTTCACAAAGTTACAAATGGAGGAAAATCAGTTCTTAAGTGCTTCAACAAGGTTTTGTAGTACAATCTCTATATAGTATAAGTATGATAGAAAAATCAGTCCCCTTCTCAATCTATATCATTAAAATCAAGGTAAATATAGTGAAAAGGAAACAAGCATTAACTCCAATCACTCCAAAAATAATACTCCCTACATCGGTTCAACCCTAGCTTTCTAATTGGAGACAAATCCATTATTATCCAATCATGTACAATTTGACCTCTTTTGGAAATAAATACGCTTTTAATAATAATGAGGTAAAATCATGTACATGGCTTTACAAAAGCTAAAAATAATCTTTCATGATTTCCTCAACTCCTAAGTCAACCTTATCAAATTGCTTTATTTGTAAAAATTAAGATAATGTGTATGGAAAATTTATAGAAATTAAGGTAAAAAGGGAATCTCGTCCTTTGGTCTATCATGAAAAAGTAAAAGTTATGATTTGGGTTTTTTTTTTTGAACATATGCATGCATGAGTTAACTATAGTTGGTTTGTGTGAAATATATGGTTAGGCATAGCTTTACCCCTCCATGAAAAAGTAAGAATTAAAACATTAGAGACTTTACCCAACCTTGGTATGGCAAGGTAATCATAGTTAACTCATGGTAATAAGTTTTAACCATGGAAAATCACTAAAACTAGAATTTGTGAACAAGGAAAAGTTTAAAATCTATAGAATGAGGAAAGAACATTTATGAAGCCCCAAAGCTTTAACAAATTTACTATGAACCATCAGGTAAGAGATAAATAAGATCTTTTCCTATGCATACATTATAACTTTGACAAAAACATCAAACTAAATTGTATATTACTCTCTACTCTTTGAAAGCTATAAAAAGATGAACCTATGAAGATCCTAGCAATCGGTTTTGATTGTTTAATGCTTAAGGATTTGAGTGAGATCTCGCCATTAATAAATACAACACCATATGGTTATTCTCATTTACCCAAGCTTGAGTTTGGAAAATGCAATTTTCATGCTGATAGCTCAATAACAATGAACAAAGCTTTTAATCCAAAATTAAATACTATAGTTTATGGTAGAAAGGGAAAGAGTTCTTAGAAATGGCTTAGGGGTATGGGTTTACTAATGGTTTCCCATTTCCAAGAATGAAATGATTTGTATGCATGTGCAACAAAAGGTAAATCCAAAAGCACTTTTAGCAAGTCAAAGCAAGATTTCACTAGGTTTAGAGACTAATTAGTCTCTTAATATTAATTAGGGCCCTAAATAGGCTTAGGAAGGTTTTTTGCAAAAGCTGTTATCCAATTTTCCCCTCCTGGAAAAATTAGAAAAATTGTTGTATATATCTTCCCCTCGGGTAGATATGGGAATAATAGCGAGTAAAGGGCACACGACATAAGGTGTCGACATGAAGAAATTCGCGCCTTGACGCAGGTAAAGGGCGCATGACATAAGGTGTTGACATGATGAAATTTATGCCTTGCACAGTAAAGGCGCGATGACATAAGGTGTCGACATGAAGAAATTTGTGCCTTGGCGCAGGTAAAGCGCACACGACATAAGGTGTCGACATGAAGAAATTCGTGCCTTGGCATAGGTAAAGGGCGCACGACATAAGGTGTCGACATGAAGAAATTTTCACCTTGGTGCACGTAAGAGTATGTCGACATAGGGATGGATGCGCCAAGGCACACCTTCAGGAGGTACAACATTTTGGCGCCGAGAAGCGCAGACCCTAACCCGATATTCAGATGGCCATAACTTTTCACAGGGAGCTCGGATTAACGTAAGGTTGGAATTTTCGGAAAGCTTACAAGGTCCTCTATCCAAATACGACTGGATATCTTTAATTGGGTGAGAACAAATTCTTAAAAATGCAATATACAATTCTCCACTTTTGGGTTTGCTAGGGTCCTCACCTACCGCTATAATGAGATGAATTAAATGCAACCCGGAGGTGGTTGGGATAGATTTGGATTTCCTCTCTCTTCCCTCTCTCATTATTCCTATAAATTTTAAGCAGAGAGGTCCAAAACCCGACACAAAGGAAATATGTCGGAGAGGTCCAAAACCCAACACAAAGGAAATATGTCGGAGAGGTCCAAAAACCCGACACAAAGGAAATATGTCGAGAGGTCCAAAACCCGACACAAAGGAAATATGTTGGAGAGGTCCAAAACCCGACACAAAGGAAATATGTCGGAGAGGTCCAAAACCCGACACAAAGGAAATATGTCGGAGAGGTCCAAAACCCGACACAAAGGAAATATGTCGGAGAGGTCCAAAACCTGACACAAAGGATTTTGGGTTTTGGAGTCGGAAAGCATGGGGCAAAAACATGTTGAGGCACCCTCCAAACCCGATGCAGATGCAAAGGAGAAACCCGAACCCGACTGGAAACAGACCCTAACTTGGGGAATATTCAAATGGCCATAACTTTTCACAGGGAGCTCGGATTCTCGCAAGGTTGGACTTTTCGAAAGCTCTCGGCATCCTCTACCCAACTGTGAATGGATATCTTGATTTGGGTGAGAAAAATTTATTCAAAAATGTAAAATACAGTTCGCCATTTTTTGGGGTTGTTAGGGGTCTCACCTACTGGCATAATGAGATGAGTTAAGTGCAGTCTGGAGGTGGTTGGAGCAGATTTGAATTCCTCTCTTCTCCCTCTCTTTTCCTCCTATAAATTGTAAGGAGGGGCTTCTTTAAAAAGGTTAGACATTCTTGTTTTGCCCCTCCCTTCTTCTCTTTGGCAGGTGAATTTGTGGAGATCAAACCTCCCATCTAAAAATGTAATGCAACTTTGCCTCTGGCATTTTGTAGTGTATTGTATCAATATTTGGAGCAAATAATGTATGTATGTGGATGATTCTCAACCCTCTCTGTGTTCATTTGCATCATCTCGATCTTTCATTACAAATCTCAGTTATCTATGCATGATCTTGCATTGCATTTTAAAGGTTTGTGTTTATTGGCAAGACAGATGTTCTTCATTTCTCGGTGCATCACCTCTATTAGCTTAGGTTTATTTTATGCATCTTTTTCCCCTATCTACTTAGCAAGTTAGATTAGGTTTTTTGAGTAAACCCTCTGCATTTTTACTGTGAATCTAAACAGAGGAATAGGAATCGGCCTTCATCCGGAGAGCTTTTCCGATTTCGCAAGGTCCCACACTTGGGAAAAGCTCCATGTTATGAAATCACACCGAGAGTCTCAACCCATCGAGTTGCGGACACACAGTGTGTTGTGATTCGCCACCAACAAACCTATCTTGAATTAAGAATAGGCTCTTAGTGATGAATTTTTAGAACATGAATCTCTTTCTTGTGCTTTGAGTTAAGCACAACTAATGACAACATTGATTTCGATTCCAATCCATCCAAGTTCTCGATTGGAAAAGGTTTTATACTTCTATTTTTCCATTCTTTTTTATATATAATTTAAAGAATGGAGTTTATTGACTCATTTATTTCATTCTTGAGGATACTTGGAAGTGATAGGAAATTTGATCTTCTTCTTTAACCAAAGGTTACCTCTTCCATGATGACTGGTTCATCAATGGTGTCATCATCTCTTTTCTCATTTTGATCCACCATGATGCTTGAAAAATCAACCTCATCCTTCTTTAAATCATCTTTTTATCTCATTCCATCACTTTAAAAAATTATGTTCTTTGAAAATCACAACATCCTTCTAGAAGTGCAGCAATATCTAGACAGCATGGCAACGAGGATCTTTGCATTCATCAAGATCATCTTGCTTGGTTGGAAACCTTTCTTGTTATCTCCCATAAATGACCTTAGTGATAAAAACACTTCTTTATTATTCATTTCTAAGAAAGGATCCCTTTGAGTTTGATTTTCTTTTGTAGATTCATTTTCCGTGTGGCATTTTGGAAGTTGATATAAGTTGTTTTTTTATTCATCTTATTCATTCTTATAAATGTCCTCATCCAAATGAAAATTCTACCTAGATGAAATCATGGTTATTCGATCATAATAAAAATCTAAATTGGATGATTTCTCCTTAGATTTAATTTGAAAATGTTCCTTACTCAAATATGAATTATGATCACTAATAGGAATATTTTCATGGATGGTTAGAACATTATTATTCTCTAAATCAGGCACATTCAAATTAGCAACTATTTCTAAAAATTTCCTTTACTATGACGTGATAGAATGTCAAAATTACTGATCTGATTTCAAGAAACCTCTTTGTGCTCATTGAGATCATTATCTCTATGTTTTAGCTTAAGATAAATAAGAAAATTTCATCTAACCTTTGTTTTTTTATTATATTCATTAAGCTACTTGGAAACCTTTACCTCTTTTCTTGCACTCTTTTCCAACTATTGAATCTAATTTGATTAAAATTTTGAAACCCAATCTTGTAAATTTTTCATGAATTCATCGCTTTTGGTTCCTTTACTAGGATTCCCTCCTTGACTGATTTTCTAGTTGTCCCCTTAACAAATTGGGCTTGGGAATGTGAGAGGAAGGGTGGGCTGGTCTCAAACATATTTTGCAATGATTATGCAAAGGGGAAGGGTGAGAGCTTGGAATCTAAAACTAGGCTCATATGGTTGACAAGGAAGGTAAGTAGGAACATCCTTTAGAAAGGGTTCCTCCACCTTAAGCTTATTATCATCTAATACTTGTAATTGTTTAATTTTTTCCTTGAGATATTGAAATGTCTATTACATCCTCTGATGCTTGCTATCAAAATCATTGTTAGGAATAAAATTATTCTCATAACCTATATATCTTTATGAAAAATCAATATATCCCTATTTCTGAACACAATTATTATAAGGGTAATCATACTGATTAGAAAAAATTATATCATGGGAATATTCATTGTGGTAAGGGTCATAATACTAATCTGGAGGAGGATATTGATAAAAAGAATTTGGATCTAAATAGTACAAATTCTCTTTGGGAAAGTAATTCTAATGAGGAGATAGAATCATGATTGGATGACCTCATAAAAGATGGAAAATGGAGGATAATGACTTCTTGGAAATTTGGGTTGCTCGGATTAGTGGAATGGTCGGATATGTTTTTAAAAGTTTCCTCCAAAGTCTGAAATTTTATTGAGCACACATAAAACTTGGAAAAATTAAATTTAGACCAAGATGTTATGGAATACCTACAAAAACTATGAGTTCAATGCTCTCATCGATCATGCCAAAAATGTTATGACTTCAAAGTGCACCCTAGATGAAGAAGTGCAAAAACTCTTCACTTTGGTTGATTCAATGGGAGCTTTGAGTTATGGGTGACTCGAGTTAAGGAGAACCTCAAAATAGGTTGGTTCCCTTGAATTAATCAACTAAACTAGTTCTTTGGTGGGGTTGAGGGAGATATTTACAAACAAAAACTTAACGGAAATCATGTAAAATAGGTGATACACCAACATTTTGGGGACCTATGACTGCATAAAACACTATGTATTGATTGCTTAAAGAACTCGGATAATCACTTAATATGTTATTTGATGGGCTTTCACACTTAACAATGGCATTAACATACACTTAAAGTTGTATGCAAAGCTTAAAAACTACTTAATGGATGTTTTTGAAAATTATGAGCATGCAAAGGAAAAGATCATTGACTAAAATGTATCATAAATTTTCTATACCACACTTCACAAACTTACAAATGGAGGAAAATTAGTTTTTATTGCTTCAACAAGGTTTTGTAGTACAATCTCTATATAGTATAAGTATGATAGAAAAATAATTCGCCCACTCTTCTTGTTAAAATCAAGGTAAATATAGTGAAAAGGAAAAAATAATTATCTCAAATCACTCCAAAAATAATACTCCCTACATTAGTTCAACCCTAGATTTCTAATTGGAGACAAATCCATTGTTATCCAATTAGGTACAATTCGACCTCTTTTGCAAATAAATATAGTTTTTAATAATAATGAGGCAAAAATCATGTACATGGCTTTACAAAAGATAAAAATAAGCTTTCATGGTTTCACAACTCCTCCTAGGCAACCTTATCAAATTGTTTTATTTGTAAAAATCAAGATAATGTGTACGGAAAATTTATAGAAATTAAGGTAAAAAGGGGATCCCTTCCTTTGGTCTATCATGAAAAAGTTATGATTTGTTTTTTTTTTTTTTTGGAACATATGTATGCATGAGTTAACTGTAGTTGGTTTGTGTGAAATATATGGTTAGACATAGCTTTACCCCCTCCATGAAAAAGTAAGAATTAAAACATTAAAAACTTTAGCCAACCTTGGTATGGCAAGGTAATCATAGTTAACTCATGGTAATAAGTTTTAACCATGGAAAACCACTAAAACTAGCGTTTTTGAACAAGGAAAAGTTTGAAATCTATAGAATGAGGCAAGAAAATTTATGAAGCCCCAAAGCTTTAACAAATTTACTATGAACCATAAAGATAAATAAGATATATTCCTATGCATACATTATAACTTTGACAAAAACATCAAACTAAATTATATGTTACTCTCTACTCTTTGAAAGCTATAAAAAGATGAACCTATGAATATCCTAACAATCAATTTTGATTGTTTATTGCTCAAGGATTTGAGAGTAAGAGCTCACCATTAATGGCTACAAGACCATATGGTTCTTCTCATTTACCCAAGCTTGAGTTTGGAAAATGCAATAGATAGTGATAGCTCAATAACAATGAAGAAAGCTCTTAATCCTAAACAAAATACTATAGTTTATGCTAGAAAGGGAGAAGAGTTCTTAGAAATGGCTTAGGGTATCGGTTTAATAATGGTTTTCCATTTCTAAGAATGGAATGATTTGTATACATGTGCAACAAAAGGTAAGTCCAAGAAGCACTTTTAGCAAGTCAAAGCAAGATTTCACTAGGTTTAGAGTCTAATTAATCTCTTAAGATTAATTAGGGGCCTCAAATAGGCTTAGGAATATTTCTACGAGCTTTTATCCAATTTTCACCCTCTGGAAAAATTAGGAAAACATGACCTTGCACAGAAATTGGAGCTCACATTTCAGGCTCGAGCCGAGTGAGTTGAAGTGACATGGAAGCATTCAGATTTTGTAGGAAAAATTCTAATTCAGCAGATTCAAAAGGTCTGAAGGATATCAAATTCCAAAGTCCAAAATTCAGACTTCAGACATTTGGGAATTCAAAGTTGATCGCAAGGTTGAGTAATGAACAATGTCATGTGGGAGGAAACAAAAGTCTCGAAACTCAAGTCCAAAATTGAAACTTTGGGCTTTTGGAATTTCAAAGATATGCGACAACCGGATGGATGAAGAACTCCCAAAATCATGAAACCTAAATCCCCAAAAACACAAAGGTTTGAAACCCGAATTCAAAATTTCGACTTCAGGGTTTCAACATTTTAAAACATTAATGCCATTACGCTTGCAAATCACAACTTGAAGCTTCGAAACTGATGTTTGAATTTCAGACTTCGAGTATTGAAATTTCAAAGGATTAAAATCTCAAGAAAATGAACAATAATAGCGACCTTTGAAGTCAAAATACCCAAAGCTCGAATCTTGAAAGTCTAAAATTTCAGATTTTGGAGGGTGTAATGCAGTTTGGAATCCAAAAAGGTAGATCAACTAATCACATTTATTGTGGTATGGCATCGTCATCTTCATATGGCCATAAATTTTTACTTGGGAGCTCGGATGTGTAAAAAAGAGGAATTCTTTGAGTTGGTCACGGGTTGAGTAATGAACAATGCCATGTAGGGAGGAAAAAATAAGTCTGAAACCCAAAGTCTAAAATTTAGAAATCAGCTTTGAGGATTTCGAGATATGTGATGATGGGATGGACGAAAAACCCTTGAAATCCTGAAACCCGAACCCGAAAAATCCTAAAACCTAAACCCCTAAAATCCAGAAACCGAAACCCCCAAAATCCCAAAAATCTCAGACTCCCAAAATCCTCAGTAACCGAATCCCCTGAAATCCAAAAACCCAAATCCTCGAAAACACAAAGGTCTCAAACACCGAAGTTTAAATTTCAGACTTCAAGGTTTCATAATTTTGAAACATTGAAGCCCTAGTGCATGCAAATGACCACTTGAATCCCAAAACCTGAAGTCTTAATATTAGACTTCAAAATTTTGCATTTCGTAGAGGTTTCAAGAACTCAAAAAGATGAACAAGAATAAATACCTTTGAAGTCAAAATATCTAAAGCTCCGAATCTCGAAAGTCTAATTTTTTTATTTCGAGGGTGCGATATAGGGTTGGTGTCCAAAAAGGTAGATCAACTACTCAAATTTATTGCGGTATGGCACCCTCATCTTAATTTTAGTGAGACTAAGTATTCCAAAATGGGGAAATATAGTCTGCTATTTTAGAAGAATTTTCTAGATTTCTCACCTAACAAAAAGATGAAGGTATCACTTCCTTTCTTCCCCAACAAGGTAAGGTACATGATTTTATGGGTTTTGTAGTGGTACCCATCATTTTTTCAAGGGATCTTAATGCATTTTAGGGTGGTTAAAGCAAGATTTTGAATTCCTTTCTCTCTCCCTTCTCTCTATCTTCATATATATTGTAAGGAGGGGCTCATTTTAAAAGGTTGCACACCTTGTATATGCCCCTCCCTTCTTATTCTTTTCTGTAAGATATTTTTGGGAGATTCCAAACCTCCCTACTAGACAAAGGTAATGTAAATTATGTATCTTTGGCCCTAAATGTGACGTATTGTATCATCTTTGATAGCAATAAAATCATATCCATGGAAGTTTCAAATCTTATTTTTATTCTATTACATCTTTCTGATCTTTCATTGCATGTAAGGCTATTGTTTATTGTTTTATTTTCATTGCAAGATTCTAGTTGTGTTATGTTTATTATGCACGTTCGATCAACACTCCTTCTTAGTGCATTACCTTCCCTTAGAGTAGGTTTTATTTTCATGCATTTTCTCTATCTTTGTCTCCTTGGAAAAATTAGATTAGTGTTAGATATGTAACTCTCTGCACTTTTGAGTAGTTGGCACTAGGATAGGATAGGAAGCTAGCCTTCTCCGAGGGCTATCCTAATTTGAAAGTCCCACACTTTGGGATAACTCCATGTTTGAAAAATCACATTGACTTCCTTGCCTTTCACTTATGAGCAATCGGGGTGTTGTGATTTGTCCATAAATGTTTTGGCATGTATGGTGGGACAAGGAATTTATTCCATGAGCTTTTAAGGCATTTTCAAGAAATCTAGACCTAAAAAACTACAAATTTAAAATTTTGGACATATCACCTCTCAAAGCTAAAGTCCAAAATCAATTTTCAAGGGCTTAACTTGGTCAAAACAAGTCCAAATTTCACTAGTTGATAGATTTGGTGCTAATATTCAAAAGTGTATTTTTAGTTTTTTAAAATTTTGAAGTTTTTTAAATTTCAGGTTTCAGGATTTTAGGATTTTAGAAATCTTAGAATTTTGAAATTTTAGGTTTCGGGATTTCGAGGTTCTCCAAACTTCATATTTCAGGGTTTTTGGCATTCAGAAGTCTTGCATTTTATCTTTTAGAAAATCAAATATACATGTCCTTCAATATTTTTATTTTAATTTTGTCATGTTTTGTGTGTGACTTGGAAAAATCCTTATATTTTGAGGGTAATTTCCTAAAACATCTGGCAACTCCAAAGGGATAGAATTTAGTGGTATAGCAACATAGGTTACCCAAGTACATGAGAAGAATTTGAACTATGTCTTATACTACGAAGAGGGAATATTTGTCTACTTGCAAATATTTAGATCAATCAGAAGAGCGTTTAAATGATCTAAATACGGTACTAAGGTTTACGGTATTCCATATTTGACTCTCAATGAATGGGCAAACAAAAGACTTTATTTTGATCCTTACAAGGAAATGGAAGAATCATAATTGGGTGTATATTGTGTACATAAAGAAAATTCACCCATTATCGATGTCGCTAAGCTAGAAAATAAGGATGATAATGAAGTATGGAAACTATTTTTTGACAGTTCAAGAAGGAAAAAAAAAGGTCCTAGAGGGGGTGTAATGTTGGTTTCACCACAGAACGTCAAGTATTATTCAAATTTTCATTTCTAGTTTTCCTGTTCAAACAACACATTTGAATATGAGGCTTTGGTTCATGGACTTCATTAGGAAAGGAAAAGAGGTATAAAGAACTTACATGTGTTCAGGGATAGTGAACTAACTGTAAATCAAGTTAGAGGAGAACATGTTGCAAATAATGACCTACTCAAGAGTGAAACAAATAGGCTATGTGACATAATTGAGGACTTTAAAGATTTCAACATCAAGTCCGTACCTACGAAGAAGAATGAAACCGCAGATATACTTGCATCCATTGGGGAAAATTTTGATGTTATGGATAGTATGAAAATAGACACAACACAGTCACATATACATTTGATTCTAAGGCCGGTAGTTCTAGGTAACAACACAAGTTGGAAGGTGTTTGAAAATGATCAATAGATCGTTAATTTCTTTTAGGTAGAGGCTGAATTCTCAGCTATGAACCAAGATAGATTGGAGAAGAAGTTCAGGGATCAAGTATTTTATCTACAGACCAACAATATTCCCAAAGTCTTGGTTACGTTGGAGTCTATCTTCAACCTAAATGATCAAGTTTGTAAAGAGAAATACAACATACAAAGTCAAATGAGATGATTCAAAACCAACTTCGTTTAAGAAGGTAAAACACTCCAAATCGGAAAATTGGCCACTAAGAAGGAGAGATATGAGTTCATACAACTTTTCCAAGAGTTTATGGATTTTTCTCTACAAATATGAAGACCTGAGAGTATTCAATCCAAATTTGGCTCAATATATGATAGAATTGGACCCATATGTTAAGCTATTAAGGGAAAAGCAGAGACCAGTAAACCCACACATTGATCCTCTCATGAATAAAGAGCTAAAAAAATTGATAGAGGTATGCATTATATTTCCAATCAAACACTCCAGGTTGGGTTATAAACTTGGTGCTGGTCGAAAGAAGAAAGGAGAGATTAGATTGTTTGAAAACTTTCAAGACTCCGAATAGGGCATCTCTCAAAGACCATTATTCACTCCCTTCATTAGAGAAAATCTTACAAGTGGTAGCTAGCTTGGAAATATTTTCCCCTAGATGGCTACTTAGGGTATAATCGGATAATGGTGAAAGAAGATGATTAGTTCAAAATGGGTTTCACCACTAAGCGGGGGCACCTATACCTATAGGAATATTCCATTTGGAATATTAAATGCTTGGGCCACTTTCAAAAGGGAAATGGATATGTCATTCAAGGGATTGATCAACAAAATAGTGTTAGTGTATCTTGATGATATCACTGTGTTCTTTAAAAAAGTAGCAGATCACCTCTTTCATCTGAGACTGGTCTCTCAAAGGTTTCAAAGATTCGGGGTATCATTGAATCCCAAAAAATGCATATTCTTTTCTCACGAAGGAAATCTCCTAGGCCATGTTGTGTCAAAGAAAGGATTGATGATTGAACAAGAACTATTTTAAGAAATTTGAGTATTTTCCTTGCCAATTCATAAGAAGGATCTTCAAAGCTTCTTAAGAAGGATAAATTTTGTCCCTAGATTTGTACCAAACATTTCCACTCTTGTGAATCCAATAACACTAATGTTAAAGAATAACATGGCATTCAAGTGGACTGCAGAAGGTAAATAAAGTTTTGAGGCTATCAAAGAGGCTATATCTCAAGCCCCAACCCTCATCAATATGGAATTCTCTAGGGATTTCATGTTATATGCCTTTGAGGGTCCAAATACAATCTCCGCAATCCTAGTACAACAAAATAAAGAAGGATCTAAATAGCTGGTTGCCTTATTTAGTCAAGTTTTATATGACTATGAAGTTATATTATCCATTGAGACACTCATTCTCGTAATTATTAGAAGTCTAAAGAATTTCAATAACCTAATCTCAAACAACAAGATCCAGGTGATAATATCACATGTAGGAATTAAGGACTTCCTTCTAAATAAGGATTTGAGAAAGAAACATGTAGGTTGGATCACCCATGTGTCATGGAGTAAGACATTGAGATCAAATTCACTAAGCTAGTCCATGGAAAAGGATTGTGTGAATAACTAGCCTTAAGTCGACATGATGAAGAAAGTTATGAAATCAAAGTTTTTTTGGTGCTACAGATATCGGGAGAAAGAAAATGATAATTTTCCCACTCCTTCTTAGACTCAAAATATTATACATTTCCTACAAACATTCCTATGCCCTCCATAAATGAGAAAAGCTAAGAGAAGGTACTTCAGACTTCAAGCCATTCCATATGTGCTTTTTGATGGTATCTTCTTCAAGAAGGACATCAATGGATTTCTATTAAGTTGCATTGGAACAGTCAAGTTGAAAAGGTGTTATAGTAATTTCACAATGGAGAGGTTGAGAGGTCATTTTTATTCATGGGTAACAACTCTCAAAATAATGAAGGAAAGGTACTATTGGCCCATAGTGTTTAGTGACTTTTATGCCTAGATCAAGAAGTGTAAAAGATGTGAATTCTTCACAGAAAAGGAAATATTGGCAGCACTTCCATTGCACCCAATTTAATTTGGCCAGCTATTTTTTTGCAATGGGGATTAGACTTCATCGAGGTCATCAATCCAAATTTGAGCCAAGGTCACAAGTGGATTCTGATAGCAAGAGACTATTTCACCAAGTGGGCCGAGGCAGTAGCACTAAAGGAAGTAAACAAGTCTAGAATACTAGACTTATATAAAGGAATAATGAAAAGGTTAGATGTATGAGCCATTATCATTTCAGAAAATACATTAGTATTCCTATGTTCCAAGAACACATAATGGGCTATTAGGAATGGGATCTACTTGAGCACCTCTTCAAACTATTACCCATGGGGTAACTAATGCATCGATTCCACGAATAATAATTTTCTAAGAATCATTTAAAGGAATCTAGAAGAGAATGATAGGACATGGCATACCAAGCTCAATTCCACCTTGTGGGCTAATAGGATCACACCAAAAGTGTCAGTAGGTAATCCCCTTACAATCTAGTCTACGGAAAATAGGTAGTGTCACCTATATCACTTGAATTTCTAACATTGGAACTCATGAAACAACTAGAGTTTTTGAGTTTGAACTTATGGAAGCTAGGTATGACAAATTTATGGAATTGGAAGAAATGAGATGATATGCCATGCAAAACCATGGAAAATGATCAAGCCAATATCAAGAGATCATTTGACAAGAAGGCCAAGGCAAGAACCTCCCAAGAAGGGGAATTGGTTCTGAAATGGGATGCAGATTGGAAAAATTGATCAGATATTCTAAGTTTTATGCCATTTGGAGTGGCCCCTACATGGTCATAGGATGTAAGAATAACAATTCCTTCCAACTATCTACTTTGGACAAAGAAAAACTTCCCATTCCGGAAAAAAATCTATCTTAAACATTGCTACTAAAAAGGAAAGGTTTCACCCTTGTAAATATTAACTTAGGATTTTAATTCCTCTAAGTCCATATGCACATTTTCTTATTTTAGATTATGTTTCTGTTCCCTAAGTTTCTTCCACACATGTTTTATTCCTCCCAAGTTGTATCATTGTGCATTTTAATGTTCCTCCCAAGGTTAATGTTTTAGTAGGAAATAAGTTAATACTTGTGAGAAATAGTTGTTAATTTCAAAGGAAAACAAATGCAAAGCAACTAAAATCAGGTATCGGGATAGTCTATTTAAGGAATAGGTAAAAACTCCAGATCATTACAATTTTCCACTATCACAAAATATTAGCTTTAATATTTCCTTATACAAATTGAGAGTGTAGGCGGTAGATCGGGTTCAAGGTCGCATTTTGTTAGAAGTTGGGAGCAAGTTTAAATTACAAGATCAGTATGAGACCATCATTTATGACTCCATGCCCAATGGATACTTCGAGGAAACTGATCTTTTACCTTGCATGTAGGTAACCCTATGAGTCACCAAATTGTTTTCTAATTTTTCCCCTCAGAGAAATCGATAAACACGACCTCTTACAAAGAAAACGGAGGGATTGTTTCACCATGGAGAGCTCGATTTTAGGCTCGAGCCAAGAAAGTTGAAGTGACATGGAAGCATTTGGATTTGACAAGAAAAAAATGAATTAGTGGAATCGAAGTTTCAAGGACATCCAAGTCCAAAGTCTAAAATTCAGACTTTGGAAATTTATGAGTTCGAGTTGGCCACAGAGTCAAGTAATGAATAATAGTGTCATTCGAGGAGGAAAAAGAAGTCTAAAACCCGAAGTCTGAAATTTAGACTTCATAATTTCAGAGATATGCAAAGACCAGATGGATGAACAACCCCAAAATCCCAAAACTCAACCCCAAAATCCCAAAACTTGAACCCCGAAATCTAAAACCCGAACCCCAAAATCTCAAAACCCAAACCCCTGAAATCCTAAAATATTGGACCCCAAATCCCGAAACCCAAACCCCCAAAATCCTTAAATCTCGAACCCTAAAATCTCAAAACCTGAACCCGAGAAATCCTGAAATCTGAACCCCTGAAAACATAAAGGTCTAAAACCTAAAGTCTTAATTTTGGACTTCAAGGTTTCAACATTTTGGAACATTGAAGCCCTAGTGCACGAAAATCATCACTTGAATCCTGGAACCCAAAGTTTGAATTTCAGACATTGTAGTTTCATTTTTGGGAGGTTTCAAGAACTCAAGTAGATGAACAAGAATAATGACCTTTGAAGTCAAAATACCTAAAGCTTTGAATCTTGAAATTCCAAATTTTTGGATTTTAAAGGGTATGATGCACGTTCGAGTCCGAAAAGGAAGATCAATTACTCACTTTTATTATGGTATGGCACCCTTATCTTAATTTTAGTTTGACTGATTATTCCAAAATCACAAATGGGGAATATATTCTTCCATTTTATAGGAATATTTCAAGGATTCTCACCTACCAAAAGGATGAACGTATGGGATTCCTTTCTTCTCCAACAAGGCAAGGTACATGGAGGTATGGGTTTTGTAGTGGAACCCATCATTATTGCAGGTTATTTTAATGCATTTTAGGGTGGTTGAAGAAATATTTTTAATTCCTTTGTCTCCCTTCTCTCTATCTTTGTATATATTGTCGAGGAGGGGCTCATTTCAAAAGGTTGGACACCTTGTATATTCCCCTCACTTCTTCTTCTTGTCTATAAGATATTTTTGTAGATTTCAAACCTCCCTACTAGACATTGTAATGTAACATTTTTTCCTTTGGCCCTAAATGTGATGTATTGTATCAACTTTGAGAGAAATAAAATTAGATCCATGGATGTTTCAAACCCTTCGTTTTGTTCTATTGCACCTTTCTGATCTTTCATTGCATGTAAGGTTATTGTGTATTGTTGTATTTTCATTGCAATATTCTAGTTGTGTTGTGTTTATTGTGCAGGTTATTCAACACTCCTTCTTGGTGCATCACCTTCCCTTAGAGTAGGTTTTATTTTCATGCATTTTCTCTATCTCTATCCCTCTTGGAAACATTAGATTAGTGTTAGATATGTAGCTCTCTAAACTTTGGATTAGTTGGCACTAGGATAGGATAGAAAACCAACCTTCTTCATAGGGTTATCCCAATTTAAAAGTCCCACACTTTGGGATAACTCCATGTTTGACAAATCACACCGAGTGCATCAACCTTTCACTTGTGAGAAATCATGGGTGTTGTGACTTCTCCATAATAGAGCATCAAGAGGGGGTTTGGATAGATTTTGGGAGCATTGGAAGTGGGAGTAAGGTAATGAGAAGATATAGTAGTCAACTTGTAGATAAGAAGGATTAATCAACGTGTATTGGTCAATTAAGAGGTTTTGAAGGAAAAGAAGTCTAATTGATGAAGTTTCATCAATTTTCATGGAGAAAAATACCTAGTGCAATGTTAGGAATAATATTACTTGTATCAAACTATGGGTGCCTACACAGTTGAAACCCTATAGTGGGATCATTTGGCCATTCACATTTTTTCTTGGTGAATAATATGTTAAGGGAAAATCTGCCATTTTTTAGATGGCCACCATTAAGTTTCTTCAGGAGCTCTTTAATCTGGTTCTATGCATTTTGGACTTTTTTTTTGTGCCCTGTGACAATATTTTTGTGAGATTATTTACTTGGCTATTTTCTATATAGAGCTCTGTGGAGTTTGATCTTGGATTTTCTAAGATACACTAGTGGTCTATAGCTTGGGTTTTTTTTTTGAGATCTCTCGTATGGTTTGGGGTTTTGTACCCAACTCTCTTTTTTCTACATTGTGGGTCACCACAACTCAGATTTAATAGACTTGAATCATCCTTACTATGCGCTCAATTCGTTGATTAATTTCTCATCTTGCCCATATATTGAGCTTGCATTTTTTTTATGGGCTTTCTTTGAGCTCATATGGCTCTACATTTTTTGTTCCCCTTGATCTTATACGTTTTTCAATGCCTCTCTGTCGGGTCGTGTTGATGGTTTTCCATGGCTCATCTTTTCATCCTAGCTCACTTAGTGGTGGAATATA
Source organism: Taxus wallichiana var. yunnanensis (assembly GCA_018340775.1). Taxonomy (NCBI): domain Eukaryota; kingdom Viridiplantae; phylum Streptophyta; class Pinopsida; order Cupressales; family Taxaceae; genus Taxus; species Taxus wallichiana. Next base: position 905,564,598 of record CM031239.1, read on the forward strand.
GAGCTTGTTATTTCATTACATGGATCAGCTGGGGTTTAGATTTATCAAATAGGGCTCTGTATGGGTGATTTGAATCTATTTCCTTCCTCAACTCAAATATGGGTGACCTATACTACGTTTGCATGAGTTGTTTTTGTGTTGATGTCAATTTTGGTTTTTATATTTTCCTCTAACTTCAGGCTTTGTATGTGATGGGGTTTCATCCCTTGATCTATTTATGACTCTTTCCTTACTCAATTTATTTTCTTTCCATTCCTAGCTAATCTAGCTTGTTTTATGTGTGGATTTGGGAGGTAAGTGTGTTCAATTTTCTATGTGCCTCGAGCTTTCTTTTGGTTATGGTTTATCGAGCTCGAGGATATTTTCCTTCATTTCCTTTGTGATTTCAACTTGTTTAAGACAACTCGACCTCGTGACTTCCCAGCTAACCTTTGATCTATTATGGCTGACAACTTCTTAGTGCTAATCTCAGTGAGGTATCAAACATAGTTCAGAATTTTAAGGTTCACATACTTCTATTTAGCTCATCACTTATGTCACACAACTAACGAAGAACTCTACCTCTAGTTTTTTCCAATCTCGGTTGAAGACTCATTTACAACTCAGTGGGTTCCTAAGAATTCATCTCATATATTTAATTTTAATGGTTCTCCATATCGTTGCATTACTCATCATGACTCCATTTGCAAAGTTTGGGCTTATTGTTTTGTGTACATAGCTCACAAGGTCTCTAACTAGCTCATCATTTATTTAGCTCTCTAGGTCACTTTCATAGCTCGGTGAGCTCTACCATTTTCACAACTTGTCATAGCTTGATAACCAACTTGTTGTGTCACTTTCACAGTGCTCACTTGACTTTTTTAGTGAGTTGATTTACTTTTGCCGTTTTGGGTAAGAAACATTTTTTTGAATATTTGAAAATTTTGGGGTGTTTTTCAAACAATAATGGCTCAAAATTCATTGTAAAGTTGTTTCCTATAATTTAGAACACCTTCTTAAATGCATAACTGATGTGAATATTTTGGAATATAATGGAAAGCCCTTATTTTTGTTTTATGAATATTTTCCATTCTTACACTATTAAATTATTCTCTTAGGATATCATCATTTTATTGAAAATGTAATGGAAAATGGGAATTTCTATAAGTCTTCATTCCTTTTTGATCTTTTCATAGATGTATCATATTATGCAAAACTAAATTTTATTTCCATGATATAGAAATCGTTTTCCTGAAAGTCACATTTTTGTAAAAATGTATGGCTATGTTTGAGTTGAAACTCTTGTAGTTTCTCATTCTATTATCCATTATAAGAATTTATTTGCTTGAGAGGTTGGTGAAGATCTGAAAAATTTACACTTTTGTAAAATGAAGGAAAAAACTTTTTATTTCATTCTGAAAATTAATTTTGCACATTATAAGTGGCTTACATTTTTCCCTTCATTTTGGATATTGAACATTCCTTTTGGCACTACTCTCTAAATAACATGTTTGAAGCACATTTTTCTGAAGAATTGATGAATGGATTTTTTTCCTTTTGTAAAGAATCTATTCCTAGATATAAAATATGTATTTGCTTCTGTGCATTCTAGAAACTTTTGTAAACTGAAAATATGTCATTTTTTCCATAAAAGTATGGTTGTGTTTTTCATCTGAAACCAATCATATTTTGAAAACTCACCTCCACAAACATGTTTCTCTTTAAATTAATATTTGGAATAGTTTTTTTGGAAAATTCATGACTATTAGATGCATGAGGAAGCACTTTCCTAAATCTATAGGAATGCATACTTGAAACATACTCTTTAATGCATAATTAAAATTACATCTACCTTAAAAGTTAATGCATATTGCACTATGAAATTTTTTTACTTGAAAGCATTTTTATTTCAATTTCATTAAATGTAATACTCTTTATTTTTTGTAATTTTACCTCATTCTTGTAATATGTATGAATATTCATGTTCATCCTTTTCTAATCTTGAAATCCTTTCAAATTTGGTACTTGGAATAAGATGTTTTCATTTCTATAACTTGCTTCTAGAATTTATATATTGTCAAAGTTGATAATTTACTGAAGTATGGAGACCATGAGCTCTAATATCATCTTTTTTTTTTCTCTTTCATGTCTATGGAGCATAATATGGATCCAACTTGGATATGCAATCTGTAAGGAAGGGGGTCTCATCTACCATTCAATGATGGGTCCTCTTCTTCTTTACATTCTCATTTTTAATTTGTAGATCGGGTCAAAGCATATAACTGTGTCCCACTTTTTTTTGTAGTTTTTGTACTTTTAGCAAACTATGTTTGACAACCAAAACATGACCAAACACATATAAAATGACCAAACATGTATTTTTAAGAGGCTATAAATACCAAGGTGCAGGGGCATATAGAATGCAGAATTTTCTTTTTAAATTTTTATAGTATTTTTTTATTATTTATTTACTAGTCATATTTTAAAATATTTATGGCCAACAAGTGGGACCTATATTATTTTACTTTTGCATTCATATTCCATGGCTAGTGTGGGAACTTGTAAAATATTCTTATTAATATAGGTACCTTTTTATGCCATGAGTTGTTTGTCATTTTTCTTTCATTACTTTATTCACATAATTAAATGAACATCCGAAACTCAATACTTAACACAACTACATATATGAATAATGCACTAAAATGAATCACTTATACCTTTTTCTTGTTAATTTGAAACTAAAAACTAAAAATATGAATGGATGATCCTCCTGCAACTGTAACTTTCCTTAACACCTGATAATTTTTCAATCTGCAATTTGATCTCCTTTTATTCTATGATGTTGATTTCTAATGTATGATGGATTTCCTATCTTTTCCAGGACCTTGCAATAGTATTGAATGGTTGATACATGATCTTGATGAAGGTGACAACTGAAAAGGATCCTATGTGAGGAATGAGTATCCTAGAATAGCATGGCTAGCTACTTTTTCCTATGTATTTTCCCAATTATCCACTAAACCTTAGTAACCTGAAATGTTTTGTGCCCCTATACCAAAATGAACAAAAATAGTCAACATTTCACATGTCCCTTAGGAATTTAGATTTTCCTAAACTAAATCTCTTGGTTTTCCTAGGCATGTTGAACATAGGGTTATAAATCTAGAGAGAATTTTGACTCCTACTAGGTGAAAGTGGAAATTTGAATGTAACTCTCAAATAACTTTTGAAAAAATCATTATAAGTTAAATAATTTATAACCAATAAATTTATATTTTATACATGGTCATTCATTAGTTTTTTAGATATATCAAGTTGAGAATCAATGGCTTCCATTGTATCTACCATTGTATTCTCTTTTCTTAGGACCAGATGGATGTTGAAGGTCACAAAAATTCAAGGTGATCCTATGATCTATGTCCCTAAGATTTCAAAATGTTTTTTTTAAGGATATGTGACCTTTCCTTATTTATGACCACATCATATTCTTGAAACAATTGCAACCACATCACTCCTTTGTTCACAAAAATTCATAGCCCTCGAATAAAACCTTCATACTCTAGAAATATTTTTGTGAAATTAAACTACAATCTATAGGATTAAGATGCCTTTTAAATGAGATCAGAAAAACACTTACAGTTCTTCCAAATTCAAATTTAGATCCAAAATAATAATATTCCTTATATTAAAATTAGGGGTTTCTACTTTGTGATCTCAAAAGAACACTTGAGATATCCTATTCATTAATATAACATATGACCATATATTAATAATGAAAAGTATGAAATGAATTAAAATTACAATATTCCCAAGACCATTGATCAAGTTATTTATTTGGTATCTCTTTATGCATCTTAGGATGTGTAGTTGTATTCCTAGGGCCATTAATCATTGGTATCGTCATGAACTAGAGAATACAAATCAGTTTTAATAGTTATTTTATCCCGATTTATAGTTCTCAATAACATGTTAGACTAATGCAAAGATATCTATCCTCCTATTTTGGTTGTGAAATTTATAGATAGGTGGATGCCAAACATTAGAAAAATATTGATGAGTGTGAAATCTTGAGGGACTACTATACTCTTCCTAGCATGTAGAATGAAGGGAAAAAAATTGACGAATACCAATTTTTTCATGGAAGTCTAAAAATTTTGAGACACCTTTTCTCTTGAGGGTTTAGGTGATATCCACAATGTCAACAAGTAATTTACACATTGTACATAAAAAGGTTCTTTCTATAATTAGTTATTATTATGAGCATGAAAATGAAAAATGGTTAGATAAAGGTAAAATTGAGGCTTATCCATATTATACATTGTCCAATCCTTATTTGTCTTCTCCATCACATAATAGTAAGATTTCGGTATCTAAGTGGTTATAGATGGTGCATCTTTACGATGCATAGTTACCTCATTAGGATTTTTATATTGGTTATGTATGGTATAATAGGTATAAAAAGGAAGAAATGGATTAAATTTATTTTGAAAAATTATCTTCTTCAACCACTTATTGCACTTTTATTCTAGAGAATACTTTTCTATGAGATGGAGCTTATTACATTCACTGGAGGGAAGAAGTATTCTAGTCAATAAGCTATACTTCATTTTGATAGTCATATAAAACAATGAATTGGTTATGTATAATTAGTGTTTTATGTTGGTGGTTTTGGTTGTGCAAAATGAGTTTACATCATCAGAAATTTACTTATTTTTCTAATGGAAATATTATTTCAATCATATGGAAATATTCATGTGTAATGCAAATTCCTATCTTCTTCCATGATATTTGGAATAAGAAACAACACTTTACTTGGGAGCCATTATAAACAATGAGGAAAATGTTTTCTTGATGCAATCTATTTGACTCAAAAATAGGCTTGTTTTAGTGGAAAGTCCTATTAGTTGACTAATCTTGTTTCCTTTTCATGGCAGTGAGCTCATTTTCCATGACTATTTAGAGGGATTTAAGTTGATCAAAATAATTACATGAGTGTATAGGCAAAGGATTAATATTTTTAGATCTTACAATGAAGGCCATATGTTATGTTGGAAGAGGGATACCATGTGGAATTTCAGGATGAAAGCTAACATTCAATCCTAAATCAGATTATTCAAAAAAAAAATTACAATTTGATAATCTAATTAGGTATCATATTTCCACCCACGGGTTCGATCATGACTACATCGTATTATAACACCCTAAATTTTATGTGATGGAACTTTGAAATAATTATTTTACATTTATCAAATCCATTCACCATTTATAAAGCTAATTAGCTTAATCATACACATATCTCTCTCAATTCCATTCACAAAATTAAACAATTCTATAGAAAGAATGTGTTAATACTCTTTGTAACGAATCTCCACTTTCATATATTTTATTGAGTTGAGAAAGGGAATAATCACCTAGCATAGGTAGAATTGTATTACATTTTTTACTCTAAATGATCATTCTATTACGATAACCTCAAATGGTAAATATTTAAAATGAAAAATTAACCTTTGTTATCTCAAATTGAACTATGTTGAAATCCTTCATAGAATTCAGATATAAAATTGAATTCACTCTACTCATTAAGGACACATATTAAATAATAACTTATCTATGTTCAATCCAACACTTAAGTAGACCAACGAAAAAATTCATTTCAATATAACTCCTTAAAGCACATAAGAAATTTATCAAGTCTAAATATGTCTCCTTTTTCTACCCCATAACACCATTATGTATTACAAATCGAATAAAATCTCATTTCCCATTTTTTAGGCCCATTGTTGAGAATGGAGCTTAATTGCTTCACAAGAAAATTGTTGTTACATATTACTCGTTCTGAAGTAACTAGGCGTCACTCAGGTGTAACTGTGTAACCGATGTTAGTCAATATAAGAACCACCATCGGTCAACATAAGAACTCCCATCGGTCAACATAAGAACCACCATCGATCCAAGATAAGAACCGCCATCGTTTAGGGTGAACCAATGTCGATTACCTATGCAGGAGTTTTTAATTAAGTCTTGGGAATTAGATCAATTTTTAGCATTAAATCAAATCTATTGATTGTAATTGCATAGCTAAGTGCCCTAAGTTTATATATGCCTATATAAGCATGAAAGCTAGGGTTTAGAAGTAGAATTAAGAAAAGATTGAATTAGATCCTTGATTCTCTTAGATTGGGAGGATGAAGAAGAAGAAAAGAAAGTAATAACAAAGTTACATGAAGATAGAGTATCCATGGAGATGAGCTTGATAGAAGGAAATAGTAGGTAAATCTGAATGGTGAGAAGAGGGTAACATCTTCTACTATATTTCCTTTATATAGTTATTGTCTCATTGTAATGGCTTACATGGTATGCAAAGCACATAGAGTTTCTTCTTGTAGATCCACATGTTGGTGATATCTTGTATTATAGATCCATGTAGATTTAGTCTTGTATTGTAGATCCATGAGATCATATTGTAATGTTGATCCATGTAGATCTCGATATTGTAAAGGAGGTTATATTTTTGTTTTCATAGGTTATGCATGTAGTGATGGAGATAAACTTACTTCTTGGTGCACAATCATAGTTACACATATGGTAGACCCATGTGAGAGGTCTTGTTTACAGATCCACAGAGAACTTGGTAGCAGTTCGAGATCCAGAGTTCTTGGTTATGTGAGATTGCTAGCTGTGTTTGGAGGCACAAATTGTAGTGCACTCATGGAGATACATTAAGAGATCCGGAGGAGAGGAAATATTCTTAGAGAGATGCATTGTACTCTTGTATTATTATATATATGAGATATATATCTTTGGTGGATGTATCCCGCATTGGGTGAACCATGGTACATGATGTGTTATGTGTGTGTACTTTGTCTTGATTTGGATTATTCTAGTTTATACTTCCACTTATTGTAGATTTTGGGGAATTGTTTAGATCATGTGTGCATGATTTTATTTTATCATTGAATCATAGAACTATTTCACAGTCCCTAATTCCCAACAATTAGGTATTACAAATACTTGTTTTATATATTATTCATATTCATTCAATGACAGGAGAGATATATGTGAATCGACCCATGTTCAAAAATATTTTAATAAAGATCATATCCCACTTATAAATGTCATGCCTATACTAATAAAACATAAAACTTCACTTGGGATAAAGTATAACAATCAAACCTTTATATGTGCCTCTCTAAGTACATAGTTTTTTGTTTTATCGCTTAATTTTATTTAAAGAACAATTGAACCGATATTTGATTCCACCTAGAAATCGTATGTCTATGCCAAGAAAAATTAAACCCATGCTTGAGGGAGTCTAAAATAAGTCATAAATATTAAAGTACCTTTCCAAGGACCTAATTTGATGTGTTTTTATGGCCCTCACAAAAAAAGAGAAACAAAACAAATGTCTATTCCAAACAAGCTTAAACTTCTTCTTCATGGATGGTATAATAAGTAATAATACTTTAAGTACTATTTGAGGTACATGGTTTTATGTTTTGGTATTGGATAAAATTTACAGCAAAATAGAACCTAGATCCCATCCCACACAAAAAATAGCATGTGATACCAACATGGTCATGAAGGCTAGTAAAGAGATACCTTCAGTCAATCATGTCTTGGTTGGAATAACATCTTGAAATTACTTTTATGGATGTAAAAATCTGCATTCAGTTAAAAAATCAATCAAGTCTTGGTTGGATGTCATGGTCCATAAAATATATTATGATCCTTATGCCATTTGAGGCAAGACCACACTAGAGGTGGTCCTCTAACTACCATAATGGGAAAGTTGTTTTGAGATGTGTATGTTTGTTACCTTTCTACCCAAGTTTGATATGATTATTCATTACATCTCACTATTGCTTCGACGAATCTACAAAACTTACGAACGATACTAGGTAGACATAGCCCTTCAATAAATCTTGAAATTGTTTCAATGTCTCTACAAAACCTCATATTTTACTATCATCGTAACATTACACCGTTTTTTATTCAAGTGTATATAAAAACCTCATATTTTACTATTACCATTTGAAGATTTATTCACTTTAAACAATGAGATTTAGCCATTATTTGTTTGTTGGAGGTTTCCTTGTAATTTTTGAAAACTTAAAATTTGGTTTGACCAAGTTAAAGTTTGCATAGGTGCGGATTTACGTTTCCCGTAGTCAATGACAAAACCATGACCCAAAGTAGGTCGGTGGTCTTGCGGCGCCGCCTACCTAGGTGATGATTCACAAACCGTCGCCTTTCCCGAAATGTGGTTTTGGATAGCTGCCTTGACCGAGCGGTGGTTACGAGACCGCCCCTTTGCATAGGGTTGCGTTCCTGTTTCTTAGAAATAGAACCATATTTCCGATATTTCTCAAAAACAAAAGTCACTAGAGTGTTCTAAAATTCATTAGAACTTAAATTTATGTGCCTAAAGTTTCCATTTGTAAGATTTAAATTCATCTATTCATTTCATAGTAAAATTTACTCAATCTAAAAATTTCCCATTTCAATAATAACAACTACAAGAATCATTTTCATTTTGTACAAAAACTTTCTAGAAATAATCCAAGAAATGAACGTGATAGTCTAACTTCTTCCTTTACATGCCTTTCAAATAACACATTGAAATGTAAAATTTCTTCATGCAATTTTTCTAACATTCCACAAGAGAGTTTCAACAATATTTTCAATAATTTATTTATAACAAAGGCAACACACTTTTGTGGTAAATAAATCAATTTCTATGAAATAAGATATTTCCTTATAAACTTCTTTTTCTATTTCAACAAATCTAGCTTTACAAACACCAATATTTCTTTCCTTTTTCAACATACAATACAAATTTAACATCCAATAATGAATACAAATTTAAAATAAACTTTTACACATGATTTCCATTTTGATTCTTTTCTTTCCATACTACAGTTTAAAGAGAAGGGAAACTTGAAAATCTTCAATGAGCTTCCTTTTGAAAATAATATTACAACTTACAATACAACATTTCTTTTCAAAAAATACAATATTACAATTCTTCCACATTGAGTGGGAATAACAAGAAGGTTTTCTCGTAAGGAAATATTTCTTTTGGACACCAACCAATGCTATAAGTTTCACATCACCAACAAGAGCTCCACCATGCTTCATTTGATCAACAACAAAAAAGGGGGGAGAGGCAACACTCTCCACCCAACCAATAATCCAATGAGGAGAAGAAGTTATCCTCCTCATTGGCGCTCGAGCCCCAACCATATTCCAATGAAAAATGGATCATGCTCATGGAAAAAAAATCAGCTTCCACATCACAATACAAGGATTTCACAACCATTCCAAAAACACAAACAACTCAAACTACAACCACAAGAATAACTAACAAAAATATACAAGGTTTCAAAATGCAAAATTCAAAGGAGCAAAGTCCATGGGAGGTCACTTATGCCTCCCAATGGGAAATAGGTTCCCACCTTAAATCCCTCCAATAAACATATAAAAATCCCCACACAACTCTTATGCCTCCTCAAGACCCTCTTATGCCTCCCACATACTCTTATGCCTCCTTATAATATCTTATGTCTCCTCTCATAAAAGCAATCAAGTAAAAAAATGTAAGCATTTCTTGTCCGAGGTGGGGCACCTAACCCAACTCCCTCCAAAACATGAAATCAACTCATATGCCTCTCTACATGTAAGATCCCCATAGTTCCCTCCTACACCACACTTAGGCAATCTACCCAAGTACCCAACAACCATACCAAAACACACAAAAAAACATACACAATATAAAAGAAAACATTTAACAATAGTGTAGCTCCTACCTTTCCATGGTAGATCTTGATCCAAGAGTCACACACCAAAATTCTTCACGCCCAAAAATCACCAAAAATCTCCAACAAATCCACAAGCACTCCTGAAATGCAAAATCACAAAAGAAATTAAGTAAACCACCAAACAAGCAAAAGAACTTGAATAAATGGAAAACGGAGAGAGGAGGGATAGGTGTGTCCATGTAGGATGCCACATCATTCATTCTCATCTCCACCTCACAAGTAAAACCTCAACCCTAATGCACAAAAATTGGTGGGTGATAGAAATGACAAATTACTTACACACACAAACCAATCCCACGCCCCTTAGCGATAAACTCTAAAACCCATGTAAGAAAAGTGCAATAAATGTCACTTTTTGACTTACAAAACACATAATGGGGTCTATTTTATACCCCCCAATCCATAGGTAGGGTTGGTATAGTAATTTAAGTGGTGTGGGACAAGTTTAGCTTGTCCCACAAGCCTCCAAAATTGGCCCTTAAGGCCAAATCCGAATTTCCATGAAGGGGTAGAGTGTACAATGCTCAAGATCACAAGCACTCAACTTACAACACATGACCCAAGGAGCCATCAAATCTAATAAATTAATTTTTTTGTCCCATCCCTAATTAGTTTAGGACATGATTAATTAACTAAATTAAGAAACAATTTAAATAATTAATGCAAGGAAATTACATCACTATAAAATCTCATAATAAAATTAAATAAAGAAAAATAAATCAAAGAACAACACACAAACCCCTTGGTCATAATTGGAGATGATCCCCCCATGTAGAACCCTTAACAAAAATTCAAACACAAAGACATAAAAAATACATGTTGCCATGGTGACCCTTGTTGAATTCATCTAGCATTCCAATTTGGTTGGTCTCCAATCCCCGTGTTGTTTGTTGTGATAATGTTTACCTCCAAAAACATAATACCTCCTTCGGCCTCGTGGCAACATCAAAACATCCAAGATATAATATGCAATATAAATCCACAATCATCTACATATGAATCAAATCATCATCGAGGAAATTAACATTATCATTTAAAATTTCTAACAACATCTTGATTCTACATTTCATCAATATCAATAGGATCACTAAATTATTTCAATCGTTAAGGTCTACTCAATATAAAAATATATACCATGTCGAAATATATAACCGTGTCAACAATATATCATCATCGATATAAAATGTCTCTAATAATCCACACACTCATACTATGAATCGAATCCAACAATAGTATTGGTATCTCTAACATCTAACATCATTCTAAGTCAAAATAATACAAAATATCCATAAGTATAGTCAAAAGTATTGAAATCAACAAGAAATAAGTGTCGAAGGGAACTGGGCACTTCATCTCCTCCCTTTAGACTCGACTTCCTCCTAAAAGTCACCTGGAACATATTTGGAAACTGGACTCGTAGTAATGTAGCATCCTCCCATGTAACAAGTGTCTCATCATACCTATCCCACTAGACTCGAACTTGGTCAATCTCTCTACCTCGAAGGTCCTTGGTCCCGCACTCTAGAATATGGATGGGCTCCACCATCACCTTCCCCAAATCCTACGCCTATAATGCGTACCAATCTAATACGTGAGAAGGATGAGAAATGTATCTCCTAAGTACAGAAACATGAAATACATCGTGGATGTGAGACAAGCTAGGTGGCATCGCTAGATGATAGGCCAAAGGGCTGATATGGTAAAAGATCTCAAAGGGACCCACAAACATAGGAGCAAGATTATAACCTTTTCCGTAATGGATAAGGCTCTTATACGGTGTGACATGAAGAAATACCTTCATTCGACCTCAAAACTATGATCTATCCTATGTTGATCTCGCATACTTCTCACTACTGGTCCTACGCCTCTTGTAATCTCTACCCGATGATAAAAATTACTTCTCCTTATCATGTAACAAGGATGGCATAAGAGAAACCTTATCCTCCAACTCCGGCCTAACTAAAAGGTGTCTTGCACTCTCTACCATATAGTTTCTAAAAAGGAGCCATGTCTATCGAACTCTAAAATTGTTATTGTAGGCAAACTCCACCAAGTAAAAATACTCCTCCCATCTCAATTGATGATCCATGACATACATCCTAAGCATGTCCTCTAAAATCTGATTCACCCACTTAGTCCTGTCCCATCTGCCTCATGGTGATATGTTGTACATAAATTGATCTTCATCCCGAGAGCATACTACATCGTAGTCCAGAAGTGAGAAGTGTACAAAGGATCTTGGTCACAAATGATCTTCCATGGAATCCCGTGTAACCTGAAAATCTCATCGAGATATACCCATGCCACTACACTAGCTATGTAGGTGGTCTTCACCAAAGAAAAATGAGCCACTTTCATCTATTTATCCACTGTGACCATGATGTCGTCATGGTGGTATCTCGATGTTGCTAACCCAACTACAAATTCCATGTAAATGGTGTCCCATTTCCACTCCGATGGCATAAAAAAGAGAAAGCCAACTGGATGCTGATGTTTGGCCTTCACCTTCTAAAACTCTAAATAGAAAGACACAACCTAAGCCACGTATCTCAAGTCCTCTCCAATGGTAAAGTTTTCTTAAGGTGGCATGCATCTTCTTCACCTAGGGATGGGTTGAATAAGGTGCATGATGAGCCTATGTCAAAATGTTCTATCTCAATCCTCCATCTCTAGGAACATAAATCCAACCTCTCTGCCTGAGAAGACCATCTATCTCTAGTAAAAAATAATCAAAATTCCCCTCAAGTGTTCTCTAAGACTCAATATTTTCTTTGAATACAAGGTAGAAACCTTCGTGAGGAAGCTCCCGCAAACTCCTACTCAGTAAATCGGTACCCACCTGAAGTAGCCATAGCCACATGGCTCCATCTACTCACGGCATCTGCAACCACATTCTCCTTCCCCTTCAAATTCTCTATATCCATATCGTACTCACAAAGAAACTCCATCCAATTTCATTGATGAGTGTTGAGCTTGGCTTACATGAAGAGGTGACGAAGACTCAAGTGATCAATCCTAAGTGTGATCACATTGAGTCTAGATATTATTTTCCGTTTCTCTATCCATGAGAATGAATTTTTAATTTGGGTGTGAATTTGGGGTTTCCCCTTCCTTCTATTTTTCCATAGTCATGTTTTCCCTATCAATTTTTGTCCCAACATCCATGGAAAGAAGGTCCTTTCTGATTGGATGTGGCCCAATGGGTCTTTTTGGTGAAACTTGTCACTTTTTTCACATTTGTACAAAATACCAAATTGGCCCCGTGGCCCTAATAGTATATAATTGGTTATTCAACAAACATGAAGCAATAGGGAAATATTCTTACTTTGACCCCAAAGATGCACACATGACTATTTTTCAAGACAAAGGGAGAGAGGCAGATCGTTGGAACATTTTGAAGATTTTTGCATTTTTGTGAAAAAGGAGCAAAGCTATAAATTTATCCACAACCCCGCAAATGGACAGAGTGATGTCACATGTTTGAGTAATCATTTGAAAAATCAAAGTGGGGAAGCGGTTGGCGGAACACTTTGGAGTTTTTAAGCTCTATTTTCAAATGATGTAAAGGTATAAAAGTGATTTGTGACTTTGATGAGGCCCACATCAAAATTTGGAAGGAAAGAGGTGGGTAGCCGCACCATTTTGAAGTTTTTTTCCCACTTGAACTCAAATATTTTCCATGTGGAGGGCTGCGCTCATTTGAGGATCTCGCCTGGGTCCTACCTTTACATTTGCACCAAGGAGACATGTGGAGGCTTCTACTAGTTCCTCTCTATACTTAGAATTCTCAAATAATTTTCTAAGGCATGAGATATGTGGAGGGCCCGCACCTATTTGGGGACCTGCCCTTGAACTTTACTTTTGAAAGAGCGTCGAAGGAACACATGGAGGTTTGCACTGGATCTTCCCATACTTATACTTTTTCAAGTGTCTGGTGCAACTTTGTCAGACCCTAGACATGTGGAAGGCCCGCACTTGTTTAGGAGTCATTTTTTTGAGCTTCATACCAAAAACTCACTTAAGAGACACATGGAAGATTCCACTCGTGCTGCCCATACTTATACTTTTCAATGGATGAGGAAACTTTCTCAAACCCTAGGCACATGGCACCTTCCGCTGGTCATTAAACTCTTTCAAAAACTTTTTTAGGTTGAGGCACGTGGAGAGCCCACGTTTGTTTGGGGTCTCCGCTTTTAGGAACCATATCAAGAGTCCACCGAAGAGAAACGTGGAAGCTTCATTTGGCTCTTCTTTTTTTACCGATACTTTTTCAAAGGCCGAGGTAACTTTCTTGGGCCCAGGGGCACATGCAAACCCCATGCTCATTTGAGGTCCCACCTCTAGACTTCATATTTGAAGTTACACCGAATGAATAGACACGTGCAAGCTTCCATTAGACCTTCCCATACTCTGAATTTTAAGAAACCGGTGTAACTCTCTAAGGTTCTGAACACATGGAGGGCCCGCGCTCATTTGGGAACCTACCTCTGGACTTCACCTTTGCAATTACACCAAGGAAACACATGGAGGTTTCGATGGATCCTCCTTGCACTTTCTAACTCAAAGTCACAAAGACAGAAATATGGTATAATCCATGTAGGAAACTCGGACTCACAGCGCATAAATGTAAGTATCCATGTGAGGGAACTCATTTCTCAAGATGTATTCTCAAGGAAGAAAAGGATTTCTTGTCGAGTCCAAATGCCATATGGAGCCACCTGCAAATTATTAAAAAGGGGATTTCTTTATGACAAAAAATAAAAGAATGATTATAAGGACTTTCAAAAAGTTATGGCATGACATCCCAGTCATGGTTGAGGGTCTGGGAAATGTGATGAGTTCATGATTTATCCACCTGACAACTTTTGGGTGAAAATTTTTAAACATCACTTTTTCAAACAAACTTGTAATAAACAAAGGATTCCTTGAATATTATTCTTTTGGGGGAAATTTGGGATGAGTGAGTGAGTGAAATTGTATAAATGCAATGAGAATACTCTTGCAAAAGGTTGGGGGTTAATTTTTACGAGAAAATTTGAGAAAGCCCATCTTCTTGAGAGACTATCTGAGAAACTTACTAATCTCTTGTGTTTTAGATTTGATCACGTCAAGGTTGTTTCAAGTGTACAACCATTGAAAAGCTCTAAATTTTTTCAATAAACTTTCCTCGGTGATAAATCTAATAGATCTTGAATTAATCTGTGTTGATCTTGGGCAAAATTGTGTCTACTTTTATTTCAGAATGTATTCAAATGGTTTTAATGTTCCTGTTGCAATCTTATGTTAAAATCCATCTGAATCACACAAGATCTTGTCCTTGTGATATTATAGTGGCATTTGCAATTTCATTATGAGAAGAGCCTTCATCCTATAATGAAATAAACAATTTAAAATCACTTTATTGTCATTTTGTTGATAAAGATTGTTTGTAAGTCTATGAGTGTATCTTAGGCATGATGAACCAGTGATCTTTAATGTTTAATTGAGTCTTTAACTCGATCATTTATGTTGAATTCTTGAAGAGTGTGTGAAACCATGCAGATATGGACCTCCATTGATGGACACCTTCTAGTTGAAGGAATATTTTGGCTATTCTAAAGCTTTCTGTTGTTGATTTTTGCAATTACTGTAAAGGTTCTCAAATATCTGGTGAAATCAACTTCATCTTGCTTAATTCCCCACCAAAAATTTCAAATAGCCAAGAATCATACCTGAAGTACCCCTATTTGTGCTATGTATCCACAAATGAACAAATTCTATTGCCAAAATCTACTTAAGCAAGTAGTTTTTAAGTGTCATTAGTAACGTGAACCTTGTTTAGAAAATATCTCCATTCTTTAGAAGTGACAACTTGTGTGAGTTAAATTTTGGTGTATTGAACATATTTTCTCAAGGTTCCCTTTAAAATTGTGCAAAGAAGGATCCCTTTATGTCCTACACCAACAGAGGTTACAAAATGGGTCCTCTCACCCTGGTTGAAAGGCACGACCTAAAGTAGTTAGGATAGATCAAATCCTTAATGAAGGTGCTATCCATTTCTCCAATGCCCGAGTGAAAAGAGTCACTGAATCCCCTCCCCAGATAAAAAACAACTTATGCCATGATTTTTATGTCTCTAAGTATCTTGTTAAATATGTGATGTTGTTCATCTTTAAAAGGAAAATCAATTTATATACTAACGTAATCGATACTTTCTTCTACGGTAAAGAAATGGTTTACCTATTAGGAGACGATATAGCTAGGCTCAACATTTCTAATATTTGGAATATGGTTTTCCTCTACCTTATGACGTACATTACTCTTGAAGTGAATTATAGAAATATATTTACTGACCATCATACTATGCTTAATATATTTAGGCATAAGATTGTTATGAGGCTTATCTTTTTCATGTTTATTTCTCTCTTTGCGTTGGTGAATGATTTTCAATAGGCAAAGATTGATACCCTAATACACCATGGTCTAATTATATATATATTTTAATAATGGTAAAATGATGATGGAAAAGGAATTAGATCCCAAAATGGGGGATTCAAATGAAAATTGTCATACGGTCAATAAGAGTACAATTGTAATTTGAATCCCTAATGGTTTGTTCATACGGTCAATAGCATTATTTGAATCCCTAAGAGTACATTATTTTTTTCTATTAAATAAAAATCAAAATTCTAAGAAATACATTTGCCCAATCTTTAAATAAGATACTAGATTTAGAAAAAATGTTAATAAAATATTCACTACATTTAATGTTTATCCAAAAGGAAGATGTATTTGCATTCTTGGACAAGTGACACATCAAAAATAGTACACTATTCATAAAAATTAATAAAATTTATTTTAAAAATCACATTATAAACATTTCTAAATTTAATCCCATCCCACTCCTTATATATTTTATACTATTTTGTGCTAGTTTATACTATATTGAATCCCAAAGTGGGGATTCAAATGACAATTGTACTATTTTATATATTTTATACTATTTCTAAATATATAGGAGTGGGATGGGATTAAATTTAGAAATGTTTATAATGTGATTTTTTAAATAAATTTGATTAATTTTTATGAATAGTGTACTATTTTAGATGTGTCACTTGTCCAAGCATGCAAATACATCTTCCTTTTTGGATAAACATTAAATGTAGTGAATATTTTATTAACATTTTTTTCTAAATCTGGTATCTTATTTAAAGATTGGGCAAATGTATTTCTTAGAATTTTGATTTTTATTAAATAGAAAAAAATAATGTTGCAATAAGGCCTCATAATTGTCAAAACAGTACTAACTAGAAAATAAAGAAAAATATAAATAAGTTTTGTAGATTAAAAAATTATTTAAACAAAATATAAACATTAGAAAATTGAAAAGTTCAGAATTTTTTATTTTGACTAGTGGATTAAGGAGAAATTATTTGTTTTAATGAAAGTGATAGAATTCTTGCAGGATGTAGGAGATAATAAAGTAAGATGTTTCAAGCCTAGTTTCGTTAAGGTAATAGAATACTTTAACAATATAATATTTTGGGCTTATGGATCACTTGCATTTTACAAGCCAAAAATAATATTTTTAGCTTAGAGTCCGCTAGCTTATGCAACACCATAGTAATTGGATATTTTTAGCTAAGTGTCCACATAATAACATATTTTCATGTACAACTACTATGTCCATTTTTTTGTAAAAGGGTGAATATGGGGGTTTGAAAGGACCCAAATCCATTTACAAAAAGTCCCTTAAGGAAAAATGTTACATTGAAGCATAGAAGAGAGAAATCCCGTAGGCAACAAAAGATAAAAAGTCACATAAATGCAACCCAAGTAGAGAAAAATTATATTTTGTGAATAGTTTAGAGGATAGATTTTTCTTCCACTATAGTAAATGTAATGGTGCTTCTATTAAAGATAATAAGAAACATATTAGAGTTTCCTTGTTCCTTGAATTCTCCTTTCACAAATTTGTATTTGTTCTTTCATTCTCCAAAATCTGTTTGGTATCCTACTCTTTCATTACCATATTTTTTTTACAAATAGCTCATTGTAATCCAACACTAACAAATTGAATGAAAACCCATTCTTAACATGAATATCTTATAAAAAAATTTATTTACAATGTGAATGACGTCGTAGCCATTAAATTTTAATGAGTATGTGTAGCAAAGGACTATTTGTGGACAATAATAAGACCAACAAAATAATATAAAATTTATCAAATACATCTTCTCGTCGATTTCTAAACACCACCATGACCATAAATCGATTCTGATATTCACTTATTTATAGCAAAAATTGAGGCACCATCCATACCACTAGTATTATTTTTCAAAAAACAACAAAACACATTCTTAGCAAGTGTTATGGGTTTGTAAAAATTTTGTAAATTTTCCTCTCATGTTATTACAGATTAATCTATGTTGTTTATCTTTCAAGATGTGCTCCATTCCATCCTCTTTCATTGTTCTAACACATTTTTACTATATTACAAAATTATTTATTTGATAAACAAAACTACCTTCTATAAACTATTGAGTAAAAAACACTTCTTCCGTTTAATTATCTATAAAATCCCTACATGGATATAAGCCCTAATCTACTATGGAAAATTTTACATTAACATAATTTTGTAATTTTGTAGGGTTGAAGGTGATAATCCATACCAATTTTTGACCTAGAGAGGAAATCAAAATGTTTCAAGAAATCGAAACAAAAATTTGATCCTTTCCTTGGTGATATTTTTCTATTGATGAATAAATTATCTCACTTACGCATTGATAGAGAGAATAGAAAGGAAAATGTTAAAAACATACACTCAAAAATTGTCTATTTATAGAGACATGTAACTAAAAAATCCCACTGCCAATTTCATTAGCATGCAAATTTAATAGGGATTGCGATTTTATTTTTTACATTAAATGGATAATTAATGGTTGACAATAGTTTCATGCTCTGAAGGCACACATATTTTGAATGACACATGTACTTTAAAATGGAGAATTTTACATAGTTCATTTTAATGCCTAATTAATGTTGAGGCAACTATAACATTAATTATCATTTTTCCTTACAAAATGGTTATCATTAATAATGCATTTGGTATTGTAAAGAATAAATGTAATAATTTAATATTATAATTTTTTACTATAAATAAAATCCCTTATATAATTTGGGTAAAATAAAGACCTTATTTTTGATCTTGCACTTCGACATGCAAATCTTGATGCCCATTTAGATGGTTTTGTTGATTATAGTCATAAAATACTTGCAAATATTTGTAATAAATGTCACACGTGACTTGCATATTTAATATTTGATAATCAATTTTTAATATAGATTTATATATAAATTAAAAAATTTACATCAATATATATTAAAAATAATGAAATTTATACAGAGTAATTAATATAAATAAACACTATTTTGTATTTTTGAAGGGCAGTGCTAGAAAATTACCGTTACCCAAAAAAATTGATAGGTGAGTTATCACTCTTAGTTATGTAAATCAAGACTCGCACTTAGATGTGTGAATCAAGACTGACACTTAGAAGTGTGAGTCGAGACTGACACTTAGAAGTGTGAGTTGAGACTTGAACTTAGAAATGTGATTCGATATAAGTGTGACTCAAGGCTCGCACTTAGACGTGTGACTACTCTAGTTTTTAAGTGCAATCACTCGCACTTATACACTACTTACAAAATTTATAAATAAGAATCACCAATGGTTTTTAACTATGCTTAATATATACGAATAAGTTTTTTATATAAATGTATATGAAAATTGATAGTAACGTTTTAAACATTCGAGTCACATGTGCCATTTCTATAAAATATTTGAAAGTATGTTATATAAAATCACCAAAAACATTTAAACAACCATTAAATTTAACACCATTCAAGGATGTTAAGCTCTAAAATATATGAGATCTATCTTAGAGTATAATTTCATAAGATTTTTAATGTCAATGTTTATTGATATGAATAAGGTATGCATAAATAGTTGTATATGTATGATGATATTAAGATTGATATGTGGCATAAATGACAACAATCACTTACGCACTATCTTGAAGTTAGCGGTGCTTGGCTTATGTAAGTTAGCTACCACTTGACTTACGTAAGTTGGTGGCCACGAGGCTTATGAGGGTGAATCAAATAATAATAAAATCTAATTCCTAAAATAGCAAAACTAAAATCCAAAAATCAGGATTTAGAAATTAGATTCCATTAGTGGAAAAAATGGAATCCATTAAGTATGTTATTACAATCAAATAATAACAAAATTAGAGTGCTATAAAAGGGAAATTGGAATCCACTAATAGTGAAATAGGAATCAAATAATAAGAAAATAAATAAGTTAAATTAAGATTACTAAAATTTAAAATAAATGAAAGAAGCATTTAAAAGCATGGATAGTGGTTGGAGGAAGTGAGATGCGGGAATGAGGTAGTGTGTGGTACTAATGAAGACATCTTGGTAAAATATGGCTAATTCTGATGGTCATTATCCTTGCATAATAATCCAAAAACTTTATTTGAGATTCAGAGGCATTAACCAAGATGAAACCCAAGTTCATGTTGTAAATTTAGCAAATTGGATAGTTGCAATGGGGCAAATTGTGGCCGCATATCACATAGCATGGAGGTTTTTATAGTGTTTGACTGTGATGAAAGAATGAGATAGCTTCACAAGTAATATGTTTACTGCAGCATACAAAAGACATGGGTTTCCTCAAGGGATAGTCACATTGTTTCACCTATGAAAAAAACATGTCTCCAACCTAATCATTTTACATTTTCCTATGTACTCCATACCTATGTAAAAATGTAAGCTCTAGAGCAGATGGACATCCATGATAGAGGAATATTTTTAGATTTGTAGTTGAAGTCTTTGTGTAGATAAATGTAAATGTCATACATATGGCATGTGAACATAATTCTATGTGTCTAATGAATAGTAATGATTGTAGTATGTGTACAAAATAAGTTTATTTCACCATATGAATAGGTGTCCAACTTGATCAGTTCCACATTTGCTTGCTAGCATACACATAGCTAGCGCTAAAATAGTAGTAACTTCAAAATAGGGTATGGACATTAACCAAAGCATTATGGAGGAGAGAATTTTGTCAAATGTTTTAGTTCCAAGTGTCATGGTAGATATTTATGTAAAAGGTGGAAGCAAGAATAAGGCATGTGAAATGGTTGACAAAATTCTGAAAGAAATATATGTTCATGGAATACATTGAATGTATGGTTTGAAAAATGGGTTTTTTCAAAATGCGTAGAAACTTTCAAAAAATGTAATTGATAGGTGTGAATCCAAATTCCACAACCTTAGTCAAAATCCTCTCAGCCAATGTGTGGAGCTTAAAACATGGAATGGATGTCTAGGAAAAGAAATTGACAGGTTTGTAAAATCTATCTCTATAACCTCCGACAAAGACATCCTCTAGTTAGGCATGTTACACATGTTTTTCAGTTTGAGGCTAGGAGAGGAGGGTATTGGCATTTTATAGTAATTATTATTTTTGTTTCACGGTTCAATTATGGAACCATGTGCTCGGTTGTGAGTTTCTTGACAAAACACCTCAAAAGAAGACATATTATTCCATGTGAAGAAATGAGTGTAACTTTGAGTACAAATGATTTTATTGGATAGGACCTAGAGGTGGAAAGAATTATGAGATTAAAAGAGAAGATGTTCCCAAAAATTTTCGCATATGTTCAACCATCTCTTGGTACATACATCTTCACAAGTAGGCTTGTATTTAGAGCCATGCACGTGGTTTATTATTTCTCGTTAGATAGTTGAATGGAGGGAAGTCAAGAGTAGGCTCGCGGATTGCTTTGAAAAATTTTGATGTGCATGTAGGATCAAGCTCCATAACTTGGGATGATTCACTTTCACTCAGGCATGGTATCCTTACCTACATATTTTATAATTTTATTATGAGTTGGTTCTTCATTTGCTATATAATAGAAATATTATATCATTATATACTTTAACTAACAACGGATAGTGCAATCAGTAAAAAACCATTTCCTAATTTATGCTACCGACTTACAATTTTACCCTCAACCATGTCATGACCACAACCTTATTCATTGCTAAACCCAGGTGTCAAAACTTAGTGTTTGTGTCCATTGGTACTGGCGAGGACTATATGAGTTAACTAAAACAACCATATCCATCTACCTTTCAAAGTTAGAAAAATCCAATTTCCAAAGACGTGCAAAAAATCATATTGAGCCCATAAAAGATATGGAAAGTTTCATATGTGTTCCTTGTTGTGAGAAGAGTCACATCAAGCTTTATATTTACCCCATTCGACCATTTGTACTCTCTTCTTCACTCCTCTAGGAGCCCTATTACCCATTTTACAATTTTAGGAAGCTGTTAAACCAAAAAATTGGGTTTCATATTAGCTCGCCATTTGGACCCTAAGCAACAAAATGTTTCTTTTCCTATGAAAACCTCTAGTATTTTTACTAGAAAATTACATGGAACCTTAAGTTTTTGTTAAAACACATTCCTAGCTAGTTTGGCAAGGGGGTTTTGTAGGCCTCTAGTCGGTGTTGACTAAGTCAAGTTAGAACCAATTACGACCGTGGCTCCAAAAACCTAGCCACCAATTGAAAACCATTCACAAGTTTTGAATTCCATCAGTTCATGTGAATTCTTGGTATTTAGGAGGACACGTAATAATTTAACCATTGTGCATCAACTAAAAAAGGTAGCTTTTAAACGTGGTTTCTTAGCCTCCGAACCTTAATTGAGCATTTTTGCAACCAACAAGAAAATGTAAAAAGAAATATGAAGGATCCTAGTCAACTTATGAAACCATAGTGGAAAACTATTGAAACTTGTAAATAACTATTGAAACTTAATCTTGTGGCTTGACGTGTGAAATTTGACTTTTGGAAAATATTGTTTTCTCTCTTCCTTATCTCTTTCACTCTCCTCCCTTAGTTAAGGAAGGAAATGAAATGAAATGAATATATGCCCTAACCCTCTTTTTGTGTGTGTATTATTACACTATGTAAATAAAAACTAAAAATGTTGATTATGCTAGATTTAGGTGGATGTCATGCCAATGATTTATCACTCATTTCATGCTCACCTGGTTTTGCAATATGTAAGTAAGATGGTGAAATGATGTGGTTGTAATTTCTTTGTGGATCATTGTAATTTTTGTATGTTAATGGAATATATATATGCATGCATTTGTGTATGTTATGTATACATAAATATATGTATGTATGCATATGTATGTATCTATGTATGTATGTATGTATGTATGTATGTATGTTTGTATGTATTATGTTACATTAAAGGTTTATTATTGAAGTTTTGTAATATTTTTAAGATGCTAGTGTTTAAGGGAAATTTTCATCTAAACATGGGTGTTTAATTGATCCCTAAATTTTATATTATAAAAATAGGATAAATATGTTAAATGAAATTTAATTTGATATCTTTTAGTGCATTCTCATTGTGAAATTATGATAAAATCCCTAGAGTGTTGTGTTATTTCACTAGAAAATATAGAAAAGAAACTTGAACATAACAATCAACTTTAGTTTAAAACTTGTCCATATCTACCCTTCTCACGTGATCTTTCTTTGCATAAAAGAAACTAAAAATCTTAGAATGAACTTAAATATTTATGCTTGATAACACCTTCTAGCTTAAGTAAATAAGATCACAAGTTTGAGTTTATCATCATATCTTGTATGCTTAGTGACATTTCCTTGAACCTCATAGTTAGGAACAATATGGTAAAACTTCATCTTTGGGTATGTGGTCCCCTCCTAGGTTTGATAGTGGTGTGAGTAGTAAGGGGAATGCTATTTTCTTAAAGTAGTTCTCTATGGGTAACCAAACTCCAACATAGTGTAAAACCCTCTTAGAGTGACACACGTGTTGAGTGGTGAATATCTCAACAAACCTTATAAGTGACTCTTTAGGATTTTGGATCATAAATGAAGTCGATAGCCAATCTCAATTTTCATTCGAGTTCTATGGTGCAATACTAAGAGTTAATTGTGAAACTTAAAAACATTATATTTTATGATTAGTTTGTGAAACCTGTAACCATAAGATGATGTGCTTGGAGAAAGGTGAAATGTATATCATTCTTAGAACGGGTTGATAGCCTCTTGTTGTGAGAAATAGAGTCCACATCATGCATAATTTAATCTGAATCTTAACCTTTAAATGAAGGAATACTCCCTCTTATTATCCCCCTTGTCCTAATTTTAAATGAATTTATGATGTGAAGCTTAGTCATTCATTACTTTACTTTTTTAGGGTTTATATTACTCAACTTAAGCTCTATTTGGGAAATTTGAATTTCTTTCCTACCTCAACTCATATCTGGATAAGTTATACTCCATTTGCATGAGATTTTTGTGTTGATCTCAGTTTGGGTTTTTAACTTTCCTATAGCTTTGGGATTTTCATGTCCTAGGGTTTCGTCCCTTGAGTTGTTTATGACTCTTTCTTCGCATAAGTTGTTTTTTCTCCATTTCTAACTCATCCAAATCATTGTATGTGTTGATTTGGAAGCTCGGTGTGGTTAATTTTCTATGTGGCTTAAGATTTCTTTTATCTTTATTTCATCGAGTTTGAGGAGATTTTCCATCATTTCCTTTGTGAGATCTCCATGTTTAAGCGAACTTGACCTTGTGACTTCCAAGCTCACCTTTGATTTTTTATGGCTCACCACTACTTATTGCTTAGGCATTTGGGTGAGGAATTAAACAAGACATGACATTTTGAGGCTTGCATCCTACTATTTAGTTCATCACTTTGATCCTTCTATTTAGTTCATCACTTTGTTTCACACACCTATGCAAGAGATATACCTCAATTTTTCTCTCGAGCTCAATTTTAACCTCGTTTTACGACTTTCTGTGTTCTATGAGCTCATCTCATCTTTTATTTGTAATGGTGCTATGTACGTTTGCATGACTCACCATGACTCTATTTGGAAATATCAAGCTCATTGTTTTTATACATATCTCATTAGGTCGCTAACCAGCTCATCATTTATTTATCTCATAAGGCCAATTTCATTTCTCAATGAGATCTTCCAGGTTGCACAACTCAGCAGAGTTTGGTAGCTTGACTTGTTGGGTCACTTTCACATCTCATCTTTGTTCTCTTGAGATGGATTACTTCTTCTTCATTATAGGTAAACAATGTTTTTAATAATTGAAAAACTTGGGGTGTTTTTAAACAAACAATGGCCTAGGATTCCTTATATTGTTATCTATAACTTAGAACACCTCCTTAAATGCATAATTGTTGTGAATATTTTTGAATCGATGAAAAACCTTTGTTTTTATTTTATGGTCATATTTTCATACTTACACTTCTAAACCTGTTCTCTTGGGAGATCATCATTTTATTGAAAATCTTATGGAAAATGGGAATTTCTAAAAAATTCATTCCTCTATGAGCTTTCCGTATGTGTATCATATTATACCAAAATGAAGGTTATTGCCATGATCTAGAAATCATATTCATGAAACTCACATTTTAGTAAAAATGTATGGATGTGTTTGAGTTGAAAATCATTTAGTTTATTGTTCTCCTACACATTCTTGGAAATTCGTTTTCTTGAGAGGTTGATGAATATCTAAAAATATACACTTTTGAAAAATGAAGGAAAAACTATTTTATTTCATTACGAAAAATACTTTTGCACATTATGAGTGGCTACCATTTTTCCTTCATACTTCTGGATCTAGAACATGCCTTTTGTTAGTACTCTCTGAAAAACATGTTTGACATGCATTTTCTAAAAAAATGGTGTAATGGTAATTTATTACTTTTGTAAAGAAGTTATTCCTACATATAAAATATGTATTTGCTTTAGTGCATTCTACACAATGTTTTTAAAGTAAAAATATGTAATTTTTTCCACAAAATATGTCTTTCTTTTTTAGCTAAAACCAATCACATTTGTGAAACTAACATCCACAAACATGTAGCTCTAAAAATGCATTTTTAAAATTGTGTTTTTCCACATGCATGATTGTTAGATGTATGAGAAAGCACTTCCGTAAACCTTCTAGAATGCATACTTGAATCATACTTTGTAATGAATACTTAAAAGTACATGTGGTTGAGAAGTTGATGCATATTGCAATCTGAGAAATATGTACTTGAAAGATTTTCATTTTCATTTCATTGAATGTAACAATCTTTAATTTTTTAATTATACCTCATTCTTGTAATATCTATGAAAATTCATGCTCATCTTATTCTTCTCTTGAAATCATTTAAGTTTTGGTACTTGGAATGATATGTTTGCATTTCTTCAACTTTATTCTAGAATGCATATATGTTCAAAGCTAAGAATCTAACGAAGTAATGAAACCCCGAGCTCTAACATCATCTATTTTCCCTATTTCGGGTGTTCGGAAAAAGTTGGATCAAACACCTGGAGTGGATCCTACAGGAAGGGGTCTTTTCTACTACTAAATGGAAGGTGCCCTTCTTCTTGAGATTCTCATTTTTTAATTTATCTACATTACTTTACTTTTACAGTCATATCGACGTCTTATGTGGGAAATTGTAAAATTTTATTATGAATATATGCAGTTTTTTTATACCATGAGTTTTATGTTGCTTCTTTTCATTTATTTCTTCACATAATTAAATGAGCATCTGAAAATCAATACTTACCACAACTGCATATAATCATAAGGCACTAAAATGAATTGTTTACACCTTTTTCTAGTTAATTTGAAACTAAAAAACTAAAAAGATGAATGGATGATCCTCTTGGAACTATAACCTCCTTTAACACCCGAGAATTTTCCAATCTGCAATCTAATTTCCTATTGTTCCATGATGTTTATTTCTAATGTATGATGTCTTTCCCATATTTTCTAGGACCTCTGCAATAGTCTTAAATTTTTGATGGATAATCTTAATTAATATTACAATTGGAAAGCATATTATGTGAGAAATAAGAATCCAATAATAGAATCACTCGGTGCTTTTTCCTATGTATTTTCCCAATTATCCACTTTGAACTCCGATTATCCTTAATACTTTTGTGCCACTATACCATGATGAAAAAAATGGTCATCAACTTTGGCTGCTTTGTTGGACTGATTTCTTGCTAATTAGCAAGAATCCTCTCGATCTGGTATTTTCCAACCATGAAATCCTTCATGTAAGCTAGAACAAGAGTTCCCAATGCTAATAAAATATGATCAAGACCGACAATCATCCAAACTAAGAGAAAAATATCAACTACAATATGTGAAAAATACACTTAGAGGAAAGATAAAACTCCCATCAAGGCTAAAAATTCATACATGCTCCAATGGTAAGCATATAAAGTGTACATAATCACTTATTATGAAATAAACAAACCTACATTAACCTTCTCTAAGAAATTGAAATGAGAAGCTAAACAAATCTTGATATATGCGAGAGAGAAATAGCTTCCCTTTTTCGTAAAATGAGACCATGAGATCAACTTGACAACTAGAACACATGGAAAAAGTGAAAATGTGATTTACACCTTTGGTTTTCTAAAAACATTAGACCAAGAAGATAAACACCTATCTTGAATCAAGAATAGGCTCTTGGTGATGAATTTTGAGAACATGAAGCTCTTTCTTGTGCTTTGAGTTAAGCACAACTAATGGCAATGTTGATTTCGATTCGAATCCATCCAAGTTCCTAATTTGACAAGGTTTTATACTACTATTTTTCATTCTTTTTTATATATAATTTCAAGAATGGAGTTGATTGACACATTTCGTTCATTCTTGAGCATTCTTGGAAGTTGATAGCAAATTTGATCTTCTTCTTTAACCATTTTTACCTCTTCCATGATGACTAGTTCATCAATGGTGTCATCGTCTCTTTTCTCATTTTGATCGACCATGATGCTTGAAAAATCAACCTCATCCTTCTTTAAATCAGCTTATTTCTCTCATTCCACCACTTTAAAAGTTCAGCAATATCTAGACAGGGTAGGGAAGCGAGGATCTTTGCATTCACCTATATCATCTTGCTTAGTTGGAAACCTTTCTTGCTATCTCCCATAGATGACCTTAGTGATCAAAACACTTCTTTATTATTCATTGCTAAGAAAGTATCCCTTTGAGCTTGATTTTATTTTGTATATTCCTTTTAAGTTGTCACATTTTGGAAGTTGATATAAGTTGTGTTTTGCTTCATCTTCTTCATTCTTATTAATATCCTCATCCAGTGAAAAGTCTGCCAAGATGAAATCATGGTTATTCAGATCATAAGAAAATTCTAAATAGGTTGATTCCTCCTCATATTTATTTTGAAAATGTTCTTTACTCAAATATGAATTATGATCACTAATAGGAATATTTTCATGCATGGTTAGAACATTATTATTCTCTAAATCAGACACATTCAAATTAGCAACTATTTCTAAAAAATTTCCTTTACTATGACGTGATATAATGTCAAAATTACTGATATGATTTATGGAAACCTCTTTTTGCTCATTGAGATCATTATCTCTATGTTTTAGCTCAAGAGAAACAAGATAAATTCATCTAACCTTTGTTTTTAAATTATATTCGTTAAGATACTTAGAAACCTTTACCTCTTTCTTGCACTCTTTTTCCAACTATTGAATCTAATTAGATTCAAAAATTTTAACCCAATCTTTTAAATTCTTCATGAATTCATCACTTTTGGTTCCTTTACTAGGCTTCCCTCTTTGACTTATTTTCTAGTTGTCAAATTCACAAATTGGGCTTGGGAATGTGAAAGGAGGAGTGGGCTGGGTCTCAAACATATTTTGCAATGATTGTACAAAGGGGAAGGGTGCAAAATCTGCATGTGGAGGAGAGGGAGTGGAAATAATAGCATTGAGAGAGCTTGGAATCGAAAAATTAGGCTCATATGGTTGACAAGGAAGGTAAGTGGCAACATCCTTTTCATAGGGTTCCTCCACCTTATGCTTATTATCCTCTAATACCTATAATTGTTTAATTTTTACCTTGAGATATTGACATCTCTATTGCATACTCTGATGTTTTCTATCAAAATCATTGTTAGGCATGAAATTATTCTGATAACTCATATATCTTTGTGTAAAATCAACATATCCCAATTCCTAAAAAAATGATTATAAGGGTAATCATACTTATTAGAAAAATTTATATCATGGGCATATTCATTGTGGTAAGGGTCATAATAGTAATGCTGGAGGAGGATATTGGTAAAAATAATTTGGATCAGTATAGTACAAATTCTCTTTGGGAAAAGAATTCTAATGAGGAGCTAGAATCATGATTGCATGACCTCATAAAAGATGGAAAATGGAGGATAATGACTTCTTGGAAATTTAGGCTACTCGGATCGGTGGAATGGTCGGATATGTTTTTAAAAGTTTTCTCCAAAGTCTGAAATTTTATTGAGCACACATAAACTTGGCAAAATTAAATTTAGACCAAGATGTTATGGAATACCTAGAAAAACTAATAGTTCAATGCTACCATCGATCGTGCCAAAAAAATTTAGCACTTCAAGTGCACCCTAGATGAAGAAGTGCAAACAACCCTTCACTTGATTGATACAATAGGAGTTTTGAGTTGTGGGTGACTCGGGTTGAGGAGAACCTCAAAAATAGGTTGGTTCCTTGGATTAATCAACTAAACTAGTTCTTTGGTGGGTTTGAGGGAGATAAACGAACAAAACTTAACGGAAATCATATAAAATAGGTGATACACCAACATTTCGAGGACCTACGACTACACAAAACACTATATATTGATTACTAAAGAACTCAGAAAATCACTTCATATGTTATTTGATCGGATTTCACACTTCATAATGGCATTAACATACACTTAAAGTTGTATGCAAAGCTTACAAAACTACTTAATGGTTGTTTTTGAAAATTATGAGCATGCAAAGGAAAATATCATTGACTAAAATGTATCATAAATTTTCTATAACACACTTCACAAAGTTACAAATGGAGGAAAATCAGTTTTTATTGCTTCAACAAGGTTTTGTAGTACAATCTCTATATAGTATAAGTATGATAGAAAAATAAGTCCCCCGCTCTTGTTGTTAAAATCAAGGTAAATATAGTGAAAAGGAAACAAGCATTAACTCAAATCACTCCAAAAATAATACTCCCTACATCAGTTCAACCCTAGCTTTCTAATTGGAGACAAATCCATTATTATCCAATCATGTACAATTCGACCTCTTTTGCAAATAAATACATTTTTTAATAATAATTAGGCAAAAATCATGTACATGGCTTTACAAAAGCTAAAAATAAGCTTTCGGGTTTCCTCGAACTCCTAGTCAAGCTTATCAAATTGCTTTATTTGTAAAAATTAAGATAATGTGTATGGAAAATTTATAGAAATTAAGGTAAAAAGGGGATCCCTTCCTTTGGTCTATCATGAAACTTGATTATGATTTGGTTTTTTTTTCAAACATATGCATGCATGAGTTAACGTAGTTTGTTTGTGTGAAATATATAGTTAGACATAGCTTTACCCCTCCATGAAAAAGTAAGAATTAAAACATTAGAAACTTTAGCCAACCTTGGTATGGCAAGGTAATCACATCAACTCATGGTAATAAATTTTAACCATGGAAAACCACTAAAACTAGCGTTTTTGAACAAGGATAAGTTTGAAATCTATAGTATGAGGCAAGAACATTTATGAAGTGCCAAAGCTTTAATAACTTTACTATGAACCATTAGATAAGAGATAAATAAGATATATTCCTATGCATACATTATAACTTTGAAAAAAAAATCAAACTAAATTGTATATTACTCTCTACTCTTTGAAAACTATAAAAAGATGAACCTATGAATATCCTACCAATCAGTTTTGATTGTTTAATACTCAAGTATTTGAGAGTAAGAGCTCACCATTAATGGCTACAAGACCACATGGTTCTTCTCATTTACCCAAGCTTGAGTTTCGAAAATGCAATAAATAGTGATAGCTCAATAACAACGAAGAAAGCTTTTAATCCAAAATTAAATACTATGGTTTATGCTAGAAAGGGAGAAGAGTTCTTAGAAATGGCTTAGGGGTATGGGTTTAATAATGGTTTTCCATTTCAAATAATGGAATGATTTTTATGCATGTGCGACAAAAAAGGTAAGTCCAAAAATCACTTTTAACAAGTCAAAGCAAGATTTCACTAGGTTTAGAGACTAATTAATCTCTTAAGATTAATTAGGCACCTAAATAGGCTTAGGAAGATTTGTGTGAGCTGTTATTCAATTTTCCCCCTCTAGAAAAATTAGAAAAACATGTCCTTGCACAGAGAAAATGGAGCTCACATTTCAGGATCAAGCTGAGTGATTTGAAGTGACATGGAAGTAGTCAGAAGGATATCAAACTCCAAAGTCTAAAATTCAGACTTTGCACATTCGGGATTTAAAAGTTGGCCACAAGGTTGAGTAATGAACAATGTCATGCGGGGAGGAAAAAGAAGTCTTAAACCGGATGTCTAAAATTCAAACTGCAGGGCTTTTGGAATTTCGGAGATATGTGACAACCAGATGGATGAAGAACCCCAAAATCCTAAAACCCAAACCCCAAAAAACACAAAGGTCTGAAACCTGAATTATAAATTTCAGGCTTCGGGGTTTCAACATTTAAGAACATTGATGCCATTACGCATGTAAATCACCACTTGAAGCACAGAAACCCGATGTTTGAATTTAAGACTTGAGTATTGACATTTCGAGAGGATTCTAAATCTCAAGAAAATGAATAGTAACAGTGACCTTTGAAGTCAAAATACCTAAAGCTCTAAATCCTAAAAGTCTAAAATTTTAGATTTTGGAGGGTACAATGCAGGTTCGAGTCCGAAAAGGTAGATCAACTACTCACATGTATTGTGGTATGGCACCCTCATCTTCATATGGCCATAACTTTTGACTAGGAGATCAGATTTACAAAAAGAGGACTTTTTAGAGTTGGTTGTAGGGTTGAGTAATGAACAATGCCATGTAGGGAGGAAAAAATAATTATAAAACCCGAAGTCTAAAATTTAGAATTTAGGATTTCTAGATTTCGAGATATGTGATGACGGGATGGATTAAAAACCCCGAAATCTTGAAACCCGAACCCCCAAAATCCTAAAACCTAAACCCCTAAAATCTTGAAACCCAAACCCCAAGATCCCAAAATCTCGGACCCCAAAATCCTAAAACCCAAACCCCGAAATCCACAGAACCCGAACCCCAAAAACACAAAGGTTCAAAACCCGAAGTTCAAATTTCAGACTTTGGGGTTTCAGAATTTGAAACATTAAAGCCCCAAGTATGCAAATCACCACTCGAATCCCAAAACCCAAAGTCTAAATATTAGACTTCAAAATTTTTGCATTTCGGAGGTTTCACAAACTCAGGAAGATGAATAGTAATAGTGACCTTTGAGGTCAAAATATCTCAAGCTCGAATCCCAAAATTCCAATTTTTTTATTTCGAGAGGGTGTGATGTAGGGTCAATGTCCGAAAAGGTAGATAAACTACTCAATTTTCTTGCGGTATGGCACCATCATCATAATTTTAGTGAGACTAAGTATTCCAAAATGGGAAATACAATGCTATTTTAGAGGAATTTTTCCAAGTTTCTCACCTAGCAAAAAGATGAAGGTATCAGCGTCCTTTCTTCCCCAACATGGTAAATTACATGATTTTATGGGGTTTTTAGTGGTACCCATCATTTTTTCATGGGAGTTTAATGAATTTTAGGGTGGTTAAAGAAAGATTTCTAATTCCTCTCTCTCCCTTCTCTCTATCTTCATATATATATATAAGGAGGGGCTCATTTCAAAAGGTTGGACACCTAGTATATGCCCCTCCCTTATTCTTCTTGTCTATAAGATATTTTGGGGAAATTCCAAACCTCTCTACTAGACATTGTAATCTAAATTATGTACCTTTAGCCCTAAATTTGATGTATTGTATCAACTTTGATAGAAATAAAATCATATCCATGGATGTTTCAAACCTTCTTTTTTTTTCTATTGCATCTTTATGATATTTCATTGCATGCAAGGTTATTATTTATTGTTGTATTTTCATTGCAAGATTCTAGTTTTTTCATGTTTATTATGTAGGTTGTTCAACACTCCTTCTTGGTGCATCACCTTCCCTTAGAGTAGGTTTTATTTTCATGCATTTTCTTTATCTCTCTCTCCTTAGAAACATTAGATTAGTGTTAGATCTATAGCTCTCTGCACTTTGGATTAGTTGTCACTAGGATAGGATAGGAAACCAACCTTCTCAAGAGGGTTATCCCGATTTCAAATTCCCACACTTTGGGATAAATCCATGTTTGAAAAATCACACCTGACTTCCTCCGCCTTTCACTTATGAGCAATCGGGGGTGTTTTAATTTGTTCATAAATTTTTGGCACATATGGTGGGACAAGGAATTCATTCCATCAGCTTTGAGGGTGTTTTCAACAAATCAAAATTTAGTGGTTTAGGAACATAGGTTACCAAAGAGGCTATATCTTAAGCCCCAACCCTCATCAATATGGAATTCTCCGGGATTTCATGTTATATGCCTTTAAGGGTCTAAATACAATCTCCACAATCCTAGTACAAAAAATAAAGAAGGATCTAAAGAGTTGGTTGCCATATTTAGTTAAGGTTTAGAGGACTATGAAGTTATATACTCCATTGAGAAACACATTCTCATAGTAATTAAAAGTCTAAAGAAGTTCAAGAACCTAGTCTCAAAAAACAAGATCCAGGTGATAGTATCACATGTAGGAATCAAGGACTTCCTTCTAAAAAGTATTTGAGAAAGAAACATGGAGGTTGGATCACCCATTCATGGAGTAATACATTGAGATAAAAGTCACTAAACTAGTCCGTGGAAAAGGATTGTGTGAATAACTAGCCTTAAGTCGACATGATGAAGATAGTTATGAAATCAAAGTTTTTTTGGTGCTATAGGATAGTCAGAGAAAGAAAATGATAATGTTCCAACTCCTTGTTAGACTCAAAATATTATACATTTCCTACAAACATTCTATTCCCTCCATAAATGAGAAAATCTAAGAGAAGGTACTTCGACTTCAAGCCATTCCATATGTGTTTGTTGATGGTATATTCTTCAAGAAGGACATCAACGGATATCTATTAAGGTGAATTGAAAAGTTTACAAGTTGAAAAGGTGTTACAAGTAATTTCAAAATGGAGGCAAGGTACTATTGGCCCATAGTGTTTAGTGACTTCTATGCCCGGATCGAGAAGTGTAAAAGATGTGAATTATTCACAGCAAGGAAAGATTGGCACCACTTCCATTGCACCCAATTTAAGTTGGCCATCTATTTGTGCAATGGGGATTAGACTTCATCCCGGTCATCAATCCAAATTTCAGCCAAGGTCACAAGTGGATTCTAACAGCAAGAGACTATTTCACCAAGTGGGCCGAGGCGGTAGCACTCAAGGAAGTAAACAAGTCTAGCATACTAGACTTATATAAAGGAATAGCGAAAAGGTTAGATGTACTAACCACTATCACTTTAGAAAATACATTAGCATTCCTAGGTTCTAAGATCATAGAATGGGCTATTAGGAATGGGATCTACTTGAGCACCTCTTCAAACTATTACCCACGGGTAACCGATGACAGAGTCCACGAATAATAATTTTCTAAGAATCATCCGAAGGACTCTAGATGAGAATCGAGGACATGGCATACCAAACTCAATTCCACCTTGTGGGCTAATAGGATCACACCAAAAGTCTCATGAGGTAATTCCCCTTACAATCTAGTCTACGTAAAAGAGCGGTGTCACCTATATCACTTGAATTTATGACATTGGAAATCATGAAACAACTGGATTTTTCTGAGTTTGAACCCATGGAAGCTAGGTATGAAAAATTGATGGAATTGGAAGAAATAATAAGATATGTCATGCAAACCATGGAAAATGATTAGGCCAATATCAAGAGATCATTTGACAAGAATGCCAAGTTAAGAACCTCCCACGAAGGGGAATTGGTTCTGAAATGGGATGAAAATTGGAAAAATTTGATCAAACATTCTAATTTTTATTCCATTTGGAGTGGCCCCTACATCGTCACAGGATGTAAGAATAGCAATGCCTTCTAACTATCTACTTTGGAAGAAGAAAACTTCCCATTCCTAAAACAGAATCTATCTTAAACATTGCTACTAAAAAGGAAAGGTTTCACCCTTGTAAATATTAGCTTAGGATTTTAATTCCTCTAAGTGCATATGCACATTGTCTTATTTTAGATTATGTTTCAGCTCCTAAGTTTCTTCAAAGATAGGTTTTCCAAAGTTTTATCATTGTGCATTTCATTGTGCCTCCCAAGGTTAATGTTGTAGTAGGAAATAAGTTCTTACTTGTGAGAAATAGTTGTTAATTTCAAAGGAAAACAAATGTAGAGCAACTAAAATCAAGTATCGGGATAGTCTATTTAAGGAATAGGTAAAAACTCCGGATCGTGACAATTTTCCACTTTCACAAAATATTAGCTTCAATATTTCCTTATACAAATTGAGAGTGCAGACCTCCTAGATCATTTTAGGATCAACATTTTATTAGAAGTTGGGTAGGTTTAAATTACAAGATCAGTATCACACCATCATTTATGAATCCATGCCCAATGGATAGTTCAAGGAAACTGATATTTTACGAAGCATGTAGGTAACCCTATGAGTCACCAAATTGTTTTCCGATTTTTCCCCTCTAGAGAAATCTGACAAACATGACCTCTTGGTGCAGAGAAAATGGAGGGATTGTTTCAGCGGTGGGAGCTCATATTTTGGGCTCGAGCTGAGAAATTTTAATTGACATGGAAGAATTTGATTTGACGACAAAAATTATGAATCAATCGAAGGTTCGAAGGACATCAAAGTCCAAAGTCTGAAATTAAGACTTCGGACATTTATGAGTTCAGAGTTGGCCATAGGGTCAAGTAATGAATAGTGTCATGCAGGGAGGAAAAAAGAAGTCTAAAACCCGAAGTTTGAAATTTAGACTTATGGCTTTTGGGATTTCAAAGATATGTAAAGACCAGAACGATGAATAACCCCCAAAATACCGAACTAAACCCCCAAAATACTGAAATTTGAACCCTAGAAATTCTAAAACCCAAACCCCTAAAATGCCAAAACACAAACCCCTCGAAATCTTGAAATCTCGACCCCAAAATCCTACAACCCAAACCCCCAAAATCCTGAAATCTCAACCCCAAAATATCAAAACTTGAACCCCATAAATCCTAAAATATAAACCACCAAAAACACAAAGGTCCAAAACCTGAAGTCTTAATTTTGGACTTTAGGGTTTTAGCATTTTAGAACATTGAATCCCCAGTTCATGCAAATCATCACTTGAATCTTGAAACCCAAAGTCCAATTTCAAACTTTGTAGTTTCGTTAATTCGAGGTTTCAAGAACTCGGGTAGATGAACAATAACAATGACCGCTGAAGTCAAAATACCTAAAGCTCTAAATCCTGAAAGTCCAAAATTTTGATTTCAAAGGGTGCGATGTAGGTTCGGAGTATGAAAAGGAAGATCAAGTACTCACTTTATTACGGTATGGCAC
This sequence comes from Taxus wallichiana var. yunnanensis, assembly GCA_018340775.1. Taxonomy (NCBI): domain Eukaryota; kingdom Viridiplantae; phylum Streptophyta; class Pinopsida; order Cupressales; family Taxaceae; genus Taxus; species Taxus wallichiana. The sequence goes on from CM031239.1 coordinate 905,600,992, forward strand.
CCTCATCTTAATTTTAATGAGACTAAGTATTCCAAAATGGGGAAATATAATCTACCATTTTAGAGGAATATTTCCAGGATTCTCACCTACCAAAAGGATGAAGGTATGGGCTTCCTTTCTTCCCCAACAAGGCAAGGTACATGGAGGTATGGGTTTTGTATGATGGTACCCATCATTGTTGCAGTTTATTTTAATGCTTTTTAGGGTGGTTGAAGCAAGATTTTTAATTCCTTTGTCTCCCTTCTCTCTATCTTCATATATATTGTAAGGAGGGGATCATTTCAAAAGGTTGGACACCTTTTATATGCCCCTCACTTCTTCTTTTTGTCTGTAAGATATTTTTTGGAGATTCTAAACCTCCCTACTAGACATTGTAATGCAACATTTTTACCTTTGGCCCTAAATGTAATGTATTGTATCAACTTTGAGAGCAATAAAATCATATCTGTGGATGTTTCAAACCCTCCTTTTTGTTCTATTTCATCTTTCTAATCTTTCATTTCATGAAAGGTTTAGTGTTGTATGTTCATTACAAGATTCAATTTTTGTTGTGTTTATTATGTAGGTTGTTCAACACCCCTTCTTGGTGCATCACCTTCCCTTAGAGTAGGTTTTATTTTCATGCATTTTCTCTATCTTTGTCTCCTTGGAAACATTATATTAGTGTTAGATTTGTAACTCTTTGCACTTTGGATTAGTTGGCAATAGGATAGGATAGAAACCAACCTTCTCCAGAGGTTTATCCCAATTTCAAATTCACACACTTTGGGATAACTCCATGTTTGACAAATCACACTGAATGCATCAACCTTTCACTTGCGAGAAATTAGGGGTGTTGTGATTTCACCATAACGGGAGCATCAAGAGGGGGTTTTCATAGATTTTAGGAGCATCGGAAGTGGGAGTTAGCTAATGAGAAGATATAGTAGTCAACTTGAAGATAAGAAGGATTAATCAACGTGTATTGGTCAATTAAGAGGTTTTGAAGGGAAAAGAAGTCTAATTGATGAATTTTCATCAATTTTCAAGGAGAAAAATAGTTAGTGCAATGTTAGGAATAATATTACTTGGATCAAACTATGGGTGTCTATACAATGAAACCCTATAGTGGGATCATTTGGCCATTGCATTTTTGCTTCATAAAGAATATGTTAAGGGAAACTTTGTCATTTTTTAGATGGCCACCATTAAGTTTCTTCGGAGCTCTTTAATTTGGTTCTATGCATTTTGGATTTTTTTTTAATGCCCTTTGACGCTATTTTTTGCAAGGTTATTTACTTGGTTGTTTGCTATATAGAGTTGTGTGGAGTTTGAGCTTGGATTTTCTAAGATATACTAGTGGTTTATAGCTCGGGGTTTTGTTCGAGATCTCTGTGATAGTTTGGGGTTTTGTGTCCAACTCTACTTTTGCTACATTGTGGGTCACCATAAATGGATTCTAACCAAACATAGATTTACTATTCTTTAATCATCCTTACTACGCACTCAGCGTGTTGATTAATTTTTCATCTTGCCCATATATTAAGCTTGCATTTTCTCGATGGGCTCTCTTTGAGCTCATATGGCTCTACATTTTTTGTTGGACTTGATCTCATAGGTTTCAATGCCTCTCTATTGTGTCATGTTGATGGTTTTCCATGGCTCATATTTTCATCCTAGTTCACTCAGTGGTGGAATATAGAGCTTGTTATTTCATTATACGGATCAGTTGGGGTTTAGATTTATCACCTAGGGCTCTGTATGGGTGATTTGAATCTATTCCCTTCCTCAACTCAGATATGGGTGACCTATATTACATTTGCACAAGTTTTTTTTGTGTTGATGTCAATTTTGGTTTTTATATTTACCTCTAACTTCTAGGATTTGCATGTGATGGGGTTTCATCCTTTGAGATTTTTATGACTCTTTCCTCACTCAATTATTTTCTTTCCATTCCTAGATAATCTATCTCGTTTTATGTTTGGATTTGGGAGCTCAATGTGTTCAATTTTCTATGTGCCTTGATATTTATTTTGCTTATGGTTCATCGAGATCGAGGATATTTTCCTTCATTTCCTTTGTGATTTCAACCTGTTTAATCAAACTTGGCCTTATGGTCCTTTCCACTCACGTTTGATCTCTTATGGTTGGCAAATTCTTAGTGCTAATCTCACTGAGGTATTAAACATAGCTCATAATTTTAAGGCTCACATACTTCTATTTATCTCGTCACTTATGTCACACACCTATCAAGACCTCTACCTCTAGTTTTCGCCAATCTTGGTTGCAAACTCATTTACAACTCTGTGGGTTCCTACGAGTTCGTCTCATATATTTAGTTTTAATGGTTCTCCATACTATTGCATTACTCATCATGACTCCATTTGCAAAGTTTGGGCTTATTGTTTGTGTACATAGCTCACTAGATCTCTAACTAGCTCGTCATTTATTTTGCTCTCTAGGTCACTTTCATAGCTCCGTGAGCAATATGAGAAATTTTTACTTGAAATATTTTTATTTCAATTTCATTGAATGTAATACTGTTTAATTTTTGTAATTTTACCTCATTCTTGTAAGATGTGTGACGATTCATGTTCATCCTTTTCTAGTATTGAAATCCTTTCAATTTTAGTACTTGGAATAAGATGTTTTCATTTCTATAACTTGCTTCTACAATTTATATATGTTCAAATCTGATAATTTAATGAAGTATGGAGACCATGATCTCTAATATCATCTATTTTTTCTTCTTTCATGTCTATGGAGCATAATCGGGATCTAACCCGGAGATGGAGTCTCGCAACGAAGGGGTCTTATCTACCATTCAATGATGGGTCCTCTTCTTCTTTACATTCTCATTTTTAATTTTTCTATATTATTTAATTTTTCATTCATATTCCATGGCTAGTGTGGAGAACTTGTAAAATTTTCTTATTAATATAGCTACTTGTTTTATGCCATGAGTTGTATGTCACTTCTTTTCATTACTTTATTCACATAATTAAATGAACATCTACTCAATACTTAACACAACTACATATATGAATAAGGCACTAAAATGAATTGTTTATACCTTTTTCTGGTGAATTTGAAACTAAAAACTAAAAAATATGAATGGATGATCCTCCTGCAACTATAACTTTCCTTAACACCTGATAATTTTTCAATCTGCAATTTGATTTCCTGTTATTCTATGATGTTGGTTTCTAATGTATGATAGATTTTCATGTCTTTTCCAGACCGTGAAATAGTCTTGAATGGTAGATACATGATCGTGATGAAGATGACAACTGAAAAGGATCCTATGTGAGGAATGAGTATCCTAGAATAGCATGGCTAGCTACTTTTGCATGTGTATTTCCCCAATTATCCACTAAACTTGAGTAACCTGAAATGTTTTGTGCCCCTATACCATAATGAAAAAAATGGTCAACATTTCACACGTCCCTTGGGAATTTAGATTTTCCTAAACTAAATCACTTGGTTGTCCTAGGCATGTTGAACATAGGGCTATAAATCTAGAGAGAATTTTGACTCTTACTAGGTGAAAGTGGAAATTTGAATGTAACCTCGAATAATTTTTGAAAAAAATTATTAGAAGTTAAATAATTTATAACCAAGAAATTTATATTTTATATATGGTCATTCATTAGTTGTTTAGATATATCAAATTGAGAATCAATGGCTTCTATTGTACCTACCATTGTATTCTCTTTTCTTAGGACCGGATGGATGTTGAAGGTCACAAAAAATTCAAGGTGATCCTATGATCTATGTCTCTAAGATTTCAACAAGGGTTTTTTTAAGGAAATGCGACCTTTCCTAGTTTATTACCACATCATATTCTTCAAACACTTGCAACCACATCACTCCTTTGTTCACAAAAATTCATAGCCATTGAATAATACTTTCATACTCTAGAAATATTTTTGTGAAATTAAACTAAATCTATATGATTAAGATACCTTTTAAATGAGATCAGAAAAACACTTACAGCTTCTTCCAAATTCAAATTTAGATCCAAAATAATATTATTCCTTATATTAAAATAAGGGGTTTCTACTTTGTGATCTCAAAAGAACACTTGAGATATCCTATTCATTAATATAACATATGACCATATATTAATATTCAAAAGTATGAAATGAATTAAAATTACAATATTTCCTAAGACCATTGATCAAGTTATTTATTTGGTATCTCTTTATGCATCTTTCATTTAGATGGTGTATTTTTATTCTTAAGGTCATGGATCATTGGTATCGTCATGAAATAGAGAATACAAATATGTTTTAATAGTTATTTTATTCCCATTTTTACTTCTCAATAACATGTTATACCAATGCGAAGATATCTATCCTCCTATTTTGGTTGTGAAATTTATAGATAGGTGGATGCCAAACATTAGCAAAATATTGATAAGTGTGAAATCTCGAGGGACCACTATACTCATCCAAGCATGTAGAATGAGGAAAAAAAATTGACGAATACCAATTTCTTCATGGAAGTCTAAAAATTTAAAGACACCTTTTCTCCCGAGGGTTTAGGTGATATCCACAACGTCAACAAGTTATTTACACATTGCACATCATAAAGGTTCTTTCTATAATTATTTATTATTATGAGCATGGAAATGAAAAATGTTAGATAAAGGTTAAATTGAGGCTTATCCATATTATACATGGTCCAATCCTTATTTGTCTTCTCCATCGATAATAGTAAGATTTTGGTATCTAAGTGGTTATAGATGGTGCATGTTTATGATGCATAGTTACCTCATTAGGATTTTTATATTGGTTATGTATGGTATAATAGGTGTACAAAGGGAAGAAATGGATTGAATTTATTTTTAAAATTATCTTCTTGAACCACTTATTGCACTTTGATTCTACGAAACACTTTTATGAGATGGAGCTTATTGCATTCACCTGGAGGGAAGAAGTATTCTAGTCAATAAGCTATATTTCCTTTCGATAGTCATATAAAACAATGAATTGGTTATGTATAATTAGTGTTTTGTGTTGGTGGTTTTGGTTGTGCAAAATGAGTTTACATCATTAGAAATTTACTTATTTTTCTAATGGAAATATTATTTCAACCATATGGAAATATTCATGTGTAACACAAATTCCTATCTTCTTCCACGATATTTGGAATAAGAAACAACACTTTACTTGGATTGGAAACAATGGGGAGCCATTATAATAATGGTTTAATGAGGAAAATGTTTTCTTGATGCAATCTATTTGACTCAAAAATAGGCTTGTTTTAGTGGAAAATCCTATCAGCTGACTAATCTTGTTTCCTTTTCATGGTAGTGAACTCATTTTCCATGATTATTTAGAGGGATTTAAGTTGATCAAAATAATTATATGAGTGTATAGGCAGAGGATGAATATTTTTAGATCTTAAAATGAAGGCCATATGTTATGTTGGAAGAGGGATACCATGTGGAATTTTAGGATGAAAGCTACCATTCAATCCTGAATCATATTATTCAAAGAAAATATTACAATTTGATAATCTAATTAGGTATCATATTTCCACCCATGGGTTGGATCATGACAACATCGTATTGTAACACCCTAAATTTTATGTGATGGAAATTTCAAATAATTATTTTACATTTATCAAATCCCTTCACCATTTATAAATATGATTAGCTTAATCATACAAATATCTCTCTTAATTACATTCACCAAATTAAACAATTCCATACAAAGAATGTGTTAGTACTCTTTGTAACAAATCTCCACCTTCATATTGTTTATTAGGTTGAGAAAGGGAATAATCACCTGGCATAGGTAGAATTGTATTACATTTTTTACTCTAAATGATCATTCTATCATGAGAACCTCAAATGGTAAATATTTAAAATGAAAAATTAACCTTTATTATCTCAAATTAAACTAAGTTGAAACCTTTCATAGAATTCACATATAAAATTGAATTCACTCTACTCATTAAGGACACCTCTTAAATAATAACTTATCTATGTTTAATCCAACACTTAAGCAAACCAATGAAAAAATTCATTTGAATATAACTCCTTGAAGCACATAAGAAATTTATCAAGTCTAAATATGTCTCCTTTTTCTACCCCATAACACCATTATATACTACAAATCAAATAAAATCTCATTTCCAAATTTTTTAGGCCCATTGTTGAGAATGGAGCTTAATTGCTTCACATAAAACTTGCTTTTACATTTTACTAGTTCTAATAAGCATCGATATTTCTCGGGTGTAACCAACATCAGTTAGCATAAGAACCACCATCGGTCAACATAAGAACCGCCATCGGGCATCATAAGAACCACCATCGTTTAGGGTGAAACCACATCGATTACATTACCTGTGTGGGAGTGTTTTAATTAACTCTCGGGAATTAGATCTATTTTTAGCATTAAAGCAGGTCTATTGATTGTAATTGCATGGCTAAGTTCCCTAAGTTCATATACACCTTTATAAGCATGAAAGCTAGGGTTTATAAGTAGAATTAAGAAAAGGATTGAATTAGATCCTTGATTCTCCTAACTTGGGAGGATGAAGAAGAAGAAGAGAAAGAAAGAACATGTTACATGAAGATAGAGTATCCATGGAGAGGAGGTTGACAAAAGTAAATAGTAGGTACATCTGAATGGTGAGAAGAAGGTAACATCCTCTACTATATTTCCTTTAGATAATTATTGTCTCATTGTAATGGCTTGCATGGTATGCAAAGCACATAGAGTTTCTTCTTGTAGATCCACATGTTGGTGAGATCTTGTATTATAGATCCATGTAGATCTAGTCTTGTATTTTAGATCTATGAGATCATATTGTATTGTTGATCCATGTAGATCTAGATATTGTAGAGGAGGTTGTCTTCATGTTTTCATAGGTTATGCATGCAGTGATGGAGAGACAGACTTACTTCTTGGTGCACAATCATAGTTGCACATATGGTAGACCCATGTGAGAGGTCTTGTTTGTAGATCCATAGAGAACTTGGTAGTAGTTCAAAGATGTAGTAGTTCCTAGTTATGTGAGATCTGTTGGTGGTGTTTGGAGGCACAGTTGTAGTGCACTCATGGAGATCCATTTAGAGATCTGGAGGAGAGGATATACTCTTGGAGAGATGCATTATACTCTTGTATTGAAGAGTTGGTTTGTACTCTTGTTGTATTATATATATGAGATCTCTATCTTTGGTGGATGTATCCCACATTGGGTGAACCATGGTACATGATGTGTTATGTGTGTGTACTTTGTCTTGATTTGGATTATTCTAGTTTATACTTCCATTGCTGTAGATTTTGGGAATTGTTTAGATCATGTGTGCATGATTTTGTTTATTATTAAATCATAGCACTATTCCGCAGTCCCGAATTCCCAACAATTAGGGTATTACAAATACATGTTTTATATATTATTGATATTCATTCAATGACAGGGAGAGATATATGTGAATCGACCCATGTTCCAAAATATTTTAATAAAGATCATATCCCACTTATAAATGTCATGTCTATACTAATAAAACATAAACCTTCACTTGGGATAAAGTATAACAATCAAACCTTATATGTGCCTCTCTAAGTACATAATTTTTGTTTTATCGCTTAATTTTATTTAAAGAACAATTGAACCGATATTTGATTCCACCTAGAAATGGTATGTCTATGCCAAGAAAAATTAAACCCATGCTTGAGGGAGTCTAAAATAAGTCATAAATATTAAAGCACCTTTCTAAGGACCTGATTTGATGTGTTTTTATGGCCCTCCTAAAAGAGAAACAAAACAAATGTCTATTCCAAACAAGCTTAAACTTCTTGTTCATGGATGGTATAATAAGTAATAATACTTTAAGTACTATTTGAGGTACATAGTTTTATGTTTTGGTATTGATAAAATTTACAAAAAATAGAACATAGATCCCATCCCACACAAAAATGGCATATGATACCAACATGGTCATGAAGGCTAGTAAAGAGATACGTTTCATCAATCATGTCTTGGTTGGAATGACATCTTGAAATTATTTTATGGAAGTAAAAATCTGCATTCGATTAAAAAATCAATCAAGTCTTGGTTGGATGTCATGGTCCATGAAAATATATTATGATCCTTATGCCATTTGAGGCGAGACCACACTAGAGGTGGTCCTCTAACTACCATAATGGGCAGGTTGTTTGGAGATGTGTATGTTTGTCACCTTTCTACCTAGGTTTGATATGCTTATTCATTGCATCTCACTATTGCTTTGACGAATCTACAAAACTTACGGATAATACTAGGTCGACATAACCCTTCAATACATCTTGAATTTTTTTCAATGTCTCTACAAAACCTCATATTTTACTATCATCGTAACATTACACCATTTTTTTGTGCAAGTGTATATATAAAACCTCATATTTTACTATTACCATAACATTACATCATTTTTTGTTCAAGTATGTATATATAAAACCTCATATTTTACTATCACCGTAACATTACACTGTTTTTTGTTCAAGTGTATATATATCATACACTTGAAACAAAAAAGGACGATGCAATGTTATAGTGATATAGTAAAATATGAGATTTTGTAGAGACGTTGAAACAATTTCAAGATACATTGAAGGGTTATGTCGACCTAGTAAAACATATAAATGTCATGTCTATACTAATAAAACATAAACCTTCACTTGGGATAAAGTATAACAATCAAACCTTTATATGTGCCTCTCTAAGTACATAGTTTTTTGTTTTATCTAATTTTATTTAAAGAACAATTGAACCGATATTTGATTCCACCTAGAAATGGTATGTCTATGCCAAGAAAAATTAAACCCATGCTTGAGGGAGTCTAAAATAAGTCATAAATATTAAAGCACCTTTCCAAGGACATGATTTGATGTGTTTTTATGGCCCTCACAAAAAAAGAGAAACAAAACAAATGTCTATTCCAAACAAGCTTAAACTTCTTGTTCATGGATGGTATAATAAGTAATAATACTTTAAGTACTATTTGAGGTACATAGTTTTATGTTTTGGTATTGGATAAAATTTACAAAAAAATAGAACATAGATCCCATCCCACACAAAAATGGCATATGATACCAACATGGTCATGAAGGCTAGTAAAGAGATACCTTCATCGCATGTCTTGGTTGGAATGACATCTTGAAATTACTTTTATGGAAGTAAAAATCCGCATTCATGCTAAAAATCAATCAAGTCTTGGTTGGATGTCATGGTCCATGAAAATATATTATGATCCTTATGCCATTTGAGGTGAGACCACACTAGAGGTGGTCCTCTAACTACCATAATGGGCAGGTTGTTTGGAGATGTGTATGTTTGTTACCTTTCTACCCAGGTTTGATTTTCTTATTCATTGCATCTCACTATTGCTTCTACGAATCTACAAAACTTACGAACAATACTAGGTCGACATAACCCTTCAATACATCTTGAAATTGTTCCAATGTCTCTACAAAACCTCATATTTTACTACTATCGTAACATTACACAGCGTTTTTTTTTTTGTGCAGTGTATATATAGAACCTCATATTTTACTATTACCATAACATTACATCGTTTTTGTTCAAGTATGTATATATAAAACCTCATATTTTACTATCACAAGAAACATTACAGTTTTTTGTTCAAGTGTATATATATCATACACTTGAACAAAGGACGATGCAATGTTACAAAATAGTAAAATATGAAATTTTTAGAGACATTGAAACAATTTCAAGATACATTGAAGAGTTATATATATATATATATATATATATATATATATGTATATATAAAACTACAACTAAGAACTGAAGGTTATCATCAAAATATTGTTCGAAATAACATTTTTGTGCATAAAAATAATTATGAAAACATGTTAGTTTAAAGTAATAAAACCTTGAAAAGAGGAACTAAATTAAACAAACCTTCAAAGTGGAGATCAATAGTTGACAAGCTAGAAATCTACATTGGTTTGGCACTTAAATATAGTTACGGGCTTAATAGCTAACAATATGTATTCATTCATGGTATAATAAGGTGTTGTTTTGAATAGCCCTCATTATGTTTCACTCGAACCATTGATTTTGGAAAAGCAACTACAAAATGTTCAAAAACCCAAAAAGCTTTGACGTTTACAATACGCCACGGGTATGACTTTGAATTAGCTATTATTTTGGTATCGGCTTCCCCATAAATATGACAGTCTATGTCATCCAATGAGCAATCCCACCATACTATATCCTCAATCACAACTAGCCACCATACTATATCCTCATCTATTATTTAATTCAAATTATAACAATTGTATCAAATCCGCATTTGGTACGATCATGTCAAACCCCTTTCTTCAAAGCATGGCCTTTAATTCTTATCAAAATGCTTGTGCTTTCACGTAATGTTTATGGTCATGTATCACTCAAGATGCGATAACTTTAGTTCCTCATGTCCACCAAAAGTTAATACACGGAGTGGCTAGATTCAGATTGGAGTTGGAACTAGAATGGAAACATCCTTCATGCCCACCACCACCACCACCACCAATAGTTAATACGGAGTGGTTAGATTCAGATCGAAATCTGCAATGGAAAGGTCCTTCATGCCCACCACCACCACCACAAAATTTAATACGAAGTGGTTAGATTCAGGTCGAACTGCAATGGAAATAGTCCTTCATGCCCACCACCACCACCACCACCACCACCACCAAAAGTTAATACGGAGCGGTTAGATTCATCGGAACTGCAATGGAAAAACCCTCATGCTCACCGAAAGTCAATATGGAAGAGTTAGATTCGGTCGAACATTGCGATGGAAAAATGAGCCCCACCACTCGCCAATAAGGCAATATGAGTTTGAATCATACCAAAACTTAGCATATGGTAATAAAAATACAATTCAAATCTCTCGATGATACATTATGAACCAACGCCAATCATTTACATATTGTATTCTTTCCTTCGTACCATTTAGATTTCATTTATCTATGTGCTTAAGAATAAATAACACTAGGTTGTGAGTCTCATGGCAGTTTAATTAAATTGATTTCATTTATGTTTGAAGAAAATTACTTATATTACATGTTTGCAACAAAATCAATGCTTGTAACTTATATAAATTTATGTAAAACCCTCTCCTAAGCAAGACTTTAAAATATAAGTCGAAAGAGACATGTTTAGGCCAAAGCGGTATATATTAAAATACTTAATCTGCAGCCATAACAAAAAAATTAAATTCATTCATAACACCATTTCAGTTTCAAATAACCTTAAAAAGGATAGGAACATATACGAAATTTTTCAAAGAGATGATATATCATTGAATTCCAATATTTCTTTAAAGTTTTTATTTACATAATTTTTTTTTATATCAAACAAAGTTTAAATATTTAAAAATACTAGGTTTTTTTTTTATATTAAAAATTAATATAATTGATGAAACATTTTTTTAGAATACATTTTCTCTCTTATTTACATATTAAACTTATTATGATATTAGATTAATTAGTTGTTATGGTGTAAGTATATTTTCATGTTTATTAATTGTTTATATATAAATTGTGCCTTCTCGATGGCTGCTCTTTTCTTTGTTTGATGTTTAATATGTTATTTTGTGTTTCATTCTTATTTCTATTATATCTTCTTTTTTGACTCGTTATTTCCTCTTTAAAAAATGTTTTTCTTTAATTTTCTTTTTTTCTTCTTTCTCTCTAGTTTTTGCTTATGGCTCCTTAAATTGGTGGTTTGTAAGGACTTTAATGTAATATTTACATGACTATTTTGAAAGGTACTTCAAACCTTTTATAAAAACAAGAGATAGAAAACAATAAAATGTACTCAAGGCAAACTTCCAACCCCAATCCATATGGACAACAACCAGAAGCACCTATGTCCACCAAAGGTACATAACCATTCAGCAAAAACCGTGATGGCCACATGGTCCAAAGCCCATGAAAAGGTCCTAAGCCTCCAACCAATACAGAATAATAGGGAAACAGCCAAAAAAAAAACATACCATGGTAAGAAAAAGGTGGAGAAGGCCACTATGGATGGACCAAACTAAAAATGAGTCTAGAAAAGAAAAAATCCTACTCCTTTGAGAGAAAAATATTGTTTTCTCTTAAGGAAGTAGTCCACCATTGATGCTAATCTTATCTTGGTTATTACAAAATAAATATTCAATAAAAGAGCATGTTTCCGAGTGGTGAGTTTTACAGACTTTAATATTATTTTTAATGTAGAAATGAAATTATAGGGAAATTGTATTCTTTCAGCAAATGCCTTAAAATATAATATTATTTTTAGATCATAAGTAGATTCTTAACATTGAAACTCATTTAAGACCATTCAAATGGACTAATTAAGAAGATCCAACTATTTTGGTATAAAAATATTTAACTAAGAAGGAACCATATTTAATTGAACCATAATATTTCGGGAAAAGTATATCCTTCTAAGCAATGACTTAAAATTTAAATTTTTTTCATCAAGTGGTGCATTACGAATACTTGAACTTAATTAAAAAATATTTCATGTGTGGAATGATTAAAGCTATGGAAACTAATGATTTAACATAAATTGGTTAATATCTCAAGCGGTGGTAGCCGATTGTAAATTATTGTAATAAATTAGTTTGCAAAGATAATTGCATCAATATTGGGAATAACCATTAAGAAAAAATGATAATCGAATATAGGTAAATCACTTGTAATGAGATATATAAGACAACATAGATTCTATCGTGCTCTATTTGATGATATGGGTTGGTGTGATGGCTGGAATAATTTGGAAAATGGCCTAACAAAATTCGTTATTGAAATTGTTCCTTGAATTGTTGCATGGACCAAAGTAGATGGCATGGGCCAAAGTGTACCCCGATATGGCCCTTTTTTTATACTTTCACCTCCTAAATTATTTTTGTTTCTAAAATCTTTCATTGTCTATTCTTTTCTCTTATTTGGACCTTTGATGATATTAGATGCTCACTCTGCAACTAATTCATTCTTAAAAACCCTAGATGGTGAGAAAATATTGCAAAATAAATGTTAGGTGGGTTGTGGGCACCCTCGTGTATCATCGACATCACCACTACTCCGAAGAAGAATCAAACCTCACATCATTCTAACCTAGCATGTGATCTCTATAATATGTGTAACCAAATAAATATCCATAATATTGTAACACTAAGATTGTACTTGCACTTTTTCCCTAGATTGACTTGGAATGATGATGTGTTCCTTAGATTTGGATACCTAAGTGGATAATTTCCCTAGAAAGATGAAATAGAGTACATGATAATGAGTAATTAGAGTACATGATAATTATAATGAGTTATGAGTTTGATATCCATTATCTAGTTATCAAAATAGTAAGTAACAAACTTAGATATCCTATAGTTTGTTAAAATTCTCTAGTAAAGGGGATAAATTTTGTTAAAGATTCATTCTTGGCTATAGTGAGTTTTCACAGAGAATATGATAATAGGTGGTATTTATAATTTCTAATGAAGTTATAAAATATATCAATTATAGGTAAACGCTCAAAATTATCATAACACTATATGTTGCGATAATGGTTTTGATTGGGTTAATTAGATTTTCCTATTGCAAACAATGTGGATGTTTGGTTTCTTTGAATATGTATACAATCTCATATAAATTAACATCTACAAATGCTCATTTTCAAGTATCATAAAATAGTTCCTAGAATTAGTTTTTCAAGTCATAAATGAGGCTACTACAAGTAGATCTTATTTCTCTTTCTCACTTCATTATTCTAGTAGACACTTTTGGGATATTATTAATTAATGCAATAAATAACTATAATTTTTGGAGGACTTGGAAATTCAATAAATATTGGCCCCATATTACACCTAATGTTTTCATATGACACCACATTGATGGGTTAATTAATGAATAGAAAAACAAAATACTATTAAATATCTATTGAAAAAAGATCTCTCCAAGCCATACAAAGATTTCAACATAAGATTAGTCCCTCCGAAACAATGGACAAAAATGAGAACGACGATGGGAGCAGGAGGTAAAGTTTTTTTGAATCTCACGGACATGTGTGGGTTCATCGGCTTGGTTCACCCCTTCCTCGCCAAAGCAGTGATTTTAGGAGAAAAGACAAGATGGGATCACAAGGTAACAGGTTCTCGATATGTTACTTGTTGGTAAGGCCACTCCATTTACAATGTTCTCCACTTCCTATGATGATGAGGTTCCTTAATTTTTGGTTCCTAGTGAATTTGTTGATACATCTCAGAGATAGATTTAAATTTTATTTACAATTAAGGTTCATGGGCTCCCACCCTAACATTGAGGTAGCGAGAAACTGGACAAAGAGGAAATTCAGGAAAAAGGGAAACTTAGAGGTTGTTGCTTTGGAACAGGAGTCCTTCCTATTTCACTTTCTACATGAAGAATATTTTGTTGGTGTTTTACATGAGGGCCCTTAGTTACATAGTATAACATTCTTGAATCGAGTAAATGGACAATAGGAAATTTCCATCACTTTCCTTATGTTTTTCCTCTATGGGTTAGGATGCTTACGCCGTATCCTTGGATTTTGGCACCAGGATGTGATTTTGGGAATTACTAGGGATTTAGGGCCCCCTAGTGATTTATCCCACCACCAAATATTTTTCTAGGATGATACATGTGAATTCTGCATTACCATGTATATAGATAAACTTGCCCCTTCCTTCTTATGATTGTAACAAAACACAAAGTTTGGACTCATAAGATAGTTTATAAGGAATCAAATATCTATTTTTTTAACTATTTGTATGTGGTTCATGGTGTTGGGTGTTGTTCAGCTCTGTGGACTTAGATGAGGAAGTAAAATGGAGATGGAATAGCATTCTCGGGGTTTGTTCCCGAGATCGGGAACCCCAAAGTGGTGACGTGTGACAGGGGAGTAGATTACTAAAACTTTGTTCTTGCCCAACTTAAGAGCCATGTAGAAGGTGGGAATCAGCTTGAGTGTACAAACGTGCCTGAATCAACAACCAGGAAAGTGAATGGGTCTACAGAGATGATCGAGACTAATTGCTATGATATAGGGCTCCACTCGGTGGAAAATTCATTGGATAAGGTAAGTGGTGGCCCTACCCAAATTTTGGAATTTTTGTTTATGGTTGAACACACTATGGAATCCCCTATTCTACAAAACTACGTATGCATGATCATCATGCATACAAAGATGAAAACTTAAAACTAAGACATGAAATGAAGTGAACTGATATAGGCATGACCAACCCACTTCAACTTGGTAAACACAGCTAATTCAATACTTGTAGCTTTACCTCTATATCTATGCAAATGTATCAAGTGTAGATTATTTCATCCATTTATGCCCAATGAAATAGGAACCAAAAGGATAGTACAATAATGCTTAAACAATATTTTTTCAACATGAACTATATGCAAAGCAATACATAGCATTGATATTTTTGCAAATCTATCTAGTTTTACAAAAAAATCCAAAGTGAACTTGAATCATACCTAAAATTACAAAATATGTTACGAGTTAAAATCAAATCAGTAACAATCACATATGTTGGCAACCTATTGAGCAAGAAAAATACTATTGAGGGATTTCATTTTTTCTAATGTGTGACCATTAATTTTCTTGACAATGAGTAGCTCGGTGGGTCATAAATAATGGCCCTAAAACTACATTAAATATTTTTTGCACAATGCTATATATGGTAAAATATTTCAAAAAAAGTTATGGTCGGGAAAATTTTGTTGGCTTGGATGACCAAAAGGAAGTAGGAATTGATTATTTTATTTTCAGCATAATGCATTATAATAAGTCATGGGGAATTGAAGATTATCAATTGCAAATGAATCAATTTATGAAACATGTGTTTTGTATTATTACAGAGTTGGACAATGTCATTATTGTGCATGGTATTTTATACAATGAAAATCCCTCATAAAATAACACAATGCATAGTTCCATAAAGATAATGTCAATCTCAGAGCCTTAATGGAACCAGATATGAAGACCATACAAAACATACCAAAATACATACCTACTCGCCATCATAAACTCTATGATGGTCCATGGGCATCCTTCCCTGTCATTGAGTAGAATCTCTAGCTTATTGGTTTTTTTGAGCCGATGAGACTCTTGGATTTTGAATAGTCCAAGTTCATAACAAGGCCATTAATTCTCAAGTCATCTTATATGGAAAAAACTATGAACCTGTCTCCCTTCTTCACTTAATTGTGGCCTGCTTTTTCCATCTTCACAGGGGGTGCCAAATTACGAACTAGACTACAAAAGGTGAATACACAATAATTCCCGCAAATCAATTCCCTAGCTATTACACCAAATCATATAAGAAATCATGTCAACTTTACCTAGTAGTCCCACCATGCGTTTTTGATCCGTAGAAAATCTAGTAACAAATGAAATTAATGTTTTTTTGCAACTAATTGAATTGAATAAGAAAATTAAGATTTAGGATTGAACATAAGACCCATTTTTATAACATTCCACCAATGCACAGGCAACACCATTCTTAATATAAGGAAAATCAGGCCCTCTACACCATTCCCGTAGCTTTGTATCATAGATAAAACCAGACCTTCTTTCATGCCTCTAACACACCTCCCATTCCTCCTTAACAAATCATCAATTGATCCTCCAACTTGCACAATGCGACATAAGTTCCCACTATAACATAGAAAAATTTACCGCATCATCCATACTCAAAAGAGATGGAATAGGAGGAGAATTAATCCTACCATATGAATCCTTCCTTGCATCATACTTACACAAAGACAATTCAACTACCTCGCTACACAAAATATAAATATAAGACCCCATGACACACCAAGTATCTATCTTTGAGTCATATGAATCCATAGAAATCACATATGCATAAGTCTACATAGAGAATCTATTTTTTCTACCAAACTTGAGCCCCCCAATTACATTAAATATCCATCTACAAAAACCCCCAAGCAACCATACCTTTTTCTGGGCATATTCAAAATGGGCCTCATAAATAAAGGTCGAAACATATTCCTTTTCCTTAACTTTTGGGACATGTGTATATGGTTCGATCACAAGAAAGGAAGAGTTTTTCCTAAAAATAACAAGGGTATCATAATATTGAAAATTATAACTTAACCCACTACAAAAAGGAGTATCCATCCAAATGCCATGATTTTATGGTGTCTTCATAGTTTTGAAACACAATCTAAATGAAATCCATGTAATCTCTAGAGATCACAACAATTTGAAAATAAGAAAATATACCATCGGGACTATCAGGAATGCAAAACCCTGTTAGGCTTATCTTTTCAGATTCTTCATCTCACTTGAGCTCCACCCAGAAGTGTCAAACCCTCGCTGGGCACCACTAAAATATGATCCAGTCACCATTTTTCAAGAATCAAAAATTGGAAAAACACCCAATTCAAATCAATGATTCCCAAATACAAAATCAAAGAAAGCTGGGTAAGAGTGAAGAGGAAAACCACAGGATATCAGAGGTAGTGATTGTCTTGTAAATGAAAGTAGGAGAAAAAATTATGTAGGAAACTGAAAAACTATCTCATGCACTGCATATGCTTTGAGCCACGTAGAGGACCTAACTATGGCTCCCACCTTGCCAGCTATTGCGGATATCCCGTGACAAGTCGATGGAAATATTGCTAGAAATATCTCCATCGGGTAGCACAGTAGCAGTAGCAAAATAACTTTGCACCCTCTGATTTCAACGTATCCTGACAAATAATTCTGCAACGTCTGATTTCTGACATTTGTCAGAATCAATAGGTCTATCTTAACTACAAGAATGCCTCTGACGTAATAATAGATGGTATTTATAATTTCTAATGAAGCTATAAAATCTATCAATTATAGGTAAAATCTCAAAATTATCATAAAACTTTATGTTAAAATAATGGTTTTGATTAGGTTAATTATATTTTCATATTGCAAACAATGTGAATGTTTGGTTTCTTTGAATATTTATAGAAGCTCATATAAATTCACATCTACAAATTCTCATTTTCAAGCATCTTAAATTAGTTCCTACAATTAGTTTTTCAAGTCATATATGCGGCTACTAGAAGTAGATGCGAATTCTCTTTCTCACTTCATTATTCTAGTTGACACTATTGGGAAATTATTAATTAATGCAATAAATAGCTATGATTTTTGGAGGATTTTGGACATTCAATAAATATTACCCCCATATTACACCTAATGTTTTCATATGACACCCTGTTGATGGGTTAATGAATAAAATAAAAATCAAATACTATTAAAAATCTATTGAAAAAATAATCTCTCGAAGCCATACAAAATATTCAAAAGGAGATTAGACCCCTTCGAAACAATGGAAAGAAATGAGACCGATGATGGGAGCAGGAGGTAATAAAATTTTAAATGTGAGCGACATGTGTGGGTTCATGGGCTTGGTTCGCCCCTTCTTCTCTAGCAGGAGATTTTAGGAGAAAAGACAGATATGGGCTCACAAGGGAATAGGTTCTCAATATGTTATCATGTTGGTAAAGTAACTCCGTTTACATTGTTCTCCCTTCCTATGATGATGAGGGTCCTCATTTTTGGTTCTGGTGAGTTTATTGATGCATCTCAGTAGAAAGATTTAAATGTTTTTAGAGTGAAGGTTTGTGGATCCCACCCTTACATTGAGGTAGCGAGATACTGGACAGAGAGGAAATTGAAGAAAAAGGGAAACTTAGACGTTGTTTCTTTGAACAGAGTCCTTGTTGTTTCACTTTTTACATGAAGAATATGTTTTTTTGTTTTACATGAGGAACCTTAGTTACATAGTAGAACATTCTTGAATCTGATTAAATGGACAATAGGAAATTTCCATTACTATTCCTTATGCTTTTCCTATGTGGGTTAGGTTATCTGCGCTGTCCTTGGAGTTTTGGCACCCGGATGTGATTTTGGGCATTATTAGGGCTTTAAAGGTCCCCTTGTGATTGATCCCATCACTAAATATTTTTCTAGGATGATACATGTCAAGTTATACATTACCATGTATATAGATAAACTCGCCCCTTCCTTCATTAGGATTGTAACAAAACATGGAGTTTGGAGTCAGAAGATAGTTTATAAGGAATCAAATATCTATTGTTTTAACTATTTATATGAGGTTCATGGAGTTGGGTGTTCTTATCTTCCGTGGAATTAGACGAGGAAGGAAAAAGGCTTGACAGTTACTTCAATCATGGTTAAGTCAGTGTTGACTGAATAGAGTTCTGGGGTTTGTGCCTAGGATTAGAGAACCCCAGTGGTGATGTGTGGCAAGGAGCATATTACTCAAACTGTGTTCTTCCCCAACTCAAGAGCCATGCAGAAGGTGGGAATCAGCTTGAGTGTGTGGACATGCCTAAATCGGTGACTTGGAAAGTGAATGCATTTACAGAGATGACCGAGAATGACTTCTATGATATAGGGCTCCACTCAGTGGAAAATTCATTGGATAAGGTAAGTGGTAGCCCTAACCAAATTATGGAATTTGAGTTAATGGTTGACGACACTATGGCATCCCCTATTCTATTGGATGGTTTGTTTGTGACATCCCCTACAGGGTTAAAAATTGAATCTGTCACATCTCATCAAAGGGCTTTTGACCCATCCAAAAGTGCCAAAGAAAATTTGCCCGTAATTAAAAAAATCTAAAAATTATTTGACAATAAGGAAGTTTAGCATTTTATTTAAATTTTCATTAGAAGGGAAACCTTTCAAATTTCCCGTCAGTCAATTCAACATATACAGTTGTAAATCCTGAAGTAAACTATTCATGGTGACTTGTCAACAAGGCATCAAAAATTTAAAAGTGAAACAACATTTGAATCAAATTTTGAACACTTTAACAAAGTTGCTTCTCGTTTGTAGACTGCAATCTCATCTTTCTTCTAGTTCATGTACCAATAGTGCTGAATTGTAATTAGTTGATCATTTGATTTTCTTTATTCACAAATTTTGAGGAATACAACAGCCTACAATGGCTGGATACAATGGTTGCAATTCTTATCAACATTCCCTTCACCCATACTTCAAAGTTAATTTAAAAATAGGTACATTCATTTGTCATCCACGATCCACCTTGCATTCCGAAATCGGTAGGAGAGGCATTTTATAGGTTGCATCGCACCAATCTCAATGTCTGTGTATTTAAGTCCAAATTGCACCAAGTATGCCGTAGTTTCTCTCTGAGTTCATGTCATATATTAGGTCATGGTAAAAAAATTAGAGTTTTAATAGACTATTTATTTGTGCATGTTTTTATCCTTTATAAATTGGATTATTACTATATGATTCCACCTTCACTCCATTATTTAATAAAAATTATATTTATGTTTTTCTAATTTGTAAATTTTTACACAAGGAAAACAGATTTATGCTTGAGGTGAATGCATCATGAATCCATCATTATTCTTCTAAGTATTTCCATACAAATATTTATCCCTCTAATTTAATCCAATAAACCCAAATCACCAATCCAAGTTCAAAAAATAAGCTAAGATTTCTGATTTCTTTTTGCATTTTGGTAAAAATATTATGTATATCTACACATATAAAATTAAATACTTTCTCATATTCTTTTTAAATAAGAATTAATATCTAGTATCTTGTATCTAATCATAGATATTAGAACCTTGCCACTCATTTTCATTAATATTTTTGTAATTTAGAACTTAATGTATTATTATATTTCTTTTAGAGTTAGATGAAGACCACAATTATTCAGCCAAAAGAAAATAGGGAAAGCTTTCAATTATAGCCCAATACTTTGAAATACATGCTTCATACGAATAAAGGTGTCCCATCTTGAATAATGTACAATTAATAGTTTACTATTAAGAGGAAAACTATTAGGACTTTGACATCATGACATGATTTTACTAAACATAATTTCTTAGAATGAATATATTTACATATAATTCATTTTAAGAAAATATAAAAACATGTTATTAAAGGAATAAAATTGTATAAAATTTTTATTATAAAATCTAATGTATCCTAACATTTTTTATATGATTTGAGTGTCGTTGTAAGTTTCTCTCTCATCCCTTAGTTTCATCTATGTATAAAAAGGATTTAAATTTTATTTAGAAAATAAATCAACTTGTTGTTATTGAGTTGTATCGAATAACTAAAATTTGTTTTAGTTTAATATTAAGATTGTTATGAGCTTACAAATTGTTTCTTATTTTAAATTTTGGTAGGGTCTTTGTGAATAAGCAGATTCTCTACTAATTAGACTTCACACCATGTAATTCCAATTTACGATCTAACCCAAATACATCAACAAGATAGTATAATTTGATAGCAAAGAGTAAAAATAATAATTGTTCAACTATTTTTTTATGTTTATAAATACCTTACATGTAACATCATTTTGAAAAATCTAGTTTGATATTTATTTGTAATTATTTCATTGAATAGGTTTTCATGTAAGTTGTGACAAAATTGCTTCCATTGGTCGCCTTAATAACGATAAAAAGTAATTATCAATTGTAGATGCTTTTGGTATCCCTCAACATTCTAGCCAAAATGTCATATGCATCCTCCAAATAAAGGATTGAACAACTCAATCTATGTATGATTTCATGATCTCTCGTTTAATATCTAGATGGACTTATAATTGATAAAGTTAGTTGGATTTGGAATAGATGAGGCTTCTATAACGAGGGGTATTCATGAAGGTTTTGTTATCTCAATTTCCCCCTGGAAAATTGATTAAACACGACCCTGCGCATGGATAATCTACGGTCGGCTCACATGCGAGCCACATTTCAAATCCAAAATTGATCTCGAATCCAAGGAGCAAGAAGACTCGAAATGGAGGAGTAGGGTCAGAAAATGGGGCTGAACGATGTCAAGAGAGATCAAAGCTCAAAAGTAGAAGATTGAATCAAGGGGCTCAAAGTTTCAGACTTCACATATGATTCAACTTAAGACCGGAACCGCCCAAGTATAAACAGACTTAGAAGGTGCCATGTGTCAGCTCAACAATTCCAAAAGAGGCATCCAAAGAGTAGCTCCAAAATGAGTGTGGGCTAGCCACGTAGTCCAAGTTAAAAAGTGGGACAGAGCAGGCCCAAATCGGTAATTAAAAATTCATAGGCCAACAGAAGCTACCACGTGTCCAAATGGCACACGTTCAAGGGTTGAAGCCAAATCTGGAGATCCAAACAAGTGCCAGGCCTCCATGTGTCCCAAATCTATGGAGAGGCAGACTCAATAGCTAAAAATTCAAAAATGGGATAGAGTGGGCCTAAAACGACTAAGTATAAAAGTGTCGGTGGAAGAAGCCACGTGTCAAATCGGTGCTACTTCAAAGGTAGGATCCAAAGTAGGTTTCCAAATGAGCATGAGGCTTCCACATGTATAGGGTCCAACAGAGTTAAAAATGGGCATAAGAAAGTCATTGGCTCAAATCAGCTAAGTATAGAAAGTCAACGGATGGTGCCACGTGTTGCATCACCGAGGAGACTCAAATGAGCACGGGCCTTCCACATGTTCCAGATCCCAGAAAGGTAGAAGTGGTCACTTAATTGACTAAGTATAGATGGGCTAGTAGACAGAGCCATGTGTCATCCTGGCATAACTTCAAAGGTTAAAACTCAAGGGACTGACTCAAATATGCATTGAGCATCCACGTGTCTAGGGTCAAACTTATGGTCCCACCAAGAAAAAAAGGGACTTAGCCAAATACAAATTAAAGAACAAGCTAGTGGAAGGGGCCACATGTCTCTTCGACACACTTTCAAGAGGTGGAATCAAAGGAAATTCCCAAATGAGTGCCAACCGACCCCATGTCCTAGAGTTTGAAGAGGTAAATTCGATCGTTAAAAATCCCAAAAGCAAGCAGAGGCCTCTATGTGTCTCAACTGCTCAACTTCAAAGGTAAAATCTAGGGGTAGTTTTCAAATGAGTTCAAGGGCCCCACATGTTGTGGGTTAGACACAGTGTCTCCGCCAACAAGAAGGACTCAGAAAAATATAAAGGAACACAGAGGAGCCCGCAGAAGCCACCACATGTCAATCTGACATAATTTCAAAAGTGAAAGGCAGGGGCTGAATCTTCAAGGTGCACGAGGCTGTCGCATGGACCCTGTATAGATAGATGCTTTTAAATATTGCATACCCATGACCTTGATCTTTTAACGACCATATCTTTTGACTCGAAGCTCGGATTTGGGTGGGAGAAGTATTCTTGGAAATATGTCAATCTCGTCTACACCATGGGAGCCTGAAACTTTAATTTTGACAAGGTTAGGTGGATGAAAATGGGAAAACATCTTTCAAGACATTAATACAGAATATGATTGCTTTAGCTACCAGATCAGATTTGATTTGTTCCATCGTTCTTCCTTGTTCAACATGCCAGACAGATATAAGCAAGCAGAATTAACAAATTGTGGGAAGATCCGCAGCGGGAAATGATGGTTGGTGGTTGAGCTTTAAGATTAGGATGAAGTTTCTTTTCTTTCCCTCTAATTTTCATCATCTATATATAATAACACTTCTCATTTGAGAAGGGGGAGACATTCTGGGATGTGGGGAGACTCTATCAAGTTGTTTCCCAACTCCATTTGAGTTGTAAGCCTTCTCCTACACCTGGCGAGCGTATTTGTGCCTCTGAGTACCCATGTAATAGTCTGTGTGCCTTATAGAGCAATAAAATCTTGTTTTGTGGTGTATTTCAACCCTAGAGATTTTTTTGTTGTTTCTTTGTGCCTCTATATCTCACGTTTTCTCCATGTGTGTCACTTCGTCCGACCTCCCTCGGTGCCTTTTCCTTGTTTCATTATCCCTCAATGAAGTATCTCGCCACTTCCTTTCCTCGGTGTATCACCACTTAGTGTAGACTCTCTTTGACTTTATCTCTCTCCTATCTCCTTCGAACGGTTAGATTGGGTTAGATTCTTCCCGTGTTGGAGTAGCTTATGGCGGGTAGATTAGGAAGTAGGAACCAACCTTCTCTCGGAGGTCCATCTCAAGTTTTGCAAGTCCCATACTTGAGAGATGGTCCAATGTTGTGAAATCACACCAAATTCCCCACTCACACCTGGCCATTTAGGGTGATATGATTATGTACTAACAGCTTTCTACATGCCTAGTCCGACAGTCTAAAGCACCTTACCAATTCATCTTAGCAGGTTGGTGTGTTCTTGTTAAGATGTAATCTTCTAAGGCACATGCAAAGCACATCTAACGACTCCATCTTGTCAACAACCCCATCTCTAAAGTTGCATATTTTTTCCATCCATTTCCACCCATCTTCATTCATCTTGCTTTCCACATCTTTCATTTTCTTCCATTTCATGAAGTTTTGCAATCATGACTTCATTCCTCTCATGGAATTCACACTTACAATAGTCCAATCCACCTCCAATATATATCATGAATCCTCTAGATCAGCATTATGACTAGATCCAAGACCATTATACCTACCCATGCAAGTAGGGTCAAAACTAGTTTGGCTATGGAGCTTATCGAGAACAAGGAGATACTATACGTACCCAAAATTGCAGGGTACTACACCACTAGAACGTGTTACACATGCCCCAATGATGATACAGGTCACCTCGCAAGGTGATCGGGATCCATAGAAGCTCATGAAGTATATATTAGCATCCCAAATGCTTTATCCAAGTTCCTTGTGCTTCTTTTTATCCCTTGCCCCCTTTTATTGGATTTTTGACCTTCAAGAATCGAAACCACCACCCTACTAAGGAAGAGGTCCTGTAACCACTACCCCGCTTAGGGTGGCGGTCCTTCACGCATTTTCCAAAGATGTTCCTTTGATCATGTCTTGCTAAATTTCAACATTTACCAGCTTTTTTCAATCGCATTAGCTTGTATTTATGTTTTTGGTTCCCTGTAATAGTGTTTCTCCATTGTTTAATGGTAAAAGATTTCTAGTCCAAGTTACCCTTTGGTGAATCAGAATTCTATAAATAGTTGGTTTATTTTCAAACAAATGGCCCCTCATTCTCTCAATTCTCTTGTTCAGTTTTTCAAATCCTTGCTTAGAATTTTTTTAGTTTCGTGTTTTACTTCCATTGTTGGTATTTTATAGGTCATATCATCTTCTTATTTCAAGTCTTGTTTCATTGCTACTACATATAGTCAGTTTAAACATAACATAGCTTCATTTCTAGACTAGAATCCATTAAAGTTACGGGTTTTGTTTTGTCACAAGAATAGCTTCTGAAACTCTCATTACACTTGTGTTGTATTCCCACAATAAGTCCCGCTAGGAATTACATAGTCAAGCTCTATTCACTTGTGCTATCCGTCTCCTACTCACATTTTATTCGGTCTATATCCAAAGTTGTCATTGTTTGAATGTTATCTTCTACTGATACTATCATATACACACGTTTTGGATTCACGAGGACATGAAGGAATTATGAGATCACACCAAGGGGATGAAATCACACACAACTAGATTTACCACTGTTCTGTAAATGCCAGGTTTGAGCTATCAAAGTTCTAGTTACAACATATCAAATAAAGTAGTGAATTATTTCATTTCAGTTAAAATTTCACTCTCGGTATCACCAGGGAAGTGTGGGGATTGATAGTTTCTGAGAAACTGTGATTCATTCCTCACTTCTGAGGTAGGATCGAGAGCCTTTCAAATTAATATGTTTAGTTGCTTAGATATTTAGGATAAAATCATAATTGCACAGCCAAATAGCCATACCAGGCTACTTTGTTTGTTTTCATTTTGTCTTTAGATTAATTGTCCATTTTTAAAATATACTAAAGTAGCTTCTCTTCAATTTCATTGAAATACACCATTAAAAAAATACAAAAATAGCAGGATGCTTGCATAGTGTAAATACCTCTTTGTACTCAGTTCATTTAATGTTAGTTGAGGTTGAATCATCTTTATACGACAATCACAAGACCTAGAGAGCCTAGAGAGTATATATTTGAACCCATAATACCTCAGCTAAATCTACCCGTGACCTTAGCTGATAAAGATCGAACCTTAGGATACAAGTCTTTCGAGCAATAGAAAACTTACAAGTAATTAGTGAACAACTCGAGAGGGTTAAACATTGAAGATGAAAAAGTGTACAACTTCTTGGTCAAACAATCCAAATTATAGATTGCCTTGATAAAACACATGAATGACCGTGTAAGGGTTCGAACGAGAACAAACATTCGGTTGCGATCCTTTGGTTCCATAGCCTAATGTAGGAGACCTCCTCATTGATGTAGACACTAGCTTATGTATCCAAGTTACGAGAACACTTGTTAGGTACTCTGAGAAAATCATACAACTTCTAGTTCTAAACGTAGAGGCTAAAAAGGCATTCAATTTCTGGATAGTTAGGAGAAGGGATTGATTCTTCACATGACCATAACAAGTCCACAACAACCACAAACTCATGATTGTGATCCCCAAATACCACAACCAATTGGGCCAACAAAACATTCAAGTATTGACACCAGCTTGTGAATGCTGGTGTTTAGATATTCACCACTCCCACCGAGATATTATGGCACAATTTTCCATATTAAACATAGAATCTAATCAATCCAACATTTTCTAGGCTAGACAAGAAAACGACCCATAGCTAACTAAAAACCCACTAAAATGACCTACCACTACTTTCATGACCTTGTCTGGAGATATATACGAAGCTCCCATAGGTCACTTCCCATGTATCCAATAACCAAGAAATAGGATCTCGGTAGAGCTCAACATCGATTGGAGCCTCTGAACAACCATTATATCTAAACAAGAAATTACACCAATCCAAGTTAGGAGAGCCTTCTTCGCCTTAGATTCACATATTCCATTATTGTGCATTGAGGATTTATAATTACCCGATTAGCTTATACATATCCATTCACATTCAAACATTCACTAGCTGTCTCGACACAACCTTGGGAAGTCGGGTATGAGGAAAGGGTACTTGTAGATTGCCACACTCACTTGTCACTTTTCCATCGTACAGATACATATGATGATAATAGTTACATGGAAAGTGTTGATCTACTGGAGAAGATTGAAGGGATGGAGGTTAGTATGGTGGATTCCACATCTATAGCACAAATGAAGGAATTCGTGATTGGTTTCAGGGAACTTTGTCCATGGGGAGGCCCTTTTCCAAGACATTAGAGCCCTCAGGAGAAGCTTGACTTCATGGTTGAAGTGCTACCTCAACTTACACGGTGGATTGAGGATATTGAGGCATATGAGAAAAGTGTGATACAACGTTGTCAATGGGTAAGTCAATCACTAGCTCCTTGTCATTCATTTTCCATTTTTCAAGCTTTATCATTTCAACAATGTCAAGAGTCAAGCCCCTCAATCGCTGCCCCAAGTGTTGATTTCTCTTCTCCATCC
Organism: Taxus wallichiana var. yunnanensis; assembly: GCA_018340775.1. Classification (NCBI taxonomy): domain Eukaryota; kingdom Viridiplantae; phylum Streptophyta; class Pinopsida; order Cupressales; family Taxaceae; genus Taxus; species Taxus wallichiana. The sequence continues at coordinate 905,628,355 of CM031239.1, forward strand.
CCGATCTTCCATCCCACCTCAGCTCCTCCACTATTTTCTCTCCCAATAATTCATTCCCTCTAAACAAACAATAAGTTTCACTTCCCTCTCCAAAAAAAAATTAGCAAAACTGTTGAATTCCAACCTACCACTTCTCTCACTTTCCCAAGTCCATGTTGGGAAGATATTCAAGAATCCAAATCAAGAGAAGAGCAAGAAGAGAAACCCAACAGAGAAGAAATGTTAGAATATCTAAAGTCTTGGGCTGCTGGTTTAGGTTTACAAAGATCCCCTTGATGGTTAAGCCAACAAAGGAGGTCAAGGTTGAAGAGAAAGTGGTGGCTAAGGATGAGTTTGAAGAAGAACAAGAAAAAGAAGGAGAATATCAACAATTGTTTTCTCTAATGTAGTTTCCATAATGGCACTTTGTTTGAAGAGGATGCTGATCTAATCCAAGTTGCACAATTAGTCAATATGGAATAAGAACAACCAGCTCTAAGTCCAGTTAAAGAGGACCATATGGAGGTGACCAAGATAGATTCAGGGGCACTAAATCATGAGCTGGTTGCCTAATAAATTACAGATCCTCTACCATTCAACCTCTCCAAAAGCCTCCGATTTTTAGAAGATCTCGAACTCACTAGCTTTATGTTTGAAAATGAAGCTTCATACGGTGAAAATAGCGAATATTTTAGGATCACCATGCAAGAGGGAGAGACCTTGCTATAGCAAGATAGTAAAGATTTTTATTTCCTATCAGACTCAAAAGAATGTTTTGATAAGAAGGAGCAAGTTGAAATTACAATATTTTCTCCCCCATCATTCATTCTTCAACCACAAGAACCTGATGCCATGGAAGAGAACGTGCAAGCACAACCTACAGTTTGGAACATGCCTCTTGAATCAAAGTTGGAATATTTTGATCTTCTAAAAGTCACACCTACTCCAGAGGAAGGGAAAGAGTATGAGGCTATCATCCCTCTCACATCACCCATCCAAGAAAATCTGTAAGAAGACTCCATTTTTGGATTTAAAAATCAGAGCAGTGGGCAATTTCAAAGGACCAGACCATGCCCTATCAGGTACTTGGCTTCATTAGAGCCAAGAGAGAAGCCACAACCAGTCATGCTTGCTTCTAAGCATGAGGGAGAGCCTCAAAGTGCCAAGGATCAAAATTAATACCTCTGGGAACCAAGTGAGTAGTAGAGTGAAGAGGTATTTGTCTTGTTTCCAGTTGATACCTTGATGATATGGGTGGAGGATCGGCTTAAGGTTAGTTTTTCACTCATACAAGTAGCCATATTCAGCATCAAATCATTCGCATGGCTGCCCCTTTTGAGAAAGGGAAGCTATTTCTCACCGCCTATAACATGGTTTGTTTAAGCTTCTATTTGTTAGGGTTAGTATAAGAGTAGGAGTAGATTTTGTTTTCGTAGAAGAAGTACTTGTGCACACTCGGATGTCTTATTTGAGGCATGTATGATATTTTTCTTTGTACATAATTTTTGTTCGTATTGCTCGGAGGTGCAGAGGTCATGCCCTTTAGTATTAACAACGAAAGACCCATAGTTTCCCGTAATAGCTTTCTAGCTTCAAATAAAATAAAAATGCAGAGCAACTAAAATTGGAATTGAGATAGTCCATTCTCAGGAACAGGTAAAGCCCTAGTAGGGCGAGTTTGGGGTCTGCAGGATGCAGGAAACTCGGGAGAAATTTCAAAGCAAAAAGCATTAGTATCATGCTATCATTCTTGAATCCATGCCCAATGGATGTTTCAAAGATATTGGTCTCTTCATCTAGCAGGAAAATGTCCCTGTGAGTCACAAAATTTTTATCTCAATTTTTCCCCCCGATAAAATTGGTCAAACACGACCTTGCATAGAAAATCTAAGGGTCAACTCTATCACATGAGCCACATTTCAAATCTTAAAAATGATCCCAAATCCAAGGAGCAAGAAGACTTGAAATGGAGGAGTAGGGTCAAAAAATGGGGTCAAACGGTGTCAACCGAGATCAGAGCTTGACAGTAGAAGATTGAATCAAGGGGCTTAAAGTTTCAGACTTCGTATATGATTCAACTCAAGGCTGAAACAACCCAAGTATAAACAAACTCACAGAAGGTGCCATGTGTCATCTCAGCACAATTCCAAAAGATGCATCCAAAGAGTAGCTCCCAAAATAGCACGGGCCTACCACATAGTCCAAATTAAAAAGTGGGAAAAGCGGGCCCAAATCAGCAATTGAAAAATTTGCAGCCAGCAAAAGATGCCACGTGTCCAAACGGCACACCTTCAAGGGTCGAAGCCAAAGTCAGAGACCCAAAAAAGTTCCAGGCCTCCACATGTGCCAAGTTCAAGGAGGGGCAGAGTCAACAGCTAAAAAGTCAATAAGGGGGACAGAGCAGGCCTAAAATGACTAAGTATAAAAGTGTCAGTGGAAAAATCCACGTGTCAACTCAGTGCTACTTCAAAGGTAAAATCTTGAGTGGGTTTCCAAATGAGCATGAGGATTCCATGTGTCTAGGGTCCAACAGAGTCAAAAAGGGTCTAAGAAAGGCATCGAATCGAATCGGATAAGTATAGAAAGCAAGCGAATGGTACCACATGTTGCATCGCTGCAAATTCCAAGTCAGACCCAAAGTGGAGACTCAGACAAGTGCAGACCTTCCACATGTTCAAGAGCCTAAAAAGGTAGAAGTGGTCACTAAATTGACTAAGTATAGAAGGGCTAGCGGATAGAGCCACGTGTCATCCCGAAGCATAACTCCAAAGGTTAAAACTCAAGGTGTAGACTCAAATGTGCGCTGAGCCTCCACGTGTCCAGGGTTAGACTTATGGTCCCGCCAAGAAAAAAAGTGACTTAGCCAAATACAAATTAAGGAACAATCTAGTGGAAGGGGCCACATGTCTCTTTGGCGCACTTTAAAGAGACAGATCCAAAGGAAGTTCCCAAAAAGCTCTAACCCGCCATGTGTCCCATAGTTCGAAGAGGTAAATTTAGTCATGGAAAAGCCCAAAATCAAGTGAAGTGCTCCATGTGTCTCAAATGTGCAACTTCAAAGGTAAAATCTAGGGGCAGTTTTCAAATGAGCACAAGGCACACACATGTCTCAAATTAGACACAGTGTCTCCAACAATAGGAAGGACTCAAGAAAAATACAAAGAAACATAGAGGAGCCCATAGAAGCTACCACATGTCAATCCGAACAATTTCAAAAGTGAAAGGTAGGGGTTGAATCTTCAAGGTGCGCGAGGCTGCCACATGGACCCGGTATGGATAGACTCTTTTAAATATTGCACGCCCATGACCTTGATCTTTAGATCGCCATAACTTTTGACCTAAGCTCAAATTTGGGTGGGAGAAGAATTTTAGGAAGGACTTCGAACTCATCTATGCCATGGGAGTGTGAAAATTTAATTTTGATGAGGTTATGTGGGTGAAAATGGGAAAATGACTTTTAGGCCATTAATGCGTAACCCGATTGCTTCAGCTTCCGTAGTAGATTTTATTTGATTTGTTGTTCTTCCTTCTTCAACATGCTAGACAAATATAGGTAGGAAGACTCGACATATTTTGGGTGGATCCATAACAGAATTGATTGTTGGTGGTTTAGCTTTAAGATAAGGATCAAGTTTATTTTCTTTCCCTTTGATTTTCATCATCTATATTTTGTAACATTTCTCATTTGAGAAGGGGGAGACATTCTGGGATGTGGGGAAACTCACAAGTTGTTTCCTAACTCTATTTGAGTTTTAATCCTTCTCCTACACTTGGCGAGTGTATTTGTGCCTCTGATCACTCATGTAATGGTCTATGCACCTTATAGACCAATAACATCTTATTTTGTGGTGTCTTTAACCCTTGACATTGTTTTTTTGTTTCTATGTGCCTCTTTATCTCATGTTTTCTCCTTGTGTATGTATTTTGTGTTTATAGGTGTAAGATGTTGTTCATCATGGAGTTTCAATGGAAGATTTGGATCTGGGTCTATGTCACTTCGTCCGACCTAACTTAGTCCCCTTTTCCCTGTTTCATTATCCCTCAACAAAGTATCTCGCCACTTCCTTTTTGGTGTATCACCGCTTAGTGTAGGCTCTCTTTCCCTTTCTCTCTCTCCATATCTCCTTAGAATGGTTAGATTAGGATTAGTTAGATTCTTCCTACACTGGAGTAGCTTGTGGCATGTAGATTAGGAAGCAAGAACCAGCCTTCTTTGGAGGTCCATCTCAATTTTGCAAGTCCCACAACTTGAGAGATGGTCCAATGTTGTGCAATCACACCAAATGCCCCAATCACACCTGTGCCATTCGGGTCTCTTGTGATTGTGCACTAATAGGTTTGTCTACCAAAATTCATCAAGATTTTCCTCATTTGTTATATATATTCATTGCATAGTTCACCGAGAAGCATTAACAACAAATGATGCTTTATCTTATTTTCCAGAGTTACAATTTATTGATAAATTTACAAATAAAGTATATTTGTGGCTTGGAAAATCTACTAAAAGACATGGAAAATCAAGAGATCTAATGGATTCATTTCAAATTAGTAGGTTGGAGGTGTTACAAATTCATCAAATTAGGTGCCTCTCTAGAGGAAAGGTAATGGAGAGACTTGTTAATTGTTAATATCATGTCGGATTTGTTGAAAGAATTGGAGTTAGAGGAGAAAAAAATGTATGATTTGGCAACAATATTTCAAATACAATTTTGCATCCATTTACTTACAGATGTACTTATTGAGTTAAATAATTGGAATAAAAAAATTCAAGACGATAATGTTGACATTACTTCCATTGGCACTACTTTATATGTTACAATTGACATGCTTCGCAGGAGATTTCATAAAGGCATAATTGGGGAAAGAATTGTATATTTATCATTTTTTTAAGAAGAGCACAAGGAGGATCTCTTGAGTTAGAAAATGGAACATGTATGATACATGTACATGCATTGAGATATGAGAGATTTCCTAAGTCACAAAGATCAGGGACACTAGATGATTGCATTGAATTGGGAAAGGCCTTTATAGTTAAGGTGATTGATTCTCTTGAAACAAGATTCACATATTCAACTATATTTAATGTTGCTAAAATTTTCACTCCTCGTAATTATTATGAGGAAACGGATGATAGAGATCGTCAAACAAAAAGATGGTTAACATGTTTATGTGAAAATTTTAGTGTTGGAAACTCATCTATTATAGAGACCGATAAATGTTTATGTGAGATGGATGAATTTGTTTATACCATATATAAATCATATCCAAAAAACATATGAAGGACGATTTTGCATTACTTGGGTTTATGTGCATGATTTACATGGAAAGCCATCTTGTTGAGCTACTCGGTGAGCTAAGTGTTAATTCACTTGATTTACTTTAATGGTGGATCTACTTCATCTCTTTACCTACCACTTCTAACTCCCTACTAAGCTACGAGTGAGTTGGGCTCGCATACAACATCCTATCCACCTACCGTATTGATCTCTTCACCCCTCCAAATGCACACCTTTCCAAATTTGACAAATCTATCTCGCATAATTTTCATTTGTTGATTCCACTTACACATCCCCATGATGACTTCTGAAAAATTCTCCCTACATTGATTTGATACACCTATTCATTATTCACTCAGAACCTCCCGAAACCACCTCACTACATGCATTGATCCCGAGTTATTCCACTTTGCAACCAAAGTGACCACCTAACTCTCACCTCAACAACCCCACCGCCAACTATGTGTTTACCGAGCTCCTTCCTGGCACAACTCCCAAACCACTTCCATTTATGACATCATCCAATTCAGGGTTTTAGGTTTTCCTGATTCAGACTTTATCACATTGTTCACCACAGAGTTGGGCTCAAGAGTTCCAAAATTTTGGACCTTCAAGTTTGAAATTTTAGAATTCAAATTTGGAAGTTTCAACTCACACCACTTGTTACTATTATCTTTCCTCATGAAAACATTTGATTCTCTAAAACCCGATTTCGAGACTTCGGGATTCGAGTTTTTAATTTAATTTTCCTTGCTCAATTCACCTAGTGAGACATCCAAACTATCTGAAATTATTTCCTCAAAAATTCCAAAAATGGTGTGTCATTTACTTGAGTCAACCTACTTACCGAGCCCCGACGTTACAATGATTTTGTGTTCTATCATATCGACTAGTCCCGTTACACCTATCGAGCTAACCTCGCCCAAATTTCTTGAGGATCTTGTCACCTCTTCAAATTACATGCCACTTCTCCGGCTTGGATGACATAGCTCGACCAACCTATCCATCTCTTTCTGCATTACATGTGGCTCGATCTCGAGCACCATTGATGATACAATTTTGGGCCAATTGCGACTCGATGGCGCGAGTTACTCAATGAATCTCCAATCAAGGTTCTTCATGGCACCCCTTTTTACTTCTCATCTAATAAGCCATTCTATCACACTTAACTCATCTTGACCCGAGTTACCCTTCATTCCTTTGCCAAATTAGCCACATCCTCTTAGAGCCCTCATCCTTCCCCGAGTGCCGATGTGCCTCTACTCCAACTACTCACTTATCATAATGATAAAATCACCTCACCTTGAGTTCGACCCCACGTGGTCCTTACATGCATTCCCTGTGAACATTTGGCTATGTATCTTGAACCATCCATCTCGCCAATTGTTCGTTATTTTCTTCATTCATCTCTACACTAGCGAGCCTAGTCACTTTATGCTTGACTTATTTTTTATATTGACGTGGCAATCAAAATGGCAAGTCCCATATCTTTTACAACTTGGAAAGTAAGCTTTCATAGCATCTTTGCCTATGAACTTGAATCATAAATGAAATCACCATTAATATCATGAGCTCCCTTACATTGTTTCATCCTTGGCTGACTTCCCAGGGCCCAAATGCACTTGCATCATTGTGTCATCCCCCAAATCAACCCAAGCCATTTGTGTATATCCCTTCCTATTAGTTCCAACAAATTCCCATGATACAGGTCAATCTTGTCCTTATGCTTGCAACTCGGCTTGATTTCGAGCTCATTTCCCTATAAAATTTTAATTTTTGTGAAGATATCACTTCTCCTTTTCCCCGTGATGCTCAATTTATGTGTTCATTCCTTCAAACTTCATGTCCAACCCTCAAAGCTCATCAAGCTCTCCAAAATTTTTGTCACCATGAACTCATCATCCATGTCACCGAAGTTCTTCATTCTTCCAGCTCAAGCCACTAGAATTAAACCCGACCTCTCTGCGCACCGCTCAAACTACTCAATAAGTCTCCCTTACAACTTGGCTCACCGAGTAGCTCATCGATCTACTCAAAGAACTCTTCATTCACTTGACCTGCAATGCACAACCCTAGCTCACCAAGCAGGCTCGACAGCTAAATTTTAGCTCACTTCCTTAAAAGGCATGTTCTGTAATATTTTCACCCCGAGCCCTCATTTTTGGGATTGTAGAATTCTATCATGCTAATGGGTCCGTAAAGATGGAGTATCATGAGTTTTGTGCTCAATGACCGAATTCAGCCATTTTTTCTTATGTGACTGTTGTCAGGCCCGCCAAGAGCCCAATTTTCACCCTAAGCAAAATATGAGTTTTTCCAAGACCCAAAAGAGGAGAAAAACCTTGATTGATTCCACACTCCCAAAATTCTTCCAAATGCTCCTGAAACTACTGATTTTAGTGTGATATCTTGTTCTGGTGCCTAGGTCTTGTTAGGTCCCCATTGTCTATTTTTCCCAAGTTGAAAAAGAGATAGAAAGAACTGGCATGGGCTAGCTTCTCTTTTCCTTGTCATTTTATTTCTAAACAATAAAAAATCTACTATTTGTTATTAGATCAAGAACTTTCTTATTTAATACATGTTAACTATAATTATAAAATCTTGGATAATCAAACGATTCCTAACCTTAACATTAAATCACCATATTAAATTGACCCATAGCATTGTTAGCTGATCTTTAACTTTATCATATTTAATTCAAAGCACAAATAGTACATCAACAATATGGCCAAATAATTCCTTTTTGATTAATGTCACAGACACCTATAATTAAAAATAATAGTCAATTATTGCATTCTTAAAATATTTAGACCTTATTTTATAAGAATGGGGTATCATCATCTTAACAACAGATTGCACTCTATTTTGTTATACACTCTAAAAAGTAAACAACTAAGATCGGGCCATTATCATTACATATGCTTGAGAACGAATTTTATATAGTCATTAACTTATACTACCATTTTGAAGGATTTGTACTTTTAATAATCCTCATATTTTCCAACTAAAATAAACAGAAATTCTATTAATACTTATTCTTATTATGCAAAAAAAGCCATCCAAATCAAATCGAGTATTAAATAAAACTATCACACTAATATATTACCTCTACTAAATGGGACTCTCCATGCCGTAGATAGTTTAATTCCTTCACCGTGTAACAACACTAAGATGCAATAGCTAATCATTCCACAATCATAACTATGTGAAAATATTAAAATATTAGGTTACTTTATTTCATTCGAATTGACTGGTTTGAGACTCCAAATATTGGTCAAGAACCCATTATTCTCTAACAAGTACCTTATCGATCCACACATTTTTATCCTTAACTCCGAACAAGAATTAATGGAAACTCGCTCTCCTAAGATGATTGAATAGACGGAACAAGATGGGATTGACCTCGTAGGAAAATTCTCAACCCACTCAAATAGATAACTAGGGTTTTATAAATACCCGGATAAATGGCTTGTTAATATGAGTTAATTTAAAAATCAGTCAACTCTAACTCACAAACAAAGTTTCTACCCTAACAACAAAGCTTAATGAACCTAGAGAAAATAATATGTTATAACAAGTGCAGTTAGAATAGGTAAAACTATTTTGGGTTCTCCATAACTATACTAGTCAACACTAAATAAATCAAGCAATTTTGTTATGAGCTCAAGGGCTCGTTCTCAAGCTAAGTATAGCGGGATCAAAGCCACATCATGGCTTCGAGATCAACCAACTCTCTCAATGTTTAACCCTTGAGTTTGGTCCAAGTTTTTAAGGTTAACGAAAGCATGTACAGGCCTGAGATGGCTGGTAAAATGAAAATCATGAAAACCCAAACACCCAAAGGCTCATATAAATAAAAAGAAAAAAACCCAAGTTGTTTATCATCCTACATAAAACCATGCACAACTACAAATAATGTTAATAATAAAATTCACAGATCACAAATCTATAAATTGTAAAAACCAGAAACATGTAAACTCAAGCATTCATCCAATAACACTGAGTAGGTATTTTATTTGTTGGAAACGAAATAATGATGAGAAGGTAAGTACCCCACTCCTTCAAATTGGTAATTTTATAGAAAATTTTCTCTTCTTCTTTACGCCCAATCGAACCAGAAATCATTTGCTAATAAAACAGGGTGAAACTTTCATTCTTTATCCAATATATATACCCGCATTAAAGTCGCAACTTCCCGTTTCCACCCTTAATAATCGACATGCAGAGTTTGTGATCATATTCTTACATGTATTTTTTGGCTGATCTCAACCAACTAGAAAGACCAAAATGACAAAATCCACATTACATGCACATGCGGTAGCTTCTCCAAGAAGCTTCATCATTTCCTAGGTAGTTGAATGCTCATTAAATGCATTCAATAGAATAGTTCCATGTTATGATTATATTCAATTATTAGCAATTTCCCTCCCCATATGGTGGTGGATGAAAAATTCAACCTCAATTTATACAATTACCATCACCAAAAGCTTGCATGATAGTAACCTCCAATAAATCATTCACCATTTTAAACCTTTATGCATATAATGGGTCAGCTAATCTGATGCCTTAATAATTACATAGTGGAATCCAAACTGAGTTTGGTCAAAGATTTGATTATCAAACAACCCTTTTTCATTCATTTGCGGTCTTTTTTATGACCAACTTAAACCTTATAAATTGATTTTAAGGATTTTTTGGTTTACTATGGATAGTCATAAAATAAAATAATGATAAATTCATAATAATTCCTCCCTAAGGAGTGTGGTTTAATACCGTAAGAATGAGTAACATTACTATGCCCTTCATTATGGCCTTCAACCATTCGTAAAAGGAAACAATTATAGATAGTCTCGCTATATAGTCCGATCAAAGATCATAATAGCAATCAACCCCATACATGTCAACCATGTGGTCTTAGACTAATGATCGATATCATCATCACATAGAATAATAAGTTGTTTATCCAAACAATTAATGTTACCTTGTTGATGTCTTATAGCATTACCGACATAGTAATGAAGACGCTCTAATGCACTATGATCCATAACCGACAAAATCAACACCATGCATTAGTCAAACACACACACACACACACACATGTATATATTCCTATCAATATTCCTTTGTAATGAATATTACAATCCCAACAGAGGCATATTTATCAATATTGGATAAACATATTTAGTAGTAAGAAAGTAAAATCATACAAAAAAATTTACTATTCATTTGTGAACCATCAATAAGATAAGTAATCCCCAGCCAGTACAACAACCAAACCACAAACATATATTATGAACCAATGCTCATAGAAAATTAAAATAACCTCATTCAATAAAAATGAAACAAGAAAAGTTTTAAAATGTTAAATACTTTACGAACGCCACCAACAAGCAATGTTGTTGCGCAGCTTTGCACATGCAACTACATGTAAGTGGTTATATAGTTTTCAAGATATATGCACGCATGTGTAGCTACATACTCATCTACATAATAGTGTATGTACTATTTCCCTCATAAACCATTCCACATTTTATGACTTATCTTTCCTCCGACATAGAATGGATTTGCGTGATGTGACAAGTTGTGTCGGTCATGAGTTTTTGGGTCAATCTCATGCCAATGATATGATAGAAGTGTAGGGAGAATTTTTTTTTGTTATCCTCTAATCTTTAATTGCTTCCCACAAAGTAAAACACCACTGCAGATGTTGTGTAAAATTTTAACAACTCGATCCAACATGAAAGTGTGTAATACATGCATGACGAATGCTAAGGACTATGTGCCCTATAAAATCCATTGTGTGGATTTCTGTAGACTGTGCTAAACTACAAAATAATATATAAGTTTCCCCTAGTCATAGGTATCTAGGAAAGGTCAAGGGTACCCAGGCGCTATTATTCTGGATTGGGCACTAGTGTCTGTGTTGTGCTAAGGACCCAAGTTTTATTTTGAGCCCTGTCTGATATTGACAATTATGTTTTACCGGTATTGTTATATACTGAATTCTAAATGTATGATGCGGTATGGGGTGACCGATTCACCCAAATGATGCCCCTCTAGATTGGGGTACATGTGATGTCTTTGAAGGAGTATACAACCCAAAGGAGGCCCGACTGTTGCTCTAAAAATGTGCCCTATAGGGGAAAGGAAATGTGCTTGGTAAAAACCAAGGCACGTGCAAGCAAAGTGGCTAGGAGACAAGTGTTAGTACAACCAAAAAAAAACATGCATGTATAAGATAGATTGTATGCTAAGTAGGCAATATGTAAGCTATAATGACCACAAAATGATGTTCTAGGAAAACATTAAAAACACTTAACCCGAAATTTGTGGTAATTTTTTTAAGTTAAAAGGTTGCATAAGGGTGTTAACCCCTATGGTACATTAAATTAATTTACAAAAATAAACTCTACTTTACAATAGATGGACTAGGTTAAATTTAAGTGGTTAAATATTCTTAATTTATTTCTAAGATCAAATAATTGACACTCAACTAGAAGGTGCCATAATTTAATTTACTTGGTTAAATGTGTTTCTCCTCCTTACTTATTATTCAAACCCAAAATAAATTAACCTTATACTTAGTTATTTTAGTTTCATTATCCTAATAGCTTTAATGTCCATTTCATTAATTTCCTAAAACATACTAGAACTATATAATGACTTTGAATACCAAGTATTTAAATGGCCCCATTCACTCATCTACACATACCTTTAATATTTATTTAAAACAACTATAATATTCATTCCTACCAAACAATTCTAGGGTTCATCCTCAACCCTTGGATTAGTTCACTTGTGGCCACTAGATCCTAGGGTTCCAAACTAACCCTAAGAATCCTTATGCATTCTTATTAAATCCTTTTCCTACCCTATTCTCCTCATTTGTTCACATTGTTTTTGTTTAATTTGTAGGTTGGAGAAATGGAAGCCATGGGAGCAAGGAAGGAAGAAACTATGGAGGAATTCTCAAAATCAAGCTTAGTTTAGTCTAGGTGGTAGATTTATCACTTGTAAATTCTTTCCTTCCAAGATTGAAGGGGGTTTCCACTCCAAATCTGGAGTTATTCCAAAGTTATTTGTATTTTGAGTTCTTTATTTGGGGAAAACCCTACCCCCATTAATATATGCAAGATTGAGTACTTTGAATTTACCATTTGAAGTTTTATTTTCTTTAAACAATGAGATTCACCATTATTTGTTTTTGGAGGTTTCCTTGTAATTTTTGAAAACTTAAAATTTTGTTTGACCAAGTTAAAATTTGCATAGGTTCTTATTTAAGTTTTCCACAATCAATGAAAGAACCATCACCCAAAGCAGGTCGGCGGTCTAGGACCGCGCCCCGCCCGGGTGACAATTCATGAACCATTGCCTTGCCTCGAGTGGCGGTTCTTAGACACCACCTTGACTAAGTGTTTGTTATGAAATCATGTCTCTGCACATGGTGGCCATCATATTTCTTAGAAATAGAACTTTCATTTCCATTATTTCTCAAAAACAAAAGTTACTAAAGTGTTATAACATCCATTCGAACTTGAATTTATGTGCCTAAAGTTTCCATTTGAAATATTTAAATTCATCTACTCATTTCATAGTAAAATTTACTCAATCTAAACATTTCCCATTTAAATAATAGCAACAACTACAAGAATTATTTTCATTTTGTACAACAAACTTTCTTGCAATAATGCAAAAATGAACAAGATAGTCTAACTTCTTCCTTTACATGCCTTTAAAATAACAAAATGAAATGTAATATTTCTTCATGTAATTTTTCTAACATTCCACAAGAGAGTTTCAACAATATTTTCAATAATTTATTTATAACAAAGGAAACACACTTTTTGGGAAATAAATCAACTTCTATGAAATAAGATATTTCCCTTATAAACTTCTTTTCTATTTCAACAAATCTATCTTTACAAACACCAATCTTTCTTTCCTTTTTCAACATACAATACAACTTTAACATCCAATAATGAATACAGCTTTCAAATAAAATTTTACACATGATTTCCATTTTGATTCTTTTCTTTCCATACTACAATTTAAAGAGAAGGGAAATTTTACAAATCTACAATGAGCTTCCTTCAAATAATATTACAACTTACAATACAATATTACAAGTCTTCCACCTTGAGTGGGAATAACAAGAAGGTTTTCTCATAAGGAATTATTTCTTTTGGACACCAATAAATGCTCCAAGTTTCACATCACCAACAAGATCTCCACCATGCTTCATTTGATCAACAACAAAAAATGGGGGAGAGGAAACACTCTCCACCCAACCAATAATCCAATGAGGAGAAGAAGCTATCTTCCTCACTTTCCCCCAAGCCCCAACCATATTGCAATGAAAAATGGATCATGTTCATAACAACAAAACAAGCATCCATATCACAATACAAGGATTTCACAACCATTCCAAAAAAACAAACAACTCAAACTACAACCACAAGAATAACTAACAAAAATATACAATGTTTCAAAATGTAAAATCCAAAGGACCAAAGACCATAGGGAGGTCACTCATGCCTCCCAATGGGAAATAGGTTCCCACCTTAAAGCCCTGCAATAAACATATCAAAATCCGTATACAACTCTTATGCCTCCATCAAGACCCACTTATTCCTCCCACATACTCTTATGTATCCCTACCATATCTTATGTCTCCCTCATAAAAACAATCATGTAAAAAAATGCAAGCATTTCTTATCCAAGGTGGGACACCCAACCCAACTCCCTCCAAAACATGAAATAAACTCTTATGCCTCCCTACATGTAATATCCCCATAGTCCCCTCCTACACCACACTTAGGCAATCTACCCAAGTACCCAACAACCATACCAAAACACACAAAAAACATATACATATACACAATATAAAATAAAGAATTTAACAATAGTGTAGCTCCTACCTTTAAATGGTAGATCTTTATACAAGAGTCACACACCAAAATTCTTCAAGCCCATAAAATCACCAAAATCTCCAAAAAATCCACAAGCACTCCAAAATCCTCCCACTCCTAAAATTCAAGAGCACAAAAGAAAATAAGTAAACCCCCAAACAAGCAAAAGAACTTGAATAAATAGAAAAGGGAGAGAGGAGGGTGAGGTGGCTCCTTGTAGGATGACACATCATTCATCCTCATCTCCACCTCATAAGTCAAACTTCAACCCTAATGCACAAAAATTGGTGGGTGAGAGAAACGACAAATTACTTACACACACAAACCAATCCCACACCCCCGAACGATAAACTCTAAAACCCATGTAAGAAAAGTGCAATAAATTTCACTTTTGACTTTAAAAACACATAATGGGGTCTACTTTATACCCCCAATCCATAGGTAGGGTTGGTATAGTAGTTTAAGTGGTGTGGGACAAGTTTAGCTTGTCCCATAAGCCTCCAAAATTGGCCCTTAAGGCGAAATTCGAATTTCCATGAAGGGGTAGAGTGTACAATGCTCAAGATCACAAGCACTCAACTTACAACACATGACCCAAGGAGCCATCAAATCTAATAAATTAATTCTTTTGTCCCATCCCTAATTAGTTTAGGACATGATTAATTAACTAAATTAAGACACAATTTAAATAATTAATGTAAGGAAATTACATCACTATAAAATCTCATACTATAATTAAATAAAGAAAAATAAATCGAAGAACAACACACAAACCCCTTGGTCATAATTAGAGATGATCCCCCATGTAGACCCCTTAACAACAATTCAAACACACAGGACATAAAAATACATGTTGCCACATGGTGACCCTTGTTGAATTCATCTAGCATTCGAATGTGGTTGGTATCCAATCCCCACATTGTTTGTTGTGATAATGTTTACCTCTAAAACACATAATACCTCCTTTGGCCTCATGGCCGCATGTATGTATGTATGTATGTATTGCTATGTTATATTAAAGGTTTATTATTGAAGTTTTGTAATATTTTTTATATTCTAGTGTTTAAGGTAAATGTTCATCTAAACATGGGTGTTAAATTGATCCCTAAATTTTGTTTTGTAAAACTAGGATAAATATGTTAAATGAAATTTAATTTGATATCTTATAGTGCATTCTCATTGTGAAATTATGATAAAATCCCTAGAGTGTTGTGTTATTTCACTAGAAAATATAGAAAATAAAACTAAACATAACAATCAACTTTGTATAAAACTTGTCCATATCTACCCATCTCACATGATCCTTCTTAGCATAAAAGAAACTAAAAATCTTAGAATGAACTTAAATATTTATGCTTGATAACACCTTCTAGCTTAAGTAAATAAGATCACAATTTTGATTTTACCATCATAGCTTCTTTGCTTGCGACATTGCCTTGAAGCTGATAGTTAGGAACAACATGGTAAAACGTCATCTTGGGTATGTGGTCCCATCCTAGGTTTGATAGTGGTGTGAGTAGTAAAGGGAATGTGATTTTCTTAAAGTAGTTATCTACAGTAACTGTACTCCAACATAGTGTAAAACCTCTCGGAGCGACACATGTGTTGAGTGGTGAATATCACCAACAAACCTTATAAGTGACATTTAGGATTTGGGATCATAAATGAAGTCGATACCCAATCTCAATTTTCATTCAGGTTCTATGGTGCAATACTAAGAGATAATTGTGAAACTTAAAAATATTATAATTTATGATTAGTTTGTGAAACTGTAACCATAAGATGATGTGCTTAGAGAAAGGTGAAATGTATATCATTCTTATAACGCGTTGATATCATCTTGTTGTGAGAAATAGAATCCACATCATGCATAATTTAATATGAATCTTAACCTTTAAATGAAGGAATGCTCCCCTTATTATCCCCCTTGTCCTAATTTTTAATGAATTTATGATGTGAAGCTTAGTCATTTATTACTTTACTTTGTTAGGGTTTATATTGCTCAACTTAAGCTCTGTTTGGGAAATTTGAATTTGTTTCCTACCTCAACTCATAATAGGATGAGTTATACTCCATTTGCATGAGTTTTTGTGTTGATCTCAGTTTGGGATTTTCATGTGCTAGGGTTTCGTCCCTTGAGTTTTTTATGAATCTTTCCTCTCATGAGTTATTTTTTCTCCATTTCTAACTCATCCAACTCATTGTATGTGATGATTTGGAACATCGATGTGGTTAATTTTCTATGTGGCTTGAGCTTTATTTTATCTTTGGTTCATCGAGTTTAAGGAGCTTTTACATCATTTCCTTTGCAAGATCTCCTTGGTTAAGCATCCTTTTATTTACATTTTGAGGCTTGCATCCTTTTATTTATTTTGTCACTTTGTGTCACACACCTATACAAGAGATAGACCTCAATTTTTCTCTGAGCTCAGTTGCAACCTCATTTACGAATTTTTGGGTTCCTATGAGCTCATCTCATCTTTTCTTTGTAATGGCTTGATGTACCTTTGCATGACTCTCCATTACTCTATTTGGAAATTGTAGGCTCATTGTTTTTATACATAACTCATTAGGTCGCTAACCAGATCATCATTTATTTATCTCGTAAGGCCAATTTCATATCTCGGTGAGATCTTCTAGTTGCACAACTCAGCATAGTTTGATAGCCAACTTGTTGGGTCACTTTCACATCTCATGTTTGTCCTATTGAGATGGATTGCTTCTTCTTCATTATGGGTAAACAATGTTTTTTTAATAATTGAAAAACTTGGGGTGTTTTTGAAAAAAAAATGGTCCAGGATTCATTATATTGTTGTTATCTATAACTTAGAACACCTCCTTAAATGCATAAATGATGTGAATATTTTGGAATCTGATGAAAAACCTTTATTTTTATTTTATGGCTATATTTTCATTCTTACATTTCTAAACTGCTCTCTTGGGAGATCATCATTTTATTGAAAAACTTATGGAAAATGGGAATTTTTATAAGTTTTCATCACTCTATGAGCTTTTTGTAGATGTATCATATTATGCCAAAATGAAGGTTATTTCCATGATCTAGAAATCATATTCATGAAACTCACATTTTAGTAAAAATGTATGGATGTGTTTGAGTTGAAAATCGTTTAGTTTGTTGTTCTACTACACATTCTTAGAAATTAATTTTCTTGAGAGGTTGATGAAGATCTGAAAATCTACACTTTTGAAAAATGAACGAAAAACTATTTTATTTCATTTTGAAAAATACTTTTGTACATTATGAATGGCTACAATTTTTTCCTTCATTTCTGGATCTATAACATGCATTTTGTTAGTACTCTCTGAAAAACATGTTTGTCACACATTTTTCTAAAAAATTGACGTGTAATGGTAATTTATTACTTTTGTAAAGAATTTATTCCTACATATAAAATATGTATTTTCTTTAGTGCATTCTACAAATGTTTTTAAAGCAAAAATATGTTTTCATCTAAAACTAATCACATTTGTGAAACTAACGTCCAAAAACATGTATCTCTAAAAATGCATTTTTAAATTGTGTTTTTCCACATGCATGATTGTTAGATGTATGAAAAAGCACTTCCGTAAACATTCTAGAATGTATACTTGAATCATACTTTGTAATGCATACTTAAAAGTACATGTGGCTGAGAAGTTGATGCATATTGCAATCTGAGAAATATGTACTTGAAAGATTTTCATTTTTAGTTCATTGAATGTAACACTCTTTAATTTTTTTAATTTTACCTCATTCTTGTAAGATGTATGAAAATTCATGCTCATCTTATTCTTCTCTTGAAATCCTTTAAGTTTTGGTACTTGGAATGATATGTTTTCATTTCTGCAACTTTCTTCTAGAACGCATATATGTTCAAAGCTAAGAATCTAATGAAGTAATGAAACCCTGAGCTATAAAATCAACTATTTTCCCCTATATTAGGTGTTCAAAGAAAAATTTGGATCAAACCTGGAGTTGGATCCTATAAGGAAGGGGGTCTCATCTACCAGTAAATGGCAAGTGCCCTTCTTCTTCAGATTCACATTTTTTAATTTATCTAGATTACTTTACTTTTGCTGTCATATTCGACGTCTTACGTGGGGAAATTGTAAAATTTTATTATGAATATATGCAGTTGTTTTATACCATGAGTTGTATGTTGTTTCTTTTCATTTCTTTCTTCACATAGTTAAATGAGCATCTGAAAATCAATACTTACCACAACTACATATAATCGAAGGCACTAAAATGAATTGTTTGTACCTTTTTCTAGTTAATTTGAAACTAAAAACTGAAAATATGAATGGATGATCCTCCTCGAACTATAACTTCCTTTAACACCGATAATTTTCCAATCTGCAATCTGATTTCCTATTGTTCCATCATGATGATTTCTGATGTATGATGTCTTTCCCATATTTTTTAGGTCCCTGTAATAGTCTTAAAATTTTTATGGGTTATCTTAATTAATATTACAATATGAAAGGCATATTATGTGAGAAATAAGAATCCAATAATAGAATCACTAGATGTTTTTTCCTATGTATTTTCCTAATTATCCATTAAACTCGAGTAGCCTGATCACTTTTTTGCTCCTATACCATGATGAAAAAAAATGGTCATCAACTTTGGCTACTTTGTTGGACTGATTTCCTACTAAGTAGAAAGAATCCTCTAATCTGGGCTTTTCTAGCCATGATACCCTTCGTGTAAGCTAGAACAAGAGTTCCCAATGGCAAAGAAAATATGATCAAGACTGAAAATCATCCAAACTAATAGAAAAATATCAACTACAATATATGAAAAAATTCACTTAGAGGAAAGATAAAACTCCTATCAAGGCTAAAGAATTATACATGCTCCAATGGTAAGCATATAGAGTGTGCACAAGAAATTATTCTGCAATAAATAAACCTACATTAACCTTCTCTAAGTAATTGAAACGAGAATCTAATCAAATCTTGATATAGCAGAGAAATAGCTTCCCTTTCTCATAAAATGAGACCATGAGATCAATTTGACAACTAGATCACATAGAAAAAGTGAAAATGTGAAATACAGCTTTGGTTTTCTAAAAACATTAGACCGGAAGAAGATAAATACCTTTCTTGAATCAAGAAGAGGCTCTTGGTGATGAATTTTGAGAACATGAAGCTCTTTCTTGTGCTCTGAGTTAATCACAACTAATAACAATGTTTATTTTGATTCCAATCCATCCAATATCCTTATTGGACAAGGTTTTATAATTCTATTTTTCCATTCTTTTTTATATACATTTTCAAGAATGGAGTGATTGACACATTTCCTTCATTCTTGAGCATGCTTGTAAGATGATAGGAAATTTGATCTTTTTCTTTACCAGTTTTACCTCTTCCATGATGACTGGTTCATCAATGGTTTCATCATCTCTTTTCTCATTTTGATCCACCATGATGCTTGAAAAATCAACCTCATCCTTCTTTAAATCATCTTTTTTCTCTCATTCCATAACTTTAAAAATTTATGTTCTTGGTAAATCACAACATCCTTCTAGAAGTGCAGCAATATCTAGATAGGAAGGATAGTGAGGATCTTTGCATTCATCTATATCATCTTGCTCAGTTGGAAACCTTTCTTTCTCTCTCCCATAGATGACCTTAGTGATCAAAAACACTTTTTTATTATTCATTGCTAAGAAAGGATCCCTTTGAGTTTGATTTTCTTTTCTAGATTCCTTTTCCGTGTGGCATTTTGGAAGTTGATATAAGTTGTGTTTTGCTTCATCTTCTTCATTCTTATCAATATCCTCATCCAGCGAAAATTCTTCCAAGATGAAATCATGGTTATTCAGATTATAAGAAAACTCTAAATAGGTTGATTGCTCCTCAGATTTATTTTGAAAATGTTCCTTACTCAAATATAAATTATGAACACTAATAGGAATATTTTCATGCATGGTTAGAACATTATTATTGTCTAAATCAGACACATTCAAATTAGCAACTATTTCTAAAAAATTTCCTTTACTATGACATGATATAATGTCAAAATTACTGATCCGATTTTTGGAAACCTTTTTTTTCTCATTGAGATCATTATCTCTACATTTTAGCTCAAGAGAAAAAATAAAATTTCATCTAACCTTTGTTTTTGATTATATTCATTAAGCTACTTGGAAACATTTACCTCTTTCTTGCACTCTTTTTCCAACTATTGAATCTAATTAGATTCAAATTTTGAAACCCAATCTTGTAAATTTTTCATGAATTCATCGCTTTTGGTTCCTTTACTAGGCTTCGCTCCTTGAATAATTTTCTAGTTGTCCCCTTCACAAATTGGGCTTGGGATTATGAGAGGAGGGGTGCGCTGGTCTCAAAATATTTTACAATGATTGTGCAAAGGGAAAGGTGCAAAATTTTCATGTGGAGGAGAGGGAGTGGAAATAAATACATTGAGAGAGCTTGGAATCTAAAACTAGGCTCATATGGTTGACAAGGAAGGTAAGTGGGAACATCCTTTTGACAGGGTTCCTCCACCTTATGCTTATTATCCTCTAATACCTGTAATTTTTTTATTTTTTCCTTGACATATTGACATGTCTGTTGCAGCCTCTGATGCTTGCTATCAAAATCATTGTTAGGCATGAAATTTTTCTCATAACCTATATATCTTTGTGAAAAATCAATGTATCCCTATTCCTAAACACAATGATTATAAGGGTAATCATACTGATTAGAAAAATTTATATAATGGGCATATTCATTGTGGTAAGGGTCATAATACTAATCTGGAGGAGGATATTGGTAAAAATAATTTGGATCTGAATAGCACAAATTCTCTTAGGGAAAATAATTCTAATGAGGAGCTAGAATCATGATTACATGACTTCATAAAATATGGGCTGCTCGGATAAGTGGAATGGTCGGTTATGTTTTTAAAAGTTTCCTCCAAACTCTGAATTTTTATCGAGCACACATAAAACTTGGCAAAATTAAATTTAGACCAAGATGTTATGGAATACCTACAAAAACTATGATTTCAATTCTCCCATCAATCATGCCAAAAAAAATTATCACTTCAAAGTGCACCCTAGATGAAGAAGTATAAACAACTCTTCACTTCGGTTGATACAATGGGATCTTTGAAGTTGTGGGTGACTCAGAATGAGGAGAACCTCAAAAATAGGTTGGTTCCCTAGGATTAATCAACTAAACTAGTTCTTTGGTGGGGTTGAGGGAGAGAAAAAAACACAAACTTAACGGAAATCATGTAAAATAGGAGATACACCAACATTTCGAGGAACTATGACTACAAAAAACACTATGTACCGATTGCTTAAGAACTCAAGAAAATCACTTTATATCTAATTTGATGGGATTTCACACTTCAAAATGTCATTAACATACACTTAAAGTAGTATGCAAAGCTTACAAAACTACTTAATGGATGTTTTTGAAAATTATGAGCATGCAAAGGAAAATATCATTGACTAAAATGTATCATAAATTTTCTATAACACACTTCACAAAGTTGCAAATGGAGGAAAATCAGTTTTTATTGCTTTCAATAAGGTTTTGTAGTACAATCTCTATATAGTATAAGTATGATAGAAAAATAAGTCTCCCGCTCTTGTTGTTAAAATCGAGGTAAATATAGTGAAAAGGAAACAAGCATTAATCAAATCAGTCAAAAATAATACTCCCTACATCACTTCAACCCTATCTTTCTAATTGAGACAAATCCATTATTATCCAATCATGTACAATTCAACCTCGTTTGCAAATAAATACGCTTTTAATAATAATGAGGCAAAAATCATGTACATGGCTTTACAAAAGATAAAAATAAACTTTCATGGTTTCCTCAACTCCTAGTCAACCTTATCAAATTGATTTATTTGTAAAAATTAATATAATGTGTATGGAAAATTTATAGAAATTAAGGTAAAAAGGGAATCCCTTCCTTTGGTCTATCATAAAAAAGTTATGATTTGGTTTTTTGTTTGGAACATATGCATCCATGAGTTAACTGTAGTTGGTTTGTGTGAAATATATGGTTAGACATAGCTTTACCCCCTCCATGAAAAAGTAAGAATTAAAACATTAGAAACTTTAGCCAACCTTGGTATGGAAAGGTAATCACAGTTAACTCATGGTAATAAGTTTTAACCATGGAAAACCACTAAAACTAGCGTTTGTGAACAAGGAAAAGTTTGAAATCTATAGAATGAGGCAAGAACATTTATGAAGCCCCAAAGCTTTAACAACTTTACTATGAACCATCGTATAAGAGATAAATAATATCTATTCCTATGCATGCATTATAACTTTGACAAAAACATCAAACTAAATTGTATATTACTCTCTACTATTTGAAAGCTATAAAAAGATGAACCTATGAATATCCTAGCAATCAGTTTTGATTGTTTAATGCTCAAGGATTTGAAGGTAAGATCTCACCATTAATGGCTACATGACCATATGGTTCTTCTCATTTACCTAAGCTTGAGTTTGGAAAATGCAATAGACAATGAAAGCTCAATAATAATGAAGAAATCTTTTAATCCTATACTAAATAGTATAGTTTATACTATAAAAAGAGAAGAGTTCTTAGAAATGGCTTACGTGTATGAGTTTAAATGGCTTTTCATTTCCAAGATTGGAATGATTTGTATGCATTTACGATGAAAGGTAAGTCCAAAAAGTATTTTTAGCATGTCAAAGCAAGATTTCACTAGGTTTAGAGACTAATTAATCTCTTAAGATTAATTAGGGGCCCCAAATAGGCTTAGGAAGATTTCTCTGACCTGTTATCCAATTTTCCCCCACTAGAAAAATCAGAAAAAACATGACCTCGCACAAAGAAAATGGAGCTCACATTTCAGGCTCGAGTTGAGCGAGTTGAAGTGACGTGGAAGCATTCGGATTTGGTGGGAAAAAATTCCAATTCGGCAGACTCAAAAGGTCTGAAGGATATCAAAGTCCAAAGTCCAAAATTTTGACTTCAGACATTTGAGAGTTCAAATTTGGCCGCAAGGTTGAGTAATGAATAGTGTCATGCGGGGAGGAAAAAAGAAGTTTGAAACCCGAAGTCTAAAATTTAGACTTTGGGCTTTTGGAATTTCAGAGATATGCGAAAACCAAATGGATGAAGAACCCCAAAATCCTAAAACCTGAACCCCCAAAAACACAAAGGTCTAAAACCCGAATTCAAAATTTTAGACTTCGGGGTTTTAGCATTTCAGAACGTTGAAGCCATTACGCATGCAAATCACCACTTGAAGCATGAAACCCGATGTCTAAATTTCAGACTTTGGAGTATTGACATTTTGGAGGATTCAAAATCTCAAGAAAATAAATAGTAACAGTGACCTCTGAAGTCAAAATATCCAAAGCTCTAAATCCTAAAAGTCTAAAATTTCAGATTTCAGAGGGTGCAATGTAGGTTCGGAGTCTAAAAAGGTAGATCAACTACTCACATTTATTGTTGTATGGCACCCTCATCTTCATATGGCCATAACTTTTGACTGGGATCTCAGATTTGCAAAAAAGAGGACTTTTCGAGTTAGTCACATGGTTGAGTAATGAACAATTGCATTCTGGGAGGAAAAAATAAGTCTCAAACCCGAAGTCCAAATTCAAAATTCAGCCTTTCAGAATTAAGAGATATGCGATGACCGGATGGATGAACAACCCTTGAAAACATGAAACATGAACCCCAAAATCCTAAAACATAAACCCCTTAAATATCGAAACCCAAACCCCAAAAATCCTAAAATCTCATACCCCCAAAACCCTAAAACTCGAACCCTTGAAATCCTGAAACCCGAACCACCAAAAACAAAAAGTTCTATAACCTGAAATTCAAATTTCAGCCTTTAGGGTTTCATAATTTTTAAACATTGAATCCCCAGTGCATGCAAATCTCCACTTGAATACTGAAACCCAAATTCTTAATATTAGACTTCAGTTGTTTTGCATTTTAGAGGTTTAACAAACTCAGGAAGATGAACAGTAAAAGTGACCTCTAAAGTCAAAATATATGAAGCTCTGAATCCCAAAAGTCCATTTTTTTATTTTGGAGGGTACGATGTAGGGTCGGTGTTGAAAAAGGTAGATCAACTACTCAAATTTATTGTGGTATGGCACCCTTATCTTAATTTTAGTGAGACATAGTATTCCAAAATGGGAAAATACATACTGCTATTTTAGAGGAATTTTTCTAGGTTTCTCACCTAATAAAAAGATGAAGATATCATCTTCCTTTCTTCCCCAACAAGGTAAGTTACATGAATTTATGAGTTTTGTAGTGGTACCCATCATTTTTTCATGGGAGTTTAATGCATTTTAGGGTGGTTGAAGTAATATTTTGAATTCCTCTCTCTCTCTCTCTCTCTCTCTCTATCTTCATATATATTGTAAGGAGGGGCTCATTTCAAAAGGTTGACACCTTGTATATGACCCTCCCTTATTCTTCTTCTCTGTAAGATATTTTGGGGAGATTCCAAACCTCCCTACTAGACATTGTAATGTAAATTATGTACCTTTTGCCCTAAATGTGATGCATTGTATCAGCATTGATAGCAATAAAATCATATCCATAGATGTTTCAAACCTTCTTTTTGTTCTATCGCATCTTTTTGATCTTTCATTGCATGAAAAGTTATTGTTTAGTATTGTATTTTCATTACAAGATTCTAGTTGTGTTTTGTTTTTAATGCAGGTTGTTCAACACTCCTTCTTGGTGCATCACCTTCCCTTAGAGTAGGTTTTATTTTCATGCATTTTCTCTATCTCTGTCTCCTTGGAAACATTAGATTAGTGTTAGATCTTTAGCTCTCTACACTTTGTATAAGTTGGCACTAGGATAGGATAGGAAACCAGCCTTCTCCAGAGGGTTATCCCGATTTCAAAGTCCCACACTTTGGGATAACTCCATGTTTGAAAAATCACACTAACTTCCTCAACCTTTCACTTATGAGCAATCAGGGGTGTTGTGATTTTTCCATAAAATTTTTGGCACAAATGGTGGAACAAGGAATTCATTCCATGAGATTTGAAGGCATTTTCAAGAAATTCAGACCTAGAAAACTACAAATTTCCAATTTTAGACATTTTACCTCTCAGGATGAACTCCAAAATCAGTTTTCAACGGCTTAACTTGGTAAAAAAGTCCAGATTTCACCATTTGATCGATCGGTGCTAATATTCAAAAGGGTATTTTTAGTTTTTTTAAATTTTGATTTTAAAATTTTTGAATTTTTTTAAATTTCAGATTTCAAGATTTTAGGATTTCAGACATCCGAGGATTTTGGAATTTCAGGTTTTGGGATTGCATGAGGTTCTCAAAACTTCATATTTTGACATTTTAGAAATTCAAAAGTCTTGCATTTTTCAGAATTCAGAATTTCATTTCATCTTCTAGAAGATTGAATATATACGTCCTTCAATGTTTTCATTTTAATTTTGTCACGTTTTGTGTGTCACTTGGAAAAATCTTGATATTTTGAGGGTAATTTCCCAAAACATCTGGGGACTCCGAAGGGATAGAATTTAGTGGTGTACCAACATAGGTTACCCAAGTACATGAGAAGAATTTGAACTAGGTCTGATACTACAGAAGAGGGACTATTTGTCTACTTGCAATTATCACCAGGCAGAGGAAGGATAGGAAAAAGACCACAAAGATCACCATCTCCACCTAACAGACTTTTTCTACACCTCCACCCAGTAGACCTTTTCTCCAATCAACCAGGTTCCTTAGACCAATCATAATGGGACATCAACAACCACCTCGGGGACTACTTAATCCCTTTGTCAACTTCACGGGTAGTAGTCCACTTGCCCTAAATGTTCAAAATATAATTCCAGTTGCAGCACTAAAGAACATTCCCTATTTCATAGGATAAAATCATACTACTCCTATTGACCACATCCAAGACATTGTGAATGTCTATGTGATTCATGAAATTAATGAAATTGAAGTTGTAGTCAAATTGTTGGCTTCATCTTTCAAAGGTAAGGCCTTACAATGGTTTAGGAGCCTAATAGCAGGGTCTATTCAGAATTAGAATTAGTTGTGTTCAGCTCTTTACAACCAATTTAGAGAGAGGGAAGATAATCTATCTTTATTGGAACAATTGACAACAATCAAAAGGGATCCTAATGAGAAAATGGTAGATTTTAATTTCCATTTTCAATGGACATCGATAGGATTCCAATAGTCATTTGGCCAACTACCAAGGAGTGTTCCTTTACTTCTTGAAGGGTATGAATTCTGACATTGCTATGATGATACAATCAATGGGAGGAACAACACTTCTAGCCACCTACAATATAGTAATCCAAGTGGAAAAATATTTGATTCAAGATGGTATGCTAGCACCAAGGCTACCAATGCCTCTCTATTCGAACATGGGAACTCCTACAACTTGTTAAACACCGAGATGAACCCCATTCTAGCCCCTAGAATTTAAAGCAACAGAGACGCTTTTACCTCTTCTAATACTTTGAAGGAACTATAGGAGGTTATGAAACAACTACAGAACCTAGGAAATGATCTAGTGACTATCAAGAGACAACAAACTCATATTTCTAGACCATATCAACCTCAAACTCAATATCAAGCCAAGCCCCCATATCAGCAAAATAAACCACCAACTCAAGCTGCAAATCAAAACCTAAACCAAGGACAACCTTAGGCTACCATGCCATTCCAACCATATGATCCAAATGCACTTTCAACATCAAGAGCCTTGGTTCTAACTTAAAACAACATGGCATAGGAGTACGAATGGTGTTATCCTTACAATTTACCTCATAATCAATCTATATGTTTCAATGGTGTACTAAACTATGCCTTGATGGTGTAGACCATTGGTATGTCCCAAGAGCCAACTAAAGAAGGAAAGCAGCAGCAAGAAACTCAGCAAAGAGGCACCTCCAATGGATACCACATTGGTCAATTGAAAACATAATACTTTTGCATGGTTAATCAACCTCCTTTCCAGGGCTTGGATTCCAACACATGATCAAAGAAGAGGAATATTGAGGAAGGATAGTCATCTAATATAGTTGTTTCTCAGCCCACTCCTACACAACAAGGAGTTAGTAGACCAAATACATCTCTAAATATATCAAATCAACCTAAGGCACATGTTGTAGCAGTCCAAGAACCAACCCATGTGCAAGATAAATTTGTACCAAGTAAGGGGAAGAAAAAAGATAATCCATCCCCTTTCAACATCATCAATCAGATGAAGAAAATGCATGTGAGCATTTCCATGTGGGAGTCACTTGCAATCCTAAGACAATGATATTTGTTGCAAGATGTAATGGGTCATTGTCCGCTCGAATGGATTAAACCAAAGACATGAAAAATTTCTCACTAATACAGTGCAACAAGATTGGGGTCAACCAAGAAAAAATTTGAAGTATCCACCTTTCTATGTGTCATTGATTTTTGGGAACCACTTGGTGCACAACTGCATGATCAATTCAGGGGCAAGTAGCTCAGTGATTTCCATGAAAATAGTAGATCAATTATATCTAAAGTATGAGCCATTGCTGAAAGGAGTGGTGCAATAGGATGGAACAACAATAGGAATGTTTGGGATCATCAAAGGGTTAAGTCTTACACTACATGCTTGCCCAAATGTCACATTTCTGCAAGACATGTCTGTAATTGACTTACCACCACTCTTTGCACTATGTTTGTCAAGGGACTTCACTTCCAAAATTGGTGGATATCTATCTGTGGACTGGTCACACATGTTATTCAGAACAAGATATGGAGCTAAGGCTACAATCAAGTTAGAACCAATTGTAAAATTTCACATTAGGACTCATGTGCCAAGCCCAATCAACAAAAATATCTCAACCTTCAATCAGGAAGAGTGTTTAAATGATCTAAAACTTGTACTAAGGTTTATGGTATTCCAGATTTGACTCTTGATGAATCGGCAAACAAAATACTTTATTTTTATCCTTACAAAGAAATGGAAGAATCATACTTGGGTGTATAATGTGTACATGAAGAAAATTCACTCATTTAGGATATCGCTAAGCTGGAAAATAAGGATGATAATGAAGTACGAAAACTATTTTTCGATCAGGTTCAAGAAGCAAACAAGGTGTTGGAGGGGGTGTAATGTTGGTTTCACCACAGAACATCAAGTATTATTCAAATTTTCATTTCTAGTTTTCCTGTTCAATCAACACATCTGAATATGAGGCTTTGATTCATGGACTTCATTGGGCTAGTAAAAGAGGTATAAAGAACTTGCAAGTGTTCGAGGATAGTGAACTAATTATGAATCAGGTTAGAGGACAACATGCCACAAATAATGACCTACTCAAGAGCGAAAAAAATAGGGTATGTGACATAATTAAGGACTTTAAAGATCTCATCATCAAGTCCATACCTAGGAAGAAGAATGAAACAGCGGATAGACTTGCATCCATTGGGAAAATTTTGATGTTATGGATAGTATCAAAAGACATAAAACAAAGTCACATATCCATTTGATTGTAAGGCCAATAGTTCCGAGTAGCAACACAAGTTGGAAGGTGTTCGAAAATGATCAATAGATCATTAATTTCTTTCAGGAAGAGGCTAAATTCTTAGCTATGAACTAGGAGAGATTGGAGAAGAAGTACAGGGATCAAGTAGTGCATCTCCACCAACAATCTTCCCAAAGTCTTGGTTACGCGTAGTCTTTCTTCAACCTAAATGATCAATTTTGTAAAGTGAAAGCAAACATACATGTCAAAGGAGATGATTCAAAACCAAATTCAATTTGAGAAGGTACAACACTCTGAATCAGAAAATTGGCCACTGAGCAGGAGAGATATGAGTTCATACAACTTTGCCGAGAGTTTCCAGACTTTTTCTCCTAGAGATATGAAGACCTCGAGTATTCGTATTCACCCAAGTTGGCTCAATATACAATCGAACTAGACCCATATGCTAAGCCATTAAGGCAAAAGTAGAGACCAATAAACCCACACATTGATCCTCTCATGAATAAAGAGCTAAACAAATGGATAAAGGCATGCATTATATTTCCAATTAAACACCCCAATTGGGTTGTAAACTTGGTGCCGCTCATAATGAATAAAGGAGAGATTAGATTGTGTGAAAACTTTCAAGACCTAAATAGGGCATCTCTCAAAGACCATTATTCACTCCCTTCATTAGAGAAAATCTTACAAGTGGTAGCCAGCTCGGAAATATTTTCCCTCGTAGATGGCTACTCAGGGTATAATCAGATAATGGTGAAAGAAGATGATCAGTTCAAAATGGCTTTCACCACTAACTGGGGCACCTATTCCTACAGGAATATTCCATTTAGACTATCAAATACCGGGCCACTTTCCAAAGGGAAATGGATATGTCATTCAAGGGGTTGATCAACAAAATAGTGCTAGTGTATCTTGACGATATCACTGGGTTCTCTAAAAACGCAGCAGATCACCTCTTTCATATGAGATTTTGGGGAATTGTTATATGATCATGTGTGCATGATTTTGTTTTATTATTAAATCATAGCACTATTCTGTAGTGCCTAATTCCCAACAATTAGGGTATTACAATACTTGTTTTATATATTATTGATATTCATTCAATGACAAGGAGAGATAAATGTGAATCAACCCATGCTCAAAAATATTTTAATAAATATCATATCCCACTTATAAATGTCAAGTCTATACTAATAAAACATAAACCTTCACTTGGGAAAAAGTATAACAATCAAACCTTTAAATGTGCCTCTCTAAGTACATAGTTTTTTGTTTTATCATTTAATTTTATGTAAAGAACAATTGAACTGATATTTGATTCCACCTAGAAATGGTATGTCTATGCCAAGAAAAATTAAACCCATGCTTGAGGGAGTCTAAAATAAGTCATAACTATTAAAGTACCTTTCCAAGGACCTGATTTGATGTATTTTTATGGCCCTCACAAAAAAAGAGACAAAACAAATGTCTATTCCAAACAAGCTTAAATTTCTTGTTCATGGATGGTATAATAAGTAATAATACTTTAAGTACTATTTGAGGTACATAGTTTTATGTTTTGGTATTGGATAAAATTTACAGCGAAATAGAACTTAGATCCCATCCCACACAAAAAATGGCATATGATACCAACATGGTCATGAAGGCTAGTAAAGAGATACCTTTAGTCAATCATGTCTTGGTTGGAATGACATCTTGAAATTACTTTTATGGAAGTAAAAATCTGCATTCAGTTAAAAAATCAATCAAGTCTTGGTTGGATGTCATGGTCCATGAAAATATATTATGATCCTTATGCCATTTGAGGCGAGACAACACTAGAGGTGGTCCTCTAACTACCATAATGGGTAGGTTGTTTGGAGATGTGTATGTTTGTTACCTTTCTACCCAGTGTTTGATATGCTTATTCATCAGATCTCACTATTGCTTCAATGACTCTACAAAACTTACGAACCGTACTTTCAGTCGACATAACCCTTCAATACATCTTGAAATTGTTTCAATGTCTCTACAAAACCTCATATTGTACTATCATCATAACATTACACCATTTTTTGTTCAAGTGTATATATAAAACCTCATATTTTACTATTACCATAACATTACATCATTTTTTGTTCAAGTATGTATATATAAAACCTCATATTTTACTATCACCGTAACATTACACTGTTTTTTGTTCAAGTGTATATATATCATACACTTGAACAAAAGATGATGTAATGTTACAGTGATAGTAAAATATGAGGTTTTGTAGAGACGTTGAAACAATTTCAAAATACATTTAAGGGTTATATATATATATATATATATGACATAGAAAACTACATTGCATGAACTAGTCAATGCATCATCAAAATATTGTTCGAAATAACATTTTTGTGCATAAAAAATAATTATGAAAACATGTTAGTTTAAACTAATAAAACCTTGAAAAGAGGAAATAAATTAAACAAACCTTCGAAAGTGGAGATCAATAGTTGACAAGCTAGAAATCTACATCGGTTTGGCACTTAAATATAGTTACGGGCTTAATAGCTAACAATATGTCGAACCACTTATATAATGTGGTGTTGTTTTGAATAGCCCTCATTATTTTTAGTCGAATCACCGATTTTGAAAAAGCAACTACAAAATGTTCAAAAACCCAAAAAGCTTTGTACGTTTATATACGCCCACTGGTATGACATTACATGTCATCCAATGAGCAATCCCACCATACTATATCCTCATCTATTATTTAATTCAAATTATAACAATTGTATCTGCATTTGGCTGATCATATCAAACCCCTTTCTTCGAAGCATGGCCAGTTTAATTCTTATAAAAATGCTTGTGCTTTACGTAATGTTTATGGTCCATGTATCAGCTCGAAGCTGCGATAACTTCAGTTCTTCATGTCCACCAAAAGTTAATACGGAGCAGTTAGATTCAGGTCGGAACTGCAATGGAAACAGTCCTTCATGCCCACCACCACCACCACCAAAAGTTAATACGGAGCGGTTAGATTCAGGTCGGAACTGCAATGGAAACAGTCCCTCATGCCCACCGAAAGTCAATATGGAAGAGTTAGATTCGGGTCGGAACTGCGATGGAAACAGCCCCTGCCCACCACTCGCCAATAAGGTTGTTTCATCGTACCAAAACTTAGCATATGGTAATAAAAATACAATTCAAATCTCTGATTCCGAGTCTCTACTGGTGGACAACCAGTGATTGAATTATGAACCAACGCCAATCATTTACATATTGTATTCTTTCCTTCGTACCATTTAGATTTCATTTATCTATGTGCTTAAGAATAAATAACACTACGGCTGTGAGTCTGCATGGTAGGTTTAATTGAATTGATTTCATTTATGTTCGAAGAAAATTACTTATATTACATGTTTGCAACAAAGACAATGCTGGTAATTATATAAATTTATGTGAAACCATCTCCTACGCAAGACTTTAAAATATAAGTCAGAAAGAGACATGTCTAGGCCAAAGCGGTATATATTAAAATACTTAATCAGGCCATAACAAAAAAAAAAATCCAGCTTTCAAATAACCTTAAAAGAGGATAGGAACATATACGAAATTTTTCTTGAGATGATATATCATTGAATTCCAATATTTCTTTAAAGTTTTTATTTATCTAATTTTTTTATATCAAACAAAGTTTACATATTTAAAAATACTAGGTTTTTTTATATTACAAAATTAATATAATTGATGAAACATTTTTTTAGAATACATTTCCTCTCTTATTTACATATTAAACTTATTATGATATTAGATTAATTAGTTGTTATGGTGTAAGTATATTTTCATGTTTATTAATTGTTTATATATAAATTGTACCTTCTCGATGGCTGTTCTTTTCTTTGTTTGATGTTTAATATGTTTTTTTGTTTTTCATTCTTATTTCTATTATATCTTTCTTTTTGACTCGTTATTTCCTTTTAAAAAAATTTTTTTTAATTTTCTTGTTTTCTTCTTTCTCTCTAGTTTTTGCTTATGGCTCCTTAAATTGGTGGTTTGTAAGGACTGTAATGTAATATTTACATGACTATTTTGAAAGGTATTTTGAAATGTACTCAAGGGAAACTTCCAACCCCAATCCATCTAGACAACAACCCGAAGCACCTATGTCCACCATAGGTATGTAAGCATTCAACAAAACCCGTGATGGCCACATGGTCCAAAGCCCATGAAAAGGTCACAAGCCTCCAACCAATACAAAATAATAGGAAACACCCCAAAAAAAAAACATACCATGAGAAGAAAAGAGGTGGAGAAGGCCATTATGGATGGACCAAAATAAAAATGAGTCTCGGACAAGAAAAATCCTACTCCTTTGAGAGACAAATATTGTTTTCTCTTAAGGAAGTAGTCCACCATTGATGCTAATCTTGTTTCGGATATTACAAAATAAATATTCAATAAAAGAACATGTTTCCGAGTGGTGAATTTTACAAACTTTAATATTATTTTTAATGTAGAAATGAAATTATAGGGAAATTGTATTCTTTCAAAGAAATGCCTTAAATATAATATTATTTTTAGATCATAAGTAGATTCTTAACATTGAACCTCATTCAAGACCATTCAAATGGAACAATTAAGAAGATCCAACTATTTTGGTATAAAAATATTTAACTAGAAGTAAACATATTTAATCGAACCATAATATTTCGGAAAAGTATATCCTTCTAAGCAATGACTTAAAATTTAATAATTTTTTCATCAAGTGGTGCATTATCAATACTTGAACTTAATTAATAATATTTCATGTGTGGAATGATTAAAGCTATGGAAACTAATGATTTAACTTAAATTGGTTAATATCTCAAGCGGGTGGTAGCCGATTGTAAATTATCGTAATAAATTAGTTTGCAAAGATAATTGCATCAATATTGGGAATAACCATTAAGAAATGATAAAAATATGATAATTGAATATATATAAATCACTTGTAATGAGATATATAAGACAACATAGATTCTATCGTGCTCTATGTGATGATATGGGTTAGTGTGATGGCTGGAATAATTTGGAAAATGGCCTAACAAAACCTCGTTATTGAAATTGTTCCTTGAATTGTTGCATGGACCAAAGTAGATGGCATGGGCCAAAGTGTACCCCTATTATGGAATTTTTTTTATACTTTCAGCTCCTAAATTATTTTTGTTTCTACAATCTTTCATTGTCTATTCTTTTCTCTTATTTGGACCTTCGATGATATTGGATGCTCACTTTACAACTAGTTCATTCTTAAAAACCCTAGATGGTGAGAAAATATTGCAAAATAAATGTTAGGTGGGTTGTGGGCATCCTCGTGTATCATCGACATCGCCACTACTCGAAAAGGAATCAAACCTCACATCATTCTTGTAGTGCCCACTTACCTTCGACACCATTTTGTTTTGTTGTTTTCGAGATTGATTACTTCACTTATGGATTTATTATGGCTTCTTGATTTAGCATTCTAGTAGATATCATAGACATTAGACTGTTATTGATTTGATCTTTATATGATGCATATGGTCTCTTGGTGGACATTTGATGATGATCTTTGTATACTTTTGACATGGTTATTTATCTTTAATTATGACATGTGATATGTTTAATCATATTGAGTAGAACTTGATAATTGGACTAATGTGATGATTGTTTTGACATAAATGAAATGTGGCATAGAAACATGCTAGAAAGTGTAAGTGATATCGTACTTGCATAGATGATAGTAAATCATGTGTCGTTATTTTAGATTATATTGTATATTTGGCATGGATGTTTTAATGCGGCCAACAGGCTGAAGGAGGTATTCTCTGTTCTGCAGGTATATTATATTCACAACAATATTAGGGGAGTGGAGACCAACCACATCGGAATTCGAGAAGAATCCAAAGAAAGGTCACCATGGCAACAAGTAATTGTGTGTGTGTTAGAATTATTTGGTTAGGGAAAAATTGTGACCTAGGGGTCATGTGTTGTTTTGTTTTAATTTTCCCTTTTTATTATGTTAGTATGTGTTGCTCTTAGTAAGTGAAATTTTACTTGTGTTATTATTCATATTATTTGGATTGGAGTTTACCCCTTTGTTAGCCATGGGTTGTAGTGGCTTAATTAAGCTAAATTGAAATTTTCCTAAACCAATTAAAAGATATGACCAAAAGGGAGTTCATTTATTAGGCTTGATTTACTTTGGATTTTGTGTGGATTGATGTGTGTTTGAGTTTTGAGTGTAGCATACTCTACCCCACTTGGGAAACTCGAATTTGGCCTTAGAGGCCAAATTTGGAAGCTTGTGGGACAAGTCAAACTTGTCCCACTCATCTTAAAACCCCATGCCAACCCTACCTATGGGTTGGAAGGCCAAATTTAGGGTCTTTTAGGTGTTTTGGGGGGATAAAAAGGGTAAAATATTAATTGCACTTTCTTTCAAAAATTTAATTTTGTCCTTTGGGGGAGTGGGCTTAGTTGGAGTGTGTAAGGTGATTGCCTTTCTTTTCAACGACTTATTAATGGTGCATTGAAATATGTGGTTGACCAAATGATGTGGAGTGGAGGGAAAAGGAGGTGGCATCCTACTTGGAGCCACATCATCCCTCCCTCTCTTTTCTCTATTTATTTGATCCTCTTGTTTGTTTTGGGGGTTGGAAGTTTCATTTTTAGTCTTTTGTATTTTGGAGAGGAGAGGATTTTGAAGGAGTTTGTGGATTTTGGAGCTTGTTGATACTTGTGGGAATTTTGTTGGAGCTTGTGGATGCTTGCTTGATCTTTGGAGGGATTTGAGACTTCATACTTGGAACAAGCTCTACCATGGAAAGGTAGGAGCTTCACCTTTGTTTGTATTATGTTTTCTTCTTTTGTTATATGAATGAGTACATATGTTGTGTTGAATATTGTTGTTTGCAATGCTTGTTGGGAATGGGTAGAATGCCTAAGTTGGGAGTGGGAGGAGACTATGGGGAGTTTATTTGAGGGAGGCATAAGAGATCATTTTCTTGAGGAGGGAGTTTGGGTTGGGTGCCCACCTAGTAAGAGAAATGCTTGCACTTCTTTTGTTTTTTTGAGGGAGCCATAAGAGTTGAGGGAGGCATAAGAGTGGATGGAGGGATAACGGTACTTGAGGGAGGCATAAGAGTTGTTAGGGGTATTGTGTTTTATATTGGAGGCTTTTAGGTGGCACCCATTCCCATTGGGAGGCATAAGTGGCCTCCCCATAGGTCTTACTCTTATGGCTTTCTGGATAAGCCTTGTGACTTCTTGTTGTGATTGTTTCCCTCTTGTTCAGTTGTTGATTTTGTTTTGAAGGATTATGGAATGAATGTGAAATTTTATGTTAAGTTATGTGGAAGCTAGTAGTTGCCATGAGTTGTATTTTCTCCCATTGTAATGTGGTTGGGGCTCGGGGGCCAATGGAGAGGATGGCTTCTCTTCTCCATTGGGTATCTTGGTTGGGAGGAGAGCGTTGCCTCTACCGTTATTTTTTTGTGAATAAAGAAAACTATTGGAGGAGCTACCTTCATCAATTTATCCATTGTGACCATGATGGCGTCGTGATGGTATCTTGATGTAGGTAACCCAACGATGAAGTCCATGGAAATGGTGTCCCACTTCCACTCCCATGATGGCGTGAGGATAGAGAAGGCCACCGATGCTGATGCTCGGCCTTCACCCTTTGGCACTCTAAACAATGTGACACAAAAAAGCTACGTGCCATGTTCGAAGTCCTCTCCAAAAATACAATCCTCGGGGTGGCGTGCATCTTCTTCACCCCGGGATGGGTTGAATAAGGTGCACGATGAGCCTTTGTCAAGATGTCATGTATCAAGCCTCCATCTATAGGAACATATATCCGACCTCGTATGCGAGAATACCATCTGCCTCTAATGAAAATCCATCAAATCTCCCTCGAGGGTCTCGAGACTCAATCTCTGCTCTCTTGGTAGCAAGGTAGAAACTATCCGAGGAAGGCTCGCTGCAAGATCCTGTGTAGCAAAATGTGCCCATTGGAGGTGGCCATAACCACATTTCTCTGCTTACTCAAGGCATATGCAACCACATTCTCCTTCCCTTTCACATGTTCTATCTCCATGTCATACTCAGTAAAGTAATTCCATCCAACGCCACCGACGAGCATTGAGATTGGGGCTGCGTGAAGAGGTGGGGAAGACTCAAGTGATCGATCCACGAGTGTAAATCTCCGGCCAAGAAGAAAATTTCTCCACTTTGCACTAAGACATGTACCACTACCGTAAGCTTAAGGTCATGGGTCGGATAATTGATCTCATAATATTTGAGTTTGCGAGACTCAAAGGCAACCACTCTACCCTCCTGCATTAACACACCTCCAAGTCTTGCCAAGGAAGCATCTGTGCAAACGTAGAACTCGCACTGAGGATCTGGCACTGCAAGAATAGGTGTTCTCATGAGGCATTCCTTCAGTGTACTGAAGGCCTGCTCACATCTATCTGACCATAGAAACTTCTTCCTTTCCACCAAGGGAAGTGATGGGGTGCTTGCAATCCATGAAAAATCCTAAACAAACCTCCCTGTAATACCTGTGCTAGACCCATGAAGCTACGCACCTCGGTCACACTAGTGGGTGCTATCTAGATCCATGATGGCTCGAATCTTGGAAGGATCGATGCGATACCTTCCCAAGAAATGATGTGGCCCAAATACTACACGTCAGTGAAAGAACGCACACTTCTCCAAGTTCCCATAAAGGCGTTGTTCTCGAAGACATTTCAAAGAACTCATGAAGGTACTCCTCGTGCTCCTCACGTGTGTGTGAGTAAATCAGAATGTCATCAAGGAAGATGAGCATGAA
Source organism: Taxus wallichiana var. yunnanensis (assembly GCA_018340775.1). NCBI lineage: Eukaryota > Viridiplantae > Streptophyta > Pinopsida > Cupressales > Taxaceae > Taxus > Taxus wallichiana. The sequence goes on from CM031239.1 coordinate 905,665,848, forward strand.
GCGATCAAGGAAGGTCCACGAATACCCCATTCATCAAACTCATAAACACTCGCTGGAGAATTCGTCAAAATCAAAGGTACCACTCGCGAACTCGTAGTGGCCATATCTCGTGCAATCTTTGTCTTGTGAATATCCATCTCCGTAATCTGGTGATGGTACCACGACTTAAGGTCTATCTTAGAAAAATCGTAGCCCCTTCATCGATCAAATAAATCATCAATGCGTGGAAGGGGGTAATGATTTTTATCGTTACTTTATTCAATCGACGGTAGTCAATACACAACCGAAGAGATCCATTCTTCTTCTTTACGAAGATCACCGGTGCACCCTTCCAAGGGGATACACTAGACGGATTAGGCATTTCTCCGAAGGTCCTCAAGCTTGCAACTTGAGCTCACATAACTCAAGAGTAGTCATTCATAAGGTGCTCGTGAGATAGGCTCTGCATTAGGAACTAGATCTATATGGAAATCTATCTCACGTGGGGAGGTAACCTCGGTAGCTCCCTCAGGGAACACATCAGCAAATTCGATAAGATGGGATGGTCATCGAGGAAGGTCCTCTTGACTCATCCTCTAATCACATCCTTATCCGTAATAGCAAATAACCGACAACCCGTCGCACACACATTGGCTTAAGCTGCATAGCGAGAGATGGTGCAAATGGATACGACCCTCCTAACTCCTCGATATCACCGACTCTACTCCAAGATCATCTATGCAAAAATATTCTTATGGTAACAATCCACTCTAGCTCTATGAGGTGGACAACCACTCCATGCCTAAAACTATGCCATGAGATCCTAATGGAAGGATCCAAAGATCGAAGTAGTGGTGAAGGGTCCCAAATCCACTACACACTCCTTAACTAAGGAGTCTACAGAATTTTTTGGCTCCATAAGCCATCTCAACGTCCCAACTACGCCTGCCTACCAAATCTTGCCTACTGCTCTACTAAGGATGCTGCAATAAAAGAATCGGAAGAACCGAAATCAAATAATATAGCGGTGGAAATACCACTAATACTACAATCGTCTCAATCACGGATCTAATGCTCGATCAGGCGGTTCTCGACCATTGCGTAGATCCAATGACTCCGTGCCATATCTCCAATAGTAGGCTCTGAGCTCTGCATCTTACCCTTGTTAGGGTTCATGGGAAATCTCTCCAATGATGTCTAGCAACACCACAACCATAACAGCTAGCTGGTCCTCTCCAGTGGGAAGCAGCTCCAGCTGGTACTCTAGATGACTGAGCTACAGATCTTGACGATCCGACTATGGACTGCTGAGGTCTTTGCTTACGAGCTCCTGCTGAATGAGCTCTCAGTGCACCCTGTGTCCTTATGGGACCCCTAGGAGGATGCCCCATACTACGTCCTCTCTGCGCATCAAATCTCTGAGGAGGTCAGTAAGGTGGGTGGGTCTTTGCCGCTGCTTTACTTGTGGTGGCTTCAATGAAACTTGCCTCAACTCTGTCCACCCCGTGGAGGAGGAACTTACCCTTCGACCTACGGTCTTGATCTGCTGGATACGGCTCGGAACTCTGTCTCTAGCCTTTTGCATCTTTCCCTTGTCTCCTCTGCACATAGGCCTTCTCCATGGCCTCTGCTAATGTCTCAGTGGGCGGTGAATGTGCATGCGCCACCTAAATCCAAGTTTAGGCCCCGGATGAACTCGTGAATCCATACCTACTCATCCTCGCATATAGTCAACGTCTTCGGAGTAGGTCCAAAATCAACTCTCATTTAGCTATCATGCCAGATGCTGACGGAGGTCATGAAACTCGTCTATCCGCTCTTTGTATAAATCTCCCTGGTAAATACCTACTCTGAAACGCTCCTCAAACGCTCTCCTGGTAATCGTCTCTTCAGTCAACATGGAGCTTCGCTCCTCGGTCCTCCACTGTGCTCCTGCTCCATCCTTCGAAGATGGATTACAACACGATATTTCATGTTGCTAGAAGTCAGAGGAAGAGCTTGAAAACTACTGTATCACCCGAATAGTGAGATGGTCGTAGCTCAGCTCTTGAAAACCCTCCTCTACACGAAAACTACTCAATCACCCGAATAGTGAGATGGTCGTAGCTTCGTGATCTCACGATATGGTCCGTAGCTGACGTATGATGAATCCTAGGTATGTCTAAGTGCTCCTCCCTCTGCCTAGGGCTCAGAGACCTATCCCTATGTCCCGAGATCTCGTGCCCATGTCCTCTCTATGGTGACTTTTGCTGCCCTGGCCAAGCTCCGCACGAAGTTTCTACCTGTGCTCCTCGGTGTGTCGAGGATGCCCAGGCATCTGCGATGGCTCCAAACTATGTCTTGCAAGTTGTCCTCCCGAGGGCTCTCCGCGTATAGCGCATTGACATCTGGAGTGTCCGCAGATCTAAGGTAGAATGGCTGCTTTCTGCTGCTCGGCGGTGGTATATCTAGGTCTATATGAAGAGACCCTCACCCCTCCTCCGCGCCTCTGCATAGATCAAGGTGAGAGTTAGTTCATTGTTCTAGGTCTTGTGCTGCTTTCTAATTTTGTTGTTTCCTATAATTATCAACATTGTGGTTTTATATATTAAAAAAATCAACTCGCACTAGGTTAAATGTTCACGTTTCATGTTTTCTATGTGTGCGTTTTAGCCAAGGGTCCAAGCTTGAACCCCGGCTCTGATGCCAAAATGTAGCGCCGGGGTTCAAGCTTGACCTTGGGCACACGTGAAAACATGAAACGTGAACATTTAACCTAGTGAGGAGTTGATTTTTTTAATATATAAAACCACAATGTTGATAATTATAGGAAACAACAAAATTAGAAAACTAAACTGGCACAAGACCTAGAACAATGAACTAACTCTCACCTTGATCTGTGCAGGAGGCGCGGATTGGGTGAGGGGTCTCTTCATATAGACCTAGATATACCACCGCCAGAGCAGGCTGTAGCAACCATTCTACCTCAGATCTTGCAGACACTCCAGGATGTCAATGCCACAGCCTATACGCGGAGAGCCCTTGGGAGGACAACTTGCAAGACATAGTTTGGAGCCATTAGTAGATGCCCAGCATCCTTCGACACGAGAGAGCACAGGAAGAGAACTTCCGTGCGTGCGGCAGAGTCAACTAGGGACAGAGTCACCACAGAGGACATAGGACATGGGGACAGAGGATCTCGAGAGACATAGGATTCATCATACGTCAACTGCAGACCATATCAGGGAGATCCTGAAGCTACGACCATCTCACTATTTGGGTGATACAGGTGGTTTTCAGGCAGAGGCCTGGTTGGTGAGCTTGAGCGGATGCTTCAAGCTCTGCCCTTGTACTAGCAACACGAAAGCTCGTGTTGCAATCCATCTTCTGAAGGATGGAGCAGGAGTCTGGTGGAGGACCGAGGAGCAGAAGCTCCATGTTGACTCGAGAGACGATTACCTGGGAGCTGTTTGAGGAGCGTTTGAGTGCAGGTATTTACCCAGGAGATTTATACAGCAGCGGATAGATGAGTTTCATGACCTCCGTCAGGCATCGATGATAGTAGCTGAGTATGAGAGTTAATTTCTTGACCTACTCCAAAGATCGCCGACTATATGCGGGATGAGCAGTATAGATTCACGAGTTCATCCGGGGCCTAAACTTGGATTTAGGTGGCGCGATGTGCATTCATTCACCCCACAGACATTAGCGCAGAGGCCATGGAGAAGGCCTATATTGCGAGAGGAGACACGGGAAAGACGCAATGTGCTAGATACGAGTTTGGAGCCGTATCCAGCAGATGCAGATCTGTAGGTCAAGGGGTCGGTTCCTCCTCCACAGGGTGGATGGAATTCGAGACAAGTTTCATTCAAGCCACCATAGTAGCAGGTAGTAAGCACCCGCCCACCTTACCGACCTCCTTAGAGATTTGATGCGTAGAGAGGACGTAGTATGGGGCCTCCTCCTAGGGGTCCCATCAGGACACAGGGTGCACCGAGAGCTCGGCCATTAGCGAGCTCGTCGGCAGAGACCTCGGCGATCATAGCTGGATCGTCGGGATCTCGTAGCTCGATCATCTAGAGTACCAACTGGAGCTGCTTCCCACCGGAGAGACCACCAGCAATCATTATTATGGTTGTGGTGTTGTTGGACATCATTAGAGAGATTTCCCACAAAACCATAACAAGGGTAAGACACGTGAGCTCGAGCCTACCGTTGGAGATATGGCACGGAGTCATCGGATCTACGCAGCGGGTCGAGAACCACCGTGCTAAGCATCGAGTACTGTGATTGAGATGACAGTAGTATTGGTGGTATTTCCACCTCTATATTATTTGATTCTGGTTCTTTTGATTCTTTTATTGCACCATCCTTAGTAGAGTGTTGTAGGCTAGTGACAATTAGGCAGGGCCGTAGTTGGGATGTTGAGATGGCTTCTGGAGCCAAAATTTCTATAGGCTCCTTAGTTAAGGAGTGTAGTGGATTTGGGACCCTTCACCACTACTTCTGATCTTTGGATCCTTCCATTAGGATCTTATGGCATAATTTTAGGCATGGATTGGTTGTCCACTCATAGAGCTAGAGTGGATTGTTACCATAAGAATATTTTTTGCATAGATGATCTTGGAGTAGAGTCAGTGATATCAGGAGTTAGGAGGGTCGTATCCATTCACACCATCTCCGCTATGCAGCTTAAGCGGTGTGTGCGATGGGGTTGTCGATTATTTGCTATTACGGTTATGATGATTAGAGGATGAGTCGAGAGGACCTTCCCTCGATGACCATCCCATCTTATCAAAATTTTCTGTGATGTGTTCCCGTGGGAGCTACAGGTTACCTCCCCACGTGAGATAGATTTCCATATAGATCTAGTTCCGGTGCGAGCCTATCTCACGAGCACCTTATCGAATGACTACTCCTGAGTTATGTGAGCTCAAGTTGCAGCTTGAGGACCTTCTGGAGAAAGGCCTAATCTGTCCTAGTGTATCCCCTTGGGGTGCACCAGTGATCTTCGTAAAGAAGAAGGATGGATCTCTTTGGTTGTGTATTGACTACCGTCACCGAATAAAGTAATAACGATAAAAATAGTTACCCCCTTCCACGCATTTATGATTTATTTGATCAGATGAAGGGGGCTATAGTTTTCTCTAAGATAGACCTTAAGTTAGGGTACCATCAGCTCATAATTTTGGAGACGGATATTCACAAGACAGCATTCCATATGAGATATGGCCACTACGAGTTCACAGTGGTACCTTTCAGTTTGACGAATGCCCCCGCAGTGTTTATGAGTTTGATGAATGGGGTATTCATGACCTTCCTTGATCACTTCATGCTCATCTTCCTTGATGAAATTCTGATTTACTCACGCACACATGAGGAGCATGAGGAGCACCTTTGCCAGGTTCTTCAGTGTCTTCGTGAACAGCGCCTTCACGGGAACTTGGAGAAGTGTGCATTCTTTCACTGAGGTGCAGTATTTGGGCCACATCATTTCTGGGGAAGGTATCATAGTCGATCCTTCCAAGATTCGAGCCATCATGGATTGGCCAACACCCACTAGTGTGACCGAGGTGCATAGCTTCATGGGTCTAGCAGGTATTACAGAGGTTTGTTCGAGGATTTTTCGTGGATTGCAAGACCCGATCACTTCCTTCAGCGAAAGGGAAGAAGTTTGTATGGTTAGATAGATGTGACCAGGCCTTCAGGACACTTTGAATGAATGCCTCACGAGAACACCTATTCTTGCAGTGCTAGATCCTCAGGGTGAGTTCTACGTTTGCACAGATGCTTCCTTGGCAGGACTTGGAGGTGTGTTATTGCGGGAGGGTAGAGTATTTTCCTTTGAGTCTCGCAAACTCAAAGATTATGAGCTCAATTATCTCGACCCATGACCTTGAGCTTGTAGAAAGGTACATGCCTTAGTGCGGTGGAGACATTTCCTTCTTGGCCGGAGATTTACACTCAGGACTGATCACTTGAGTCTTCGCCACCTCTTCACGCACCCAATCTCAACACTCGTTAGTGGCGTTAGATGGAATTACTCTGTGAGTATGACATGGAGATAGAGCATGTGAAAGGGAAGGAGAATGTGGTTGCGGATGCCTTGAGTAGGCAGAGACATGTGGCTATGGCCACCTCAGTGGGCACAGATTTATGGAATAGGATTTTGCAGCAGCTTCCTCAGGACAGTTTCTAACTTGCAGCCAGAGTAGAGATTGAGTCTCAGAGACCCCTTGAGGGGAGATTTGATGGATTTTCATTAGAGGCAAATGGTCTTCTCAGACATAGAGGTCGGATATATGTTCCTATAGATGGAGGCTTGAGACATGACATCTTGACAGAGGCTCATGGTGCACCTTATTCAGCCCATCCCGGGGTGAAGAAGATGCACGCCACCCTGAGACAATTGTATTTTTGAAGAGGACTTCGGAGAGATGTAGCTTTGTTTGTGTCACACTGTTTAGAGTGCCAGAGGGTGAAGGCCGAGCATCAGCATCTAGCTGGCCTTCTCTATCCTCACGCCATACCGAAGTGGAAGTGGGACACCATTTCCATGGACTTCATTGTTGGGTTAGCTACATCGAGATACCATCACGACGCCATCATGGTCATGGTGGATAAATTGACGAAGGTAGTACATTTTTCTCCTATGAAGACCACTTATACAACGAGTCTTTGTGACACGAGTATACCTTGATGAGATTGAAAAATTACATGGGATTCCGTGGAAGATGATTTGCGGCCGTGATCCTTTGTACACCTCCCATTTCTGACCACCATGCAATATGCCCTCAAGACGAGGATTAACTTTAGCACACTGACTTATCACCCCGAGACAGATGGACAGATAGAGAGGGTGAATCAGATTTTGGAGGATATGCTCGGGATGTACGTGATGGATTATCGGTCGAGATGGGAGGAGTATCTCGTATTTGGTGGAGTTTGCATACAATAATAGTTTCCAAAGTTCGATAGGCATGGTTCCTTTTCAGGCTTTATATGGTAGAGAGTGCAGGACACCACTTAGTTGGGATAGGATTGAGGACAGGGTTTCCCTTGGGCCAGCATTATTATAGGATATGGAGCAGCAGGTTACCTTGATCAAACAGAGATTGCAGGAGGCGCAGGATAGACAGAAGAAGTATGCGCACTGCAGAATAGACAGATCGCGCTTGAGGTAGGCACGAAGGTGTTTCTTCGTGTCAGACCGCATAAGAGCCCTATCCGTTACGAAAAAGGTTCTAAGCTTGCTCCTAGGTTTGTGGGTCCCTTTGAGATCTTGGAGCGCCTCGGTCCCTTGGCCTATCGTCTAGCATTTCCACCTAGCTTATCTCACGTCCATGATGTGTTTCACGTTTCTGTGCTTAGGAGATATATTTCTGATCCTTCTCACGTGCTAGATTGGACCACATTGTAGGTGCAGGATCAGGGGCAGGTGATGGTGGAGCCCATACGCATTATAGAGTACAGGACCCTAGGCCTTCGTGGTAGAGAGATTGATCAGGTTTGGGTCCAATGGGACAGATATGATGAGACTGCAGCTACTTGGGAGGATGCTACTTTGCTACGAGGACAGTTTCCACACCTTTTCCAGTGACTTCCAGGAGGAAGTCGAGTCTAAGGGGAGGGGGATGTAGTGCCCACTTCCCTTCGACACCATTTTGTTTTGTTGTTTTCAAGACTGATTACTTCACTTATGGATTTATTATGGCTTCTTGATTTAGCATGCTAGTAGATATCATAGACATTGGACTGTTATTGATTTGATCTTTATATGATGCATATGGTCTACTGGTGGACATTTGATGATGATCTTTTTATACTTTTGACATGGTTATTTATCTTTAATTATGACATGTGATATGTTTAATCATATTGATTAGAACTTAATAATTGGACTAATGTGATGATCATTTTGACATAAATGAAATGTGGAATAGAAACATGCTAGAAAGTGTAAGTGATATCGTACTTGCATAGATGATAGTAAATCATGTGTCGTTATTTTAGATTATATTGTATATTTGGCATGGATGTTTTAATGCGGCCAACAGGCGAAGGAGGTATTCTCTATTCTCGGGTATATTATATTCACAAAAATATTAGGGAGTGGAGACCAACCACATTGGAATTCAAGAAGAATCCAGCTAAGGTCACCATGGCAACAAGTAATTGTGTGTGTGTTAGAATTATTTGGTTAGGGAAAAATTGTGACCTAGGGGTCATGTGTTGTTTTGTTTTAATTTTCCCTTTTTATTATGTTAGTATGTGTTGCTCTTAGTAAGTGAAATTTTACTTGTGTTATTATTCATATTCTTTGGATTGGAGTTTACCCCTTTGTTAGCCATGGGTTGTAGTGGCTTAATTAAGCTAATTTGAAATTGTCCTAAACTAATTAAAAGATATGACCAAAAGGGAGTTCATTTATTAGGCTTGATTTACTTTGGATTTTGTGTGGATTGATGTGTGTTTGAGTTTTGAGTGTAGCACACTCTACCCCACTTGGGAAACTCGAATTTGGCCTTAGAGGCCAAATTTGGAAGCTTGTGGGACAAGTCAAACTTGTCCCACTCCTCTTAAAACCCCATGCCAACCCTACCTATGGGTTGGAAGGCCAAATTTAGGGTCTTTTAGGTGTTTTGGGGGGATAAAAAGGGTAAAATATTAATTGCACTTTCTTTCAAAAATTTAATTTTGTCCTTTGGGGGAGTGGGCTTAGTTGGAGTGTGTAAGGTGCTTGCCTTTCTTTCAACCACTTATTAATGGTGCATTGAAATATGTGGTTGACCAAATGATGTGGAGTGGAGGGAAAAGGAGGTGGCATCCTACTTGGAGCCACATCATCCCTCCCTCTCTTTTCTCTATTTATTTGATCCTCTTGTTTGTTTTGGGGGTTGAAAGTTTCATTTTTAGTCTTTTGTATTTTGGAGAGGAGAGGATTTTGAAGGAGTTTGTGGATTTTGGAGCTTGTTGATACTTGTGGGAATTTTTGTTGGAGCTTGTGGATGCTTGCTTGATCTTTGGAGGGATTTGAGACTTCATACTTGGAACAAGCTCTACCATGGAAAGGTAGGAGCTTCACCTTTGTTTGTATTATGTTTTCTTCTTTTGTTATATGAATGAGTACATATGTTGTGTTGAATATTGTTGTTTGCAATGCTTGTTGGGAATGGGTAGAATGCCTAAGTTGGGAGTGGGAGGAGACTATGGGGAGTTTATTTGAGGGAGGCATAAGAGATCATTTTCTTGAGGAGGGAGTTTGGGTTGGGTGCCCACCTAGTAAGAGAAATGCTTGCATTTCTTCTTGTTTTTACTTTGAGGGAGCCATAAGAGTTGAGGGAGGCATAAGAGTGGATGGAGGGATAAGGGGTACTTGAGGGAGGCATAAGAGTTGTTAGGGGTATTGTGTTTTGTATTGGAGGCTTTTAGGTGGCACCCATTCCCATTTGGAGGCATAAGTGGCCTCCCATAGCTCTTACTCTTATGGCTTTCTAGATAAGCCTTGTGACTCATTGTTGTGATTGTTTCCCTCTTGTTGAGTTCTTGATTTTGTTTTGAAGGATTATGGAATGAATGTGAAATTTTATGTTAAGTTATGTGGAAGCTAGTAGTTGCCATGAGTTGGATTTTCTCCCATTGTAATGTGGTTGGGGCTCAGGGGCCAATGGAGAGGATGGCTTCTCTTCTCTATTGGGTATCTTGGTTGGGAGGAGAGCGTTGCCTCTCCCCTTATTTTGTTGTGAATCAAGCAAACTATTGGAGGAGCTACCTTGTTGATGTTGTAGCTTTGGAGCCTTGTTAATGACAATGTGAAACCACCTTGTATGTTTACCCACCTTGAGTGGAGGAAAAATGTAATATTGTGTTGTATTTTAGCTTCCATTAATGTAAATTTGTTCCCATATTAAGTGGAAAATGTTGTAACAAGATTTTGAAAGAAAGTTGTTTTGATCTTCTTTAGTAAGGTTGTAATGTGGGTGGAATCGAAAGTTGAAGGAAAGACAAATTATTTATTCTCCTTTACTTGACTTGGAACCTCATATGAGTATGTTGACCTTGTTGAAATGTTAGTAGTTCTTGCTTTAAAAATTAATGGAAATATTGTTGAAACCCTCTTGAGGAATGTTGAGAAATTTACAAAAAAATTATATATATATACATTAAATTTCATTTTGTTGCTTAAAAGAGATGTATTGGAAAAAAGTGGAATATTAGTGTATTTCCTCTTCTTGTATTGTTGATAAAAAGACTTAAGTTTTTAAATAGCTTTCAATATGCCAATGAAGTAATTTAAGCTCTAGCTCTATTATGTTTTTTCTTCATTTATGAATTCATTGTAAAACTATTTGCAAATTATAAAGGGAAATGAAATCAAATCTACTTGAATTCCCATACAAGGCTTATTAAATTGTGTAGAAGGAGATTTTAATGCAAAAGTACTAAGCTTATTGAGTTAATTACCCATATTTCCTTAATGTTTAATAAGGAAACTAATATTGTAAATATTATTCATATTTAAGTAATATTAAAAGTAATGGACTTACTATTATTAAATCATATTAATACCAACATACTATTAATATTCCTTTTTATATTAACAGTATATTAGTATAAACTGCAACCAAGAAATAATACTAATAGAACCTACGTATGTCCTTATAATTGCAAAGCAAACTGTGCTTCATGGATATTCTGTTATGAACCAGATCCACCTCTATGTGATTTTCTTCCACGAGTTAAATCATTTTGGTTTTCTAGTTGTATATAGGACCAAAAAGGATTAGAACCGAGCCTTGGAAGGTTTAATTCACACTCCCATGATCATTTGATCTGTCAATATAGCAATGAATACATGTATGCAAATCTATAAGGAGTTATGTCAGCGACATCCTCAACTACCAAGGCAATGTTCCCATCTCATGCGGCACAAATCAACCTCTTACAAAAGTAGACATCTTCTAAGAAACAATATTTGTCACGCCTTCTTGATTACAAGATTTTTGACTTTATCCTATCTTTGGCATGTCTCTGGTCATGGATTACCCCTTTTGCAGATAAACAGAGGTAAAGACTATTTCAGAAAACTTGTAATTAGAAAGGTAGAAAACTCAAGCATCAATTAAGCTAAGCATAAAACCAATCTTCGATACTCTCCTTTTCTTAAGGTGTACACGCCAAAAGAACCTAGGCTCTACAATCTGATCAGACGTAAACAGACCCACCTCTATGAGACTCTCTTCCATGAGCTACACTGTAAACGGGTAAGTTCTCATTAGAAGATCTTGCAATAAATTTCACCAGGTCTTCTAGTAACACTCTCACTTTGTCCCTTAATCGACCTTGATAAAAATATCTTGGAGGTGAATCCCGAATTTGAGGATGCATTCGATACTGAACCGCTAACAACATGGTTGGGCAGCCTGTTTGTTGGAAGCGCCCACAAGACTTCTCTACGTCCCGTTTCTTTGCTGCCCGGCCGATCTTGTCTGTGGCGGTCAGGCCGTGGATCCTTGCCTTGAACGCACCCCACAACACCCAATGAAAGTGGAGGTAACACGCCTATTCTCACTAGCCTGCAGCTTCATCTTGAACCAACACTTCTTCCTACGTGGCATGGGGCAGAGTATTAATGGAGGCCGACCACAGTGGGCAGACCAAACGGTGGGCACAAGATCTGCGAATCCATAATGCCATGAATGAAGGCATGCGGACCCAGCAAGAGTTGTTCAACACGCAATAGAATGGAATTTCAATGTTTGGCAGGTGGCCATTAAAGCCACCCACCCCCATCCATAATTTCAAATTTATGTTTAATCTTATAGATTCACATAATGTAATTTTTGCTAAAATACTTATTTCATTGTTTATATTGAAATTCAAATTCAATCCTCTTATACTAAATTAAAAATTAATAGATAATGATGAGTATCTAATCACCCCCCTTAATGTTCATTTGTAGAGTTACGATCATGACACGAGAATAATTATTACACCGACACCTGCTCTTAATGTTGGGAGGCTCTATGTGACCTAACTAGACTCTATTTTCAGCATCCAGTCCTAGACACAATAACAAAGTGACCCGATTTAAATGTTTTTTTATAAACTGGTCTTTTGGCTCAATACTATCTCCTATTATCAAAAGGAAGGACTCGGCATAGTGTACAAACTTGAGTGTGGATACACCAATAAATATTCATAAAGACGTTTAACAAACTCTTCTCTAATGAATGCATGACATGAATCATGGAAATGAAGTAAAATAATTTTTTTAAAAAAAAAAGATTATGCTATAAAGAAGTAGTGGATAATAAACATTAAAAGAAAAAAAAAAATTTAGTCGTAGTTCAGTTATGTGTTTAGTGGAAGCAAGTCCTAGAGCGTCGTCATTTTCGCGGCGCTAAAATTCTTTCCTAGCATGTGATCTCTATAATATATGTAACCAAATAAATATCCACTTGGAATGATGATGCATTTCTTAGATTTGGATACCTAAGTGGATATTTTCCTAGAAAGATGAAATAGAGTACATGATAATGAGTAATTAGAGTACATGATAATTATAATGAGTTATGAGTTTGATATCCATTATCTAGCTATCAAAACAGCAAGTAACAAACTTAGATATCCTATAGTTTGTTAAAATTCTCTAGTAAAGGGGATAAATTTTTTTAAAGATTCATTCTTGGCTATAGTGAGTTTTCACGAGAATATGATAATAGGTGGTATTTATAATTTCCAATGAAGTTATAAATCTATCAATTATAGGTCAACGCTCAAAATTATCATAACACTATATGTTGCATAATGGTTTTGATTGGGTTAATTAGATTTTCCTATTGCAAACAATGTGGATGTCTGGTTTCTTTGAATATGTATACAAGCTCATATAAATTCACATCTACAAATACTCATTTTCAAGTATCATAAAATAGTTCCTATAATTAGTTTTTCAAGTCATAAATGAGGCTACTACAAGTAGATCTTATTTCTCTTTCTCACTTCATTATTCTAGTAGACACTTCTGAGATATTATTAATTAATGCATTAAATAACTATAATTTTTGGAGGACTTGGACATTCAATAAATATTGGCCCACCTAATGTTTTCATATGACACCACATTGATGGGTTAATGAATAATAGAAAAATAAAATACTATTAAATATCTATTGAAAAAATAATCTCTCCAAGCCATACAAAGATTTCAACATAAGATTAGTCACCTCCGAAACAATGGACAGAAATGAGAACACGATGGGAGCAGGAAGTAAAGTTTTTTTGAATCTCAGGGACATGTGTGGGTTCATGGGCTTGGTTCACCCCTTCCTCCCCAGCAGGAGATTTTAGGAGAAAAGACAGTATGGGCTCACAAGGTAACAAGTTCTCGATATGTTATTGTTGGTAAGGCCACTCCATTTACACTGTTCTCCACTTCCTATGATGATGAGGGTCCTTCATTTTTGGTTCCTTGTTAATTTATTGATACATCTATAGATAGATTTAAATTTTTTTACAATTAAGGTTCATGGGCTCCCACCCTAACATTGAGGTAGCGAGAAATTGGACAGAGAGAAAATTGAGGAAAAGGGAAACTTAGAGGTTGTTACTTTGGAGCAGAGTCCTTCTGTTTCACTTTCTACATGAAGAATATTTTGTTACATGAGGGCCCTTAGTTACATAGTAGAACATTCTTGAATCCGAGTAAATGGACAATAGGAAATTTCCATCATTATCCCTTATGCTTTTCCTCTATGGGTTAGGTTGCCTCTGCTGTCCTTGGATTTTTCGCACAAGGATGTGATTTTGGGAATTACTAGGGATTTAGAGGTCCCCCAGTGATTGATCCCACCACCAAATATTTTTCTAGGATGATACATGTGAAGTTCGCATTACCATGTATATAGATAAACTCGCCCCTTCCTTCATTATGATTGTAACAAAACACAAAGTTTGGACTCATAAGATAGTTTATAAGGAATCAAATATCTATTTTTTAACTATTTGTATGTGGTTCGTGGCGTTGGGTGTTGTTCAGCTCTGTGGACTTACATGAGGAAGTAAAATGGAGATGGAATAGCGTTCTGGGGGTTTGTGCCCGGGATCAGAGAACCCCAGTGGTGACGTGCGGCAGGGAGTAGATTACTAAAACTTTGTTCTTCCCCAACTCAAGAGCCATGTAGAAGGTGGGAATCGGCTTGAGTGTGTAGACGTGCTTGAATCAGTGACCAAGAAAGTGAATGGGTCTACAGAGATGATCGAGACTGATTGCTATGATATAGGGCTCCACTCAGTTGAAAAATTCATTGGATAAGGTAAGTGGTGGCCCTACCCAAATTTTGGAATTTGTGTTTATGGTTGACCACACTATGGAATCCCCTATTCTACAAAACTAGGTATGCATGATCATCATGCATACAAAGACCAAAACTTAAAACCAAGACATGAAATGAAGTGAAGCGAGATAGGCGTGACCAACCCACTTCAACTTGGTAAACGCAGCTAATTCAATACTTGCAGCTTTACCTCTATATCTATGCAAATGTATCAAGTGTAGATTATTTCATCCATTAATGCCCAATGAAATAGGTACCAAAAGGACAAGATCTGATAATGTTTGAACAATATTTTTTGAACATGAACTATATGCAAAGCAATACATAGCATTGAGATTTTTTCAAATCTATCTAGTTTTACAAAAAAATATATCCAAAGTGAACTTGAATCATACCTGAAATTACAAAATATGTTACGAGTTAAAATCAAATCTGTGTAACAATCACATATGTTGGCAACCTATTGAGCAAGAAAAATATTGTTAAGGGGTTTCATTTTTCTAATCTATGACCATTAATTTTCTTGATAATGAGTAGCTTAGTGGGTCATAAATAATGGCCCTAAAACTACAAAGAAATATTTTTCGCACAATTCTATATATGGTAAAATATTTCAGAAACCAAGTTATGGTGGGGAAAATTTTGTTCGCTTGGATGACTAGACGGAAGTAGAAATCGGTGATTTTATTTTCAACATAATGCATTACAATAAGTCATGGGGAACCGAAGATTATCAATTGCAAATGAATCAATTTATGAAACATGTGTTTTGTATTATTACGAGTTGACAATGTCATTATTATGCATGGTATTTTATACAATGAAAATCCCACATAAAATAACACAATGCATAGTTCCATAAACATAATGTCAATCTCGAGCCTTAATGGAACCAGATATGAAGAAAATATAAAACATACAAAAATACATACCTACTTGCCATCATAAACTCTATCATGGTCCACGGGCATCCTTCCCTGTCATTGAGTAGAATCTCTAGCTTATTGGTTTTTTTGAGCCAATGAGACTCGTGGTTTTTTAATAGTCCAAGTTCATAATAAGGCCATTAATTCTCAAGCCATCTTATATGGAAAAATCTATGATCTTGTCTCCTTCTTTTTGCTTAATCATGGCCTATTTTTCCATCTTCAACAGTGGGTGCCACATTCCCAACTAGACTGCGAGAAGGTGAATACACGTTGATTCCCGAGAAAATCAATTCCCTAGCTATTACACCAAATCATAGAAGAAATCATGTCAACTTTACCCAATAGTCCCACCATGCATTTTTGATCGAGATGAATCTGTAACAAATGAAATTAATGTTTTTGTAGTTAATTGAATTGAAGAAGAAAATTAAGATTTAGTATTGAACATAAGACCCATTTTTATAACATTCCACCAATGCACAGGCAGCACCATTCTTAACATAAGGAAAATCAGGCCCTCTACACCATTCCTGTAGCTTTGTATCATAGATCAAAACCAGGCCTTCTTTCATGCCTCTAACACACCTCCCATTCCTCATCAACAAATCATCAATTGACCCTCCAACTTGCACAATGCAGACATAAGTTCCCACTATAACACAACAAAATTTACCACATCATCCATACTCAAAAGAGATGGAATAGGAGGAGAATTAATCCTACTATATGAATCCTTCCTTGCATCATACTTACACAAAAACAATTCAACTACCTGGCTACACAAAATATAAATATAAGACCCCATGACACACCAAGTATCTATCTTTGGGTCATATGAATCCATAGAACTCACATATGCATAAGGCTACACAGAGAATCTATTTTTTCTACCAAACTTGAGCCCCCCAATTACATAAAATATCCCATCTACAAAAACCCCCAGGAAGCCATACCTTTTTCTGCACATATTCGAAATGGGCCTCCATAAATCAAGGTCAGAAACATATTCCCCTTCCTTAACTTTTGGGACATGTGTATATGGTTCGATGACAAGAAAGGAAGAGTTTTTCCTAAAAAGAACAACAAGGGTATCATAATATTGAAAATTGTAACTTACCCCACTATAAAAAGGAGTATCCATCCAAATGCCATGATTATATGGTGTCTTCATAGTTTTGAAACACAATCTAAATGAAATCCATGTAATCTCTAGAGATCACAACAATCTACAAATAAGCAAATCTACCATAAGGACTATCAGGAATGCCAAACCCCTATTGGGATTATCTTTTTCAGATTCTTCATCTCACTTGAGCTCCACCTGTAGTGTCAAACCCTTGCTTTGGGCACCATTAAAATACGATCCAGTCACCATTTTTCCTGAATCAAAAATTGGAAAAACACCCAATTCAAACTAACGATTCCCAAATACAAAATCAAAGAAAGTTGGGTAAGAGTGAAGAAGAAAACCACAGGATATCAAAGGAAATGACTGTCTTGCAAATTAAACTAGGAGAAAAAATTCAGTAGGAAACTAAAAACTATCTCATGCACTACATGTGCTTTGAGCCACGTAGAGGACCCGACTATGGATCCCACCTTTCCATCTGTTGCGGATATCCCATGACAAGTCGATGGAAATATTTCTAGAAATATATCCATCGGGTAGCACAAAGAAAGCATTAGCGAAATAACTTTACACCCTCGATTTCAACGTATCCCGACAAATAATTCTGCAACATCTGATTTCGACATTTGTCGGAATCAATAGGTCTATCTTAACTACAAGAACGCCTCGATGTTATAATATATGGTATTTATAATTTCTAAGGAAGCTATAAAATCTATCAATTATAGGTAAAATCTCAAAATTATCATAAAACTTTATGTTAAAATAATGGTTTTGATTAGGTTAATTATATTTTCATATTGCAAACAATGTGAATGTTTCGTTTCTTTGAATATTTATAGAAGCTCATATAAATTCACATCTACAAATTCTCATTTTCAAGCATCATAAATTAGTTCCTACAATTAGTTTTTCAAGTCATAAATGGGGCTACTAGAAGTAGATCTAAATTATCTTTCTCACTTCATTATTCTAGTTGACACTATTGGGAAATTATTAATTAATGCAATAAATAACTATGATTTTTGGAGGAGTTTGGAAATTCAATAAATATTTCCCCCCATAATACACCTAATGTTTTCATATGACACCCTATTGATGGGTTAATGAATAAAAGAAAAATCAAATACTATTAAACATCTATTGAAAAACTAATCTCTCAAAGCCATACAAAATATTCAAAAGAAGATTAGCCCCTTTGAAACAATGGAAAGAAATGAGACCGATGATGGGATTAGGAGGTAACAAAATTTTAAATGTGAGGGACATGTGTGGGTTAATGGGCTTGGTTCACCCCTTCTTCCCTAGCAGGAGATTTTAGGAGAAAAGACAGTATGGGCTCACAAGGGAATATGTTCTTGATATGTTACTATTCATAAGGCCACTTCGTTTACATTGTTCTCCCCTTCCTATGATGATAAGGCTCCTTCATTTTTGGTTCCTGGTGAATTTATTGATGCATCTGTAGATAGATTTAAATTTTTTTAGAGTGAAGGTTTGTGGGATCCCACCCTAACATTGAGGTAGCGAGAAACTGGACAGAGAGGAAATTGAAGAAAAAGGGAAACTTAGAGGTTGTTGCTTTGGAACAGGAGTCCTTCTTGTTTCACTTTTTACATGAAGAATATTTTTTCGGTGTTTTACATGAGGGACCTTAGTTACATAGTAGAACATTCTTGAATCTGATTAAATGGACAATAGGAAATTTCCATTACTATTCCTTATGCTTTTCCTATGTGGGTTAGGTCTGCGTTGCCCTTGGAGTTTTGGCACCCAGATGTGATTCTGGGCATTACTAGGGCTTTAGGGGTCCCCTTGTGATTGATCCCACCACTAAATATTTTTCCAGGATGATACATGTCAAGTTCTACATTACCATGTATATAGATAAACTCGCCCCTTCCTTCATTAGGATTGTAACAAAACACGGAGTTTGGAGTCAGAAGATAGTTTATAAGGAATCAAATATCTATTGTTTTAACTATTTATATGTGGTTCATGGATTTGGGTGTTCTTCAGCTCCGCGGACTTAGACGAGGAAGGAAAAAGGCTTGATAGTTACTTCAATCATGGTTAAGTCAGTGTTGATCAATAGAGTTCTAGGGTTTGTGCCTAGGATTAGAGAACCCCAATGGTAACGTGTGGCAAGGAGCATATTACTCAAAATGTGTTCTTCCCCAACTCAAGAGCTATGCGAAAGTTGGGAATAATCTTGAGTGTGTGGACATGCCTAAATCGGTGACTTGGAAAGTGAATGCATTTACAAAAATGACTTCTATGATATAGGGCTCCACTCAGTGGAAAATTCATTGGATAAGGTAAGTGGTAGCCCTAACCAAATTATGGAATTTGAGTTAATGGTTGACGACACTATGGCATCCCCTATTCTATTGGATGGTCTGTTTGTGGCATCCCCAAGGGTTAAAAATTGAATCTGTCACATCCCGTCAAATGGCTTTTGACCTGTCCAAAAGTTCCAAAGAAAATTTTCCCGTAATTAAAAAAGTTTTAAAATTATTTGACAATATGGAAGTTTAGCATTTTATTTAAATTTTCATTAGAAGGGAAACCTTTCAAATTTCCCGTCAGTCAATTCAACATATATAGTTGTAAATCCATAAGTAAACTATTCATGGTTACTTGTCAACAAGGCATCAAAAATTTAAAAGTGAAACAAATTTTGAATCAAATTTTGAACTCGTTAACAAAGTAGCCGCTTGTCAGCAGATCGTTGTCCTCGGCTTTCTTCGAGTTCAAGTACCAATAGTGCTGAATTGTAATTTGTTGATCATTTGATTTTCTTTATTCACAAATTTTGATGACCGCAATGACCTACAATGATTGGATACAACGGTTGCAAGTCTTATCAACATTCCCTTCACCCATACTTCAAACTTAATTTAAAAATAGGTACATTCATTTGTCATCCACGATCCACCTTGCTTTCGAGAATCCGTAGGAGAGGTATTTTGTAGGTTGCGCAGACACCAATCTCGATGTCTGTGTATTTAAGTCCAGTTGCACAAAGTACGCAATAGTTTCTCTTTGAGTTTATGTCATATATTAGGTCATGGGAAAAAATCTGAGTTTTAATAGACTATTTCTTTGTGCATGTTTTTATCCTTTATAAATTGGATTATTACTATATGATTCCACCTTCGATCCATTATTTAATAAAAAATTAAATTTATGTTTTTCTAATTTGTAATTTTTTTATTAGAAGGAAATGGATTTATGCTTGAGGTGAATGCATCATAAATCCATCATTATTCTTCTAAGTATTTCCATACAAATATTTATCCCTCTAATTTAATCCAATAAACCCAAATCACCAATCCAAGTTCAAAAAATAAGCTAACATTTCTGATTTTTTTGGCATTTTGGTAAAAAATATTATGTATATCTACACATATAAAATTAAATACTTTCTCATATTCTTTTTAAAAAAGAATTAATGTCTAGTATCTTGTATCTAATCATAGATATTAAAACCTTGCCACTCATTTCCATTAATATTTGTGTAATTTAGAACCTAATGTATTATTATAATTCTTTTAGAGTTTAGATGAAGACCACAATTATTCGGCCAAAAGAAAATAGGTAAAGCTTTCAATTATAGCCCAATACTTTTAAATACATGCTTCATAGGAATAAAGGTGTCCCATCTTGAATAATGTACAATTAATAGTTTACTATTAAGAGGCAAACTATTAGGACTTTGACATCATGACATGATTTTACTAAACATAATTTCTTATAATGAATATATTTACATATAATTCATTTTAAGAAAATATAAAAACATGTTATTAAAGGAATAAAATTGTATAAATTTTTATTATAAAATCTAATGTATCCTAACCTTTTTTATATGAGTTGAGTGTCGTTGTAAGTTTCTCTCTCGTCCCTTAGTTTCATCTATGTATAAAAAGGATTTAAATTTTATTTAGAAAATAAATCAACTTGTTGTTATTGAGTTGTATCGAATAACTAAAATTTGTTTTAGTTTAATATTAAGATTGTTATGAGCTTACAAATTATTTCTTATTTTAAATTTTGGTAGGGTCTTTGTGAATAAGCAGATTCTCTACTAATTAGACTTCACACCATGTAATTCCAATTTACGATCTAACCCAAATACATCCACAAGATAGTATAATTTGATAGCAGTAGTAAAAATAATAATTGTTCAACTATTTTTTTATGTTTATAAATACCTTACATGTAACATCATTTTGAAAACTCTAGCTTGATATTTATTTGTAATTATTTCATTGAATAGGTGTTCATGTAAGTTCTGAAAAAGTGGCTTCCATTGGTCATCTTAAGAATGATAAAAATCAATTATCAATTGTAGATGCTTTTGGTATCCCTCAACCTTCTAGTCAACAATGTCATACGCATCCTCCAAATAAAGGATGGAACAACTCAATCTATGTATGATGTCATGATCTCTCTTTTAGTAGAGATGGATTTATAATTGATAAAATTAGTTGGATTTGGAAGAGATGAGGCTTCGTAATGAGGAGTATTCATGAAGGTTTTGTTATCTTAATTTCCCCCGGAAAATTGATTAAACACGACCCTACACAAATAATCTACGGGTCGGCTCTATCACGCGAGCCACATTTCAAATCTGAAAATCGATCCCAAATCCAAGGAGCATGAAGACTCAAAATGGAGGAGTAGGGTTGGAAAATGGGGCCGAGAAATGTCAAGAGAGATCAAAGCTTGACAATAGAAGATTGAATCAAGGGGCTCAAAGTTTCAGACTTCACATATGATTCAACCCAAGACCGGAACCACCCAAGTATAAAAATATTCATGGAAGGTGCCATGTGTCAGCTCAGCACAATTCCAAAAGAGGTATCAAAAGAGTAGCTCCAAAATGAGTGTGGACCAGCCATGTAGTCCAAGTTAAAAAGTGGGACAGAGCAGGCCCAAATCGGTAATTAAAAAGCCATAGGCCAGCAGAAGCTACCACATGTCCAAACGGTGCACGTTCAAGGGTTGAAGACAAATCTAGAGATCCAAACAAGTGTAAGGCCTCCATGTGTCCCAAATCTGACGAGGGGTAGAGTCAACAGCTAAAAATTCAAAAGGGGACAAAGTGGGCCTAAATCGACTAAGTATAAAAGTGTCGGTGGAAGAAGCCATGTGTCGAATCGGTGCTACTTCAAAGCTAAAATCCAAAGCAGGTTTTCAAATAAGCATGAGGCTTCCACGTGTCTAGGGTTAAACAGAGTCAAAAACAGGTATAAGAAAGGCATTGGCTCGAATCGGCTAAGTATAGAAATCCAACGGACGGTGCCATGTGTTGCATCAATGCAAATTCAAAGGCACAACCTAAAGCGGAGACTCAAATGAGCGCGGGCCTTCCACGTGTTCCAGATCCCAGAAAGGTAGAAGTGGTCACTAAATTGACTAAGTATATAAGGGCTAGCAGATAGAGCCACGTGTCATCCTGATGTAACTTCAAAGGTTCAAACTCAAGTCTTGACTCGAATATGTGTTGAGCCTCCACGTGTCTAGGGTTAGATATATGGGCCCGCTAAGAAAAAAAGGGACTTAGCCAAATACAAATTAAAGAACAATCTAGTGGAAGGGGCCACATTTCTCTTCGACACACTTTCAAGAGGCGAATCCAAAGGAAATTCCCAAATAAGTTCCAACCCACCACGTGTCCTAGAGTTTGAAGAGGTAAATTTGGCCGTTGAAAATCCCAAAAGCAAGTAGAGGCCTCCATGTGTCTCAACTGCTCAACTTCAAAGGTAAAATCTAGGGTAGTTTTCAAATGAGTGAGAGGCCCCCACATGTCTCGGGTCAGACACAGTGTCTCCGCCAACAGGAAGGACTCAGGAAAAATATAAAGGAACACAGAGGATCCCGCAGAAGCCACCACATGTCAATCCAACATAATTTCAGAAGTGAAAGGCAAGGGTTGAATCTTCAAGGTGCACGAGGCTGCCGCATGGACTTAAATCATGAGACAGATGCTTTTAAATATTGCACGCCTACGACCCTGGTCTTTTAACCGCCATATCTTTTGACTCGAAGCTTCGATTTGGGCGGGAGAAGTATTCTTGGAAGTATGTCGATCTCATCTACACCATGGGAGCGTGAAACTTTAATTTTGACAAGGTCGGTGTGGGTGAAAATGGGAAAACATAATTCAAGACATTAATACGTGTAATCTGATTGCTTCACTACTGTGTCGATTTGATTTGATTCGTCATTCTTCCTTCTTCAACACACTAGATAGATATAAGCAGGAAGACTTGACAAATTGTGGGAAGATTCGCAGTAGGAAATGATGGTTGGTGGTTAAGCTTTAAGATCGGGATGAAGTTTCTTTTCTTTCCTCCGATTTTCATCATCTATATATAATAACACATCTCATTTGAGAAGGGGAGACATTCAGGATGTGGGGAGAATCTATCAAGTTGTTTCGACTCCATTTGAGTTGTAAGCCTTCTCCTACACTGGTGAGCGTATTTGTGCCTCTAAGTACCCATGTAATAATCTTTGTGCCTTATAGAGCAATAAAGTATTGTTTTGTGGTGTGTTTCAACCCTACATATTTTTTGTTGTTTCTTCGTTCCTCTATATCTCATGTTTTCTCTATGTGTATGTATTTCACATTTGTAGGTGTAAGATTTCATGCTTCGTGGAGTTTCAATGCTTTGGATTTGGGTGCAGGTGTGTGTCACTGCCTCGACCTTCCTCAATGCCCTTTTCCCAGGTTTCATTATCCCTCAACGAAGTATCTCGCCACTTCCTTTTTGGTGTATCACCACTTATT
This sequence comes from Taxus wallichiana var. yunnanensis, assembly GCA_018340775.1. Lineage (NCBI taxonomy): Eukaryota > Viridiplantae > Streptophyta > Pinopsida > Cupressales > Taxaceae > Taxus > Taxus wallichiana. The sequence continues at coordinate 905,689,005 of CM031239.1, forward strand.
TTAGGCTCTCTTTCCCTTTCTCTCTCTCGCTTGTCTCCTTAGAACGGTTAGATTAGGTTAGTTAGATTCTTCTGCGTTGGAGTAGCTTATGGCAGGTAGATTATGAAGTAGTTACCAACCTTCTCTGGAGGTCCATCTCAAGTTTTGCAAGTCCCATAGCTTGAGAGATGGTCCAATGTTGTGCAATGACACCGAATGCCACAATCACACCTAGGCCATTCGGGGTGATGTGATTCTACACTAACAGTTTTTGCATGCCCAGTCGGATAGGTCTAAAGCACCTTACCACTTCATCTTAGCAGGTTGGTGTGTTCTTGTTAAGATGTAACCTTCTGAGGCACATGCAAAGCACATCTAATGACTCCATCTGGTCAAAAACCCCATATTTGGAGTTGTAGACCTTTTCCATCCATTTCCACCCATCTTCATTCATCTTTATTTCCACATCTTTCATTTTCTTCCATTTCATGAAGTTGTGCAATCATGACTTCATTCCCCTCATGGAATTCACACTTACAGAAGTGTAATCCACCTCCAATATATATCATGACTCCTCCAGATCAGCATTATGACCAGATCCAAGATCATTATATCTACCCATGCAAGCATGGTAGAAACCAATTTGGCTATGGAGCTTATCAAGAACAAGGGGATACTTGTATGTACCCAAAATTGTAGTGTACTACACCGCCGAACGTGTTACACATGCCCCAATGATGAAACATGTCACCTTGCAAGGTGATTGGGATCTAGAGAAGCTCGCAAAGTATATGTCAAGCATCCCAAATGATTTATCTAAGTTCCTTGTGCTTTATTTATACCTTGCCACCATTTTATTGGCTTTTTTCACCTTCGATGAATGAAACCGCACCTGCCAGGGGTGGCGGTCTTGTAACCACCGCCTTGCTCGGGTGGTAGTCCTTCACGCATTTTCCAACACGTTCCTTTAGTCACGTCTTGCGTAAATTTTCAACATTTACAAGCTTTTTTCAACCACCTTAGGTTGTATTTATGTTTTTGGTTCCCTATAATAGTGTTTCTCCATTGTTTAATGGTGAAAGAGTTCCATTCCAAGTTACCCTTTGGTGAATCAGAATTCTATAAATAGCTAGTTTGTTTTCAAACAAATGGCCCCTCATCCTCTCAATTCTTTTGTTCATTTTTTCAATTCCTTGCTTAGAATTTTTTTAGTTTCATTGTTTACTTCCATTGTTGGTATTTTGGAGGTCATATCATCTTCTTATTTCAAGTCTTGTTTCATTGCTACTGCATACAGTCAGTTTAAACATAGAATAGCTTCATTTCTAGACTAGAATCCATTAAAGTTACAGGTTTTGTTTTGTCACAAGAATAGCTTTTGAAACTCTCGGTACACTTGTGTTGTATTCCCGCAATAAATCCCACTAGGAATTGCATAGTCAAGCTCTGTTCACTTGTGCTATCCATCTCCTACTCACATTGTATTTGGTCTATATCCAAAGATGCCATTGTTTGAACGCTATCTTCTGCTGATACTATCATATACACACTTTTTGGATTCACGAGGACACGAAGGAACAAGGAGATCACACTAAGCGAACGAAATCACACACAACTAGATTTACCACTGTTCTGTAAACACCAGGTTTGAGCTATCAAAGTTCTAGTTACAACATATCAAATAAAGTAGTGAATTATTTCATTTCAGTTAAAAGTTCACTCTTGGTATCACCGGGAAGTCAGGGGGATTGATAGTTTCTGATATATTTTGATTCATTCCTCACTTTTGAGGTAGGATTGAGAGCCTTTCAAATTAATATGTTTAGTTGCTTAGATATTTAGGATAAAATCATAATTACATGTACCAAATAGCCATACCAAGCTACTTTGTTTGTTTTCATTTTGTCTTTAGATTAATTGTCCATTTGATAAATATACTAAAGTAGCTACTCTTCAATTTCATTGAAATATGCCATTAAAAAAATATAAAAATAGCGAGGATGATTGCATAGTGTAAATACCTCTTTGTAAGCGCTTCATTTAATGTTAGTTGGAGGTTGAATCATCTTTATATGACAATCACAAGACCTAGAAAGCCTAGAGAGTATATATTTGAACATATAATACCTGAGCCAAATCTACCCATGACCTTAGTTGATATAGATCGGGACCTTAGGATATAGGTCTTTTGAGCAACAACAAACTTACAAGCAATTAGTAAACAATTGAGAGGGTTAAACATTGAAGATGACAAAGCTTATAACTTCTGGTCAAACCATCCAAATTATAGATTGCCTTGATAAAACACCTAAATGATCATGTAAGGGTTCGAATGAGAACAAACATTCAGCTGTGATCCTTTGGTTCCACAACCTAACGTAGGAGACCTCATCATTGATGTAGACACTAGCTTACGCATCCAAGTTTCCGAACACATGTTGGGTACTCCTACAAAATCATACAACTTCTATTTCTAAACATAGAGGATGAAAAGGCATACAATTAATAGATAGTTGGGAGAAGGGATTGATTCTTCACATGACCATAACAAGTCCACAACAACCACAAACTCATGATTGTGATCCCCAAGTCCCACAACTAATCTGGGCCAACAAACAAGTCAAGTATTGACACCAGATTGTGAACACCGGTGTTCGGGATATTCACCACTCCCACCGATATTATAGCACGCTTTTCCATATTAAACATAGAAGCTAATCAATCCAACATTTTCGGGCTAGAAAAGAAAACCACCAATAGCTAACCACAAAACCCACTAAAATGACCTACCAATACTTTCATGACCTTGTGCGGAGATATATACGAAATTCCCACATGTCACTTCCCATGTATCCAACAACCAACAAATAGGATCTCGGTAGAGCTCAACATCGATTGGATCCTCCGAAAAGCCATTATATTTGAACAAGCCATTACACCAATCAAGGTTATGAGGGCCTTCTTCGCCTTAGATTCACTTATTCCATTATTGTGCCTTCAGATTTAAAATTACCCGATTAGCTTATACGTATCCCTTCACATTAAAACATTTACCGGCTATCTTGACATGACCTCGTGAAGATGGGTACGAGGAAAGGGTATTTGAAGATTCCTACGTTCACTTGTCACTTTTCCATCGTAAAAATACATATGATGATAAAAGTTACACGAAAAGTGTTGATCTACCGGAGAAGATGCAATGGATGGAGGTTAGCATGGTGGATTCCAAATCTATAGCACAAATGAAGGCATTCATGAATTCCAACCTATCACTCCTCTCGCTATCCCAAGTCCATGTTGGGAAGATACTCAAGAATCTAGTCAAGGAGAAGAGCAAGAATAAAAACCCAAGATAGAAGAAATGTTAGAAACTATGAAGCGTTGGGCTGCTAGGTTTAGGTTTACAAAGATCCCCTTGATGGTTAAACCAACAAAGGAGGTCAAGGTTGAAGAGCAAGTGGTGGCTAAGGATGAGTTTGAATAAGAACAAGAAAAAGAAGGAGAAGATCAGCAATTTGTTTTGTTCTCAATGCGCCTTCCATAACGGCACTTTGTCTTAAGAGGATGCTGATCTAATCCAAGTTACACAATCAGTCAATATAGAATAAGAATAACCAGCTCTAATTCTAGTTAAAGAGGAGCATATGGAGGTGACCAAGACAGATTCAGGGGCACTTTGTATCATGAGCCGGTTGCGTAATAAATTATAGATCCCTATCCCATTCAACCTCTCTAAAAGTGTGATTTTTAGAAGATCTTGAACTAACTAGCTTTATGTTTGAAGATGAAGCTTCATATGGTGAAAATAACGAAGATTTTAAGATCACCATGTAAGAGGGAGAGACCTTTCTATAGTAGGACAATAAAGATTTTTATTTCCTATCAGACTCAAAAGAATGTTTTGATAAGAAGGAGCAAGTTGAAATTCCAATATTTTCTCCCCCATCATTCATTCTTCAACCAAAAGAACCTGATGCCATGGAAGAGAACGTGCAAGCACAACCTATAGTTTGGAACATGCCTCTTAAATCAAAGTTGGAATATTTTGATCTTCTAAAAGTCACACCTACTCTAGAGGAAGGGAAAGAGTATGAGGCTATCATCCCTCTCACATCACCCATCCAGGAAAATCTATAAGAAGACTCCATTTTTGGATTTAAAAATCGAAGCAGTGGGCAATTTCAAAGGACCAAACCATGTCCTCATCGTTACTTGGCTTCATTAAAGCCAAGAGAGAAGCCACAACCAGTCATGATTTCTTCTAAGCATGAGGGAGAGCCTCAAAGTGCCAAGGATCAAAATTAATACCTCTGGGAACCAAGTGAGCAGTAGAGTGAAGAGGTATTTGTCTTGTTTCTAGTTGATACCTTGATGATATGGGTGGAGGATCAACTTAAGGTTAGTTTTTCACTCATACAAGTAGCTATATTCAGCATCAAATCATTCGCATGGCTGCCCCTTTTGAGAAAGGGAATATATTTCTCCCTGCTTGTGGTAGGCTTTGTTTAAGCTCTTATTTGTTAGGGTTAGTATAGGAGTAGGAGTAGATTTTCTTTTCAGCAGAAGAAGTACTTTTACACACTCTGTATGTCTCATTTGAGGCATGTATGATATTTGTCTTTGTACATAAGTTTTGTTCGTATTGCTCCAAAGGTGCAGAGGTCATGCCCTTTAGTATTCATGATAGAAAGACCCATAGTTTCCTGTAATAGTTTCTAGTTTCAAATAAAATACAAATGCAGAGCAACTAAAATCAGATTCGAGATAGTCCATTATCGGGAATAGGTAAAGCCCTAGCGGGAAAGTTCTGGGTCTACAGGATGCAAGAAACCGGGGAGAAATTTCAAAGCAAAAAACATTAATATCACACTATCATTCTTGACTCCACACCCAATTGATGTTTCAAAGATACTGGTCTCTTCATCTAGTAAGAAGATGTCCCCGTGAGTTGCCAAATTTTTATCTCAAGTTTCCCTAAATAAAATTGGTCAAACATGACCCTGCATAGAAAATCTAAGGGTCGGCCCTATCACGTGAGCCACATTTCAAATCTGACAATTGATCCCGAATCCAAGGATTAGGAATACTCGAAATGGATGAGCAAGGTCATAAAATGGGGTCAAACAAAGTTGTCAAGAGAGATCGAGCTTGACAAGAGAAGATTGAATCAAGGGGCTTAAAATTTTAGACATTGCATTCGATTCAACTCAAGGCCAGAACCACCCAAGTATAAACAAACTCACAGAAGGTGCCATGTGTCATCTCGGTGAAATTCTAAAAGATGCATCTAAAGAGTAGCTCCCAAAATATCGCAGCCCACTACATAGTCCAAATTAAAAGTGGTAAAAAGCAGTGCTCAAATCAGCAATTGAAAAATTTGCAGCTGCCAAGGAAGCCGCCACGTGTCCAAATGGCACACCTTCAAGGGTCGAAGCCAAAGTCAAAGACCCAAACAAGTTCCAGTCTCCACATGTCACAGTCCGAGGAGGGGAAAAGTCAACAACTAAAAAGTCAATAAGGGGGACAGAGCAGGCCTAACATGACTAAGTATAAAAGTGTCGTGGGAAAAGCCATGTGTTGACTTGGTGCTACTTCAAAGGTAAAATATTGAGCAGGTTTCCAAATGAGCATGAGGATTCCATGTGTCTAGGGTCCAACAGAGTCAAAAAAGGGTTTGAGAAAGGTAATGGATGGTACCATGTGTGTTGCATCAATGCAAATTCAAATCTGTGACATAAATTGGAGACTCAAACAAGTGAAGACCTTCTACATGTTCAAGAGCTTGAAAAGGTAGAAGCGGTCACTAAATTGACTAAGTATAGAAGGGCTAGTGGATAGAGCCATTTTTCATCTCGGCGTAACTCCAAAGGTTAAAAATCAAGGGGCGTAATCAAATGTGCACCGAGCCTCCATGCATCTAGGGTTAGACTTATGGTCCCGCTAAGCAAAAAAAAGGGACTTAGCCAAATACAAAGTAAGGAAAAATCCAACGGAAGGGGCCACTTGTCTCTTTGGCGTACTTTGAAGAGACAGATCCAAACGAAGTTCCCAAATGAGCTCTAACCCACCACGTGTCCCATAGTTCGAAGAGGTAAATTTAGTCATTGAAAATCCAAAAATCAAGTGAAGGGCTCCATGTGTCTCAACTCTGCAACTTCAAAGGTAAAATCTATGGGCAGTTTTCAAATGAGCGCAAGGCACACACGTGTCTCAAATCAGACACAATGTCTCCGCCAACAGGAAGGACTCGAGAAAAATACAAAGGAACAAAGAGGAGCCCATAGAAGCTGCCACATGTCAATCTGAAACAATTTCAAAAGTGAAAGGTAGGGGTTAAATCTTCAAGGTGCGTGAGGCTACCACATGGACCCGGTACAGACAGACTCTTTTAAATATTGCACGCCCATGACCCTAATCTTCATATGGCCATATATTTTGACTGGAAGCTCAAATTTGGGTGGGAGAAGACTTTTTGGAAAGATCTCGACCTCGTCTATGCCATGGGAGCCTGAAAATTTAATTTTGATGAGGTTATGTGGGTGAAAAATGGGAAAATGTCTTTCAGGCCATTAATGTAGAACCTGATTGCTTCAGCTTCCAGAGTAGATTTGATTTGATCTGTCGTTCTTCCTTCTTTAACACGCTAGATAGATATAGGCAAGAAGACTCAATGATTTTTGGTGGATCCACAATAGGAATTGATTGTTGGTGGCTTAACTTTAAGATAAGGATCAAGTTTATTTTCTTTCCTCTGATTTTCATCGTCTATATATTGTAACACTTCTCATTTGAGAAGGAGTAGACATTCAGGATGTGGGAAACTCACAAGTTGTTTCTGACTCCATTTGAGTTGTAAGCCTTCTCCTACACTTGGAAAGTGTATTTGTGCCTCGATCACCCATGTAATAGTTTGTGCACCTTATGTGAGCAATAAAATCTTGTTTTGTGGCGTCTTTAACCCTTGACATTGTTTTTTTGTTTCCCATGTGCCTCTTTATCTTGTGTTTTTTTGTTTCTCTCGTCTCCTTGGAATGGTTAGATTAGGATTAGTTAGATTCTTCCCGTAGTGGAGTAAGTGGCATGTATATTAGGAAGCAAGAACCAACCTTCTCTGGAGGTCCATCTCAATTTTTGCAAGTTCCACAACTTGAGAGATGGTCCAATGTTGTGTAATCACACCAAATGCCCTAATCACACCTAGGCCATTCGGGTATGCTGTGATTCTCGCACCAACAGTGTTTGTCTACTAAGATTTGTCAAGATTGTCCTCATTTGTTATATATTCATTCCATAGTTCACCGAGAAGCATTAACACTAAATGATGCTTTATCTTATTTTCCAGAGTTACAATTTATTGATAAATTTACAAATAAAGTATATTTGTGGCTTGGAAAATATACTAAAAGACATGGAACATTAAGATATCTAATGGATTTATCAAAGCACAATGTTGTGTCCCACTTCATGTCCCAAAAACGAGTAAGAAGTTGGGCGGGATCGGAAATCGAGGGTGTTCGCGCGAACAACCCTTTCGCGTGAACCCCCTTCACCTGAACTACCACGTAGGACAAAGAAACTAGTTCGCGCGAATGGGGGTTCGCGCGAACACCCCTTCGCGCGAACCCCCGAATTCAAATATTTTTGGCGGCAAAGAGTTATATATAGATATTTATATAGTTTTGGGCGGCGGATTTAAGGTTTAGGGGGGTTCAGGCGAAGGGGGGGTTCACGCGAACCCCCTTCACGCGAACCCCCTTCACGCGAACCCCTTCGCGCGAACCCCTATGTGGCACCTATGTGGCACATATGTGGCACATTTAGGTGCCAAATCCATTTGGAGGATAATTTTATGCCAAAATGTGCCACTTAGGTGCCACGTAATGAGGGTTAACGAATGAATAAAATTACAAAATTTTAACACAAAATACAGAATTTTATTAGCTTTCTAAAAATATAATTTTTATTTTTAAAAATATGTTTTACTATTTATTTTTTATATTTTTCTAACATATGGTATTTTAGGACAATCGATCGTACACAATCAACCCAATTTGAAAAATAGCAAAAAATATCAAAAAAATTTGAAAAAATTAAAATTATTATTTATTGAAGTCTTCTTCTTACCTGTGAAAAAAAAATTCATTTTTGATATAAATCTTAAAATTTATTGGCATAAACATTTGTACGCCATTTATTTGAAAATATTTTTACAAAATAATTAATTAAAAAAATATAAGTCCAAAAAATATGAAAATTTGACAGCACTTCAAAATTCAAATCTTGAACACATATCTAAAATTTCATGGTGAAAAAATAAATTTTCATTCAAAAGAACCACCCGGGGACAGTCATTCCTCTTTTATAACATAAGAAACAACGTATGAGTAAAATTAAGAAAAAGACCGTTTTTTTTGTAATTTTTTTTTTTAAATTTACATGTATTCTACACTCTAAATACAACATTTTGTTAGTTTGTGGAATTTCATGAATATGTATGGTTTTATGGCTATTACCTTTAGAAAATCAATGAAACTGAAAATTCATGTTTATAATGGTACAAAACATACCAAAAAGTGGGACATTTTATTGTGCTTTTATCCTTCAAATTAGTAGGTTGGAGGTGTTATAAATTCATCAAATTAGGTGGCTCTCTAGAGGAAAGGTAATGGAGAGACTTGTTAATTGTTAATCTCATGTCGTGGTTTGTTGAAAGAATGGGAGTTAGAGGAGAAAAAATGTATGATTTGGCACAATATTTCAAATAAAATTTTGCATCCATTTACTTATAGATGTACTTATTGAGTTAAATAAGTTGAATAAAAAATTCAAGAGGATCATGTTGACATTGCTTCCATTGGCACTACTTTATATGTTACAATTGACATGCTTCGTAGGAGATTTCATAGAGGCATATTTGGGGCAAGAATTGTATATTTATCATTTTTTAAGCAGAGCACAAGGAGGATCTCTTGAGTTAGCAGATGGAACATGTATGATACATGTACATGCATTGAGATATGAGAGATTTCCTAAGTCACAAAGATCAGGGACACTAGATGATTGCATTGAATTGGGAAAGGCCTTTATAGTTAAGGTGATTGATTCTCTTGAAACAAGATTCACATATTCAACTATATTTAATTTTGCTAAATTTTTCAGCCCTCGTAATTATTATGAGGAAACGGATGATAGAGATTGTCAAATAAAAATATGGTTAACATGTTGATGTGAAAAATTTAGTGTTGGAAACTCACCTATTGTAGAGACTGATAAATGTTTGGGTGAGATGGATGAATTTGTTTGTACCATATATAAATCATATCCAAAAACATATGAAGGAGGATTTTGCATTTCCTAGGTTTGTGTACATGGTTTACATGGAAATCCATCTTGTTGAGCTACTCGGCGAGCCAAGTGTTAAGTCACTTGATTTACTTTAATGGGGGCTCTCCATCAACTCTTTACCTACCACTTCTAACTCCCTACCAAGCTATGAGCGCGAGTTGGGATCACATACAACCTCCTATCCACCTACCACATTGAGCTCCTCACCCTCCGAAATGCACACCTTTCCAAATCGACAAACCTATCTTAGACACTTTTCATTTGTTGATTACACTTGCACATCCCCATAACGACTTCTAAAACATTCTCCCTAAATTGATCCGATACACCTATTCATTATTCACTCAGAACCTCCCCAAACCACTTCACTACATGCATTGATCCCTAAATTGTTCCACATTACAACCAAAGGTGACCACCTAACTCTCTCCTCAACAACTCCACCACCAGCCGTGTGTGTTTACCGAGCTCCCTCCTAACACAACTCCCAAACCGATTCCATTTACGACATCATCCAATTCAAGGTTTAAAGTTTTCCGATTTAGAATTTATCACACTGTTCACCACTAAGTTGGGCTCAAGAGTTCCAAAATGTGGAACCTTCAAGTCTAAAATTTTAGACTTCAAATTTGGAAGTTTCAACACGCCCCATAGTTACTATTCACTTGCCTCGTGAAAACATCCGATTCTCTCGAAAACCTAGATTTCAAACTTCGGGATTCAGAATTTTCAATTGAATTTTCCTTAGCATACTACCCACGGTGAGACATCTAAACTCTCTTAAATTATTTCCTCCAAAATTCCAAAAATGTTGTGTCATTTGCAATGATTTTGTGTTCTATCATGTCGACTAGTCCTGTTTCAATTTGCCGAGCTAACCCTTGCCCAAATTTTTTGAGGATATTGTCACCTCTTCAAATTTCATGCCAATTATCTAGCTTGGATGACATAGCTCGGTCAACCTATCCATTTATTTCTAAATTAGATGTGGCTTGATCTTGAGCACCATTGATGATACAATTTTGGGCCAATTGCGACTCGATGGCACAAGTTGATCAATGAATATCCAATCAAGGTTCTTCGTGGCACCCCTTTTTACTTCTCCTCCAACAAGCCATTCTATCACACTTAACTCATCTCGACCCGAGTTACCCTTCATTCCTTGGCCAAATTGGCCACATCCGCTTAGAGCCCTCATCCTTCCTGTCAGGATGACGTGCCTCTACTCCAACTAGTCACTCGTCATAACGATAAAATCACCTCACCTTGAGTTTGACCCCACGTGGTCCTTCCATGCATTCCCTGTGAACATTTGGCCATGTACTGAACCATCCATCTCACCAATTGTTCGTTATTCCTCCATTCATCCCTGCACTGGCGAGCCTAGTCACTTTATGCTCGACTTATTTTTTATATCGACGTGGCCAATCAAAATGGCAAGTCCCATATCTTTTACAACTTGGAAAGTAAGCTTACATAGCATCTTTTCCTATGAACTTGACTCAGAAATGAGATCACCATTAATATCACGAGCTCCCTTGCATTGTTTCATCCTTGGCTGACTTCCCTAGGCCCAAATGCACTTGCATCATTGTTTCATCCCCAAAATCAACCCAAGCCATCTGTGTATAGCCCTTCCTACGAGTCCCAACAAATTCCCATGATACAATCAATCTTGTCCTTATGCTTTGAACTTTAGCTTGACGTCGAGCTCATTTCCTATAAAATTTTAATTTTTGTGAAGATATCACTTCTCCTTTTCCTCGCGATGCGCAATCTATGTGTTCATTCCTTCAAACATCATGTCCAACCCTCGAGCTCATCAATCTCTCCAAACCTTTTTCCACCATGACATCATCATCCATGTCATTGAGTTCTTCATTCTTCCAAATTTGAGCCACTCGATTTAAACTCGGCCTCCCAAGCTCGCTCAAACTACTCAATGATCCCACCTTACAACTTGGCTCACCGAGTAGCTCATCAAGATACTTAGTGAGCTCTTCATTCACTTGACCTCGAAATGCACAACCCTCGCTCACCGAGTAGCTCGTAAGAAAGCTAAATTTTATCTCGGTGCCTTAAAAGACATGTTCTATAATCTTTTGACCTTGAGCCCTCATTTTTTTGGATTGTAGAATTTTATCATGCTAATGGGCCCATAACTATGGAGTATCATAGGTTTCGTGCTTGATGACCAAATCGCAATTTTTTCTTGTGTGACCTATTGTGGGCCCGCCGAGAGTCCAATTTTCACCCTAAGCAAAATATGGGTTTTTCCAAGACCTAAAAGAGGAAAAAAATCTCGATTAATTCCACACTCCCAAAATACTTCCAATTGCTCTTGAACCGCTGATTTTAGTGTGAGGTCTTGTTCGTGCCTCGGGTCTTGTTAGGTCCCCATCGTCTATTTTTTCCCGTGGAAAATGAAAAGAAAGAACTGGCATGGGCTAGCTTCTCATTTCCTTGTCATTTTATTTCTTCGAACAATAAAATATCTACTATTTGTTATTAGATCAAGAAATTTCTTATTTAATACGTGTTCATTATAATTATAAGATCTTGGATAATCAAATGATTCCTAACCCTAACATTAAATCACCATATTAAATTGACCCATACATAGCACTGTTAGTTGATCTTTAACTTTATCATATTTAATTTAACACAAATAGCAGATCAAAAATATGGCCAAGTAATTCCTTTTTGATTAATGTCATAGACACCTATAATTAAAAATAATAGTCAATTATTGCATTCTTAAAATATTTAGACCTTATTTTATAAGAATGGGGTATCATCATCTTAACAACAGATTGCACTCTATTTTGTTATACACTCTAAAAAGCAAACAGCTAAGATGGGCCATTATCATTACATATGCTCGAGAATGAATTTTATATAGTTATGAGATTATACTACCATTCTCAAGGATTTTTAGTGTTAATAATCCTCATATTTTCCAACTTAAATAAACATAAATTCTATTAATACTTATTCTTATTATGCAAAACAAGCCATCTAAATCAAATCAAGTATTAAGGAAAACTATCACACTAATATGTTGCCTATACTAAATGGGACTCTCCATCCCGTAGATAGTTTAATTCCTTCACTTTGTAACAACACTAAGATGCAATAGCTAATCATTCCACAATCATAATCAGTGTGAAAATATTCAAATCTTAGGTTACTTTATTTCATTCAAATTGATTGGTTTGAGACTCCAAATATTGCTCAAGAACCCATTATTCTCTAACAAGTACCTTATCAATCCACACGCTTTATCCTTAACCTAAACAAGAATTGATGGAAAATCGCTCTCCTAAGTTGATTAAATAGATGAAACAAGATGGGATTGACCTCGTAGGAAAATGCCCAACCCACTCAAATAGATAACTAGGGTTTTATAAATACCCGTGATAAATGGCTTGTTAATATGAGTTAATTTAAAACTCAAACTCTAACTCACAATCACATTTTCTACCCTAACAACAGTAACTTAATAAACCTAAAGCAAATAATATGTTATAACAAGTGCGCTTAGAATAGGTAAAACTATTCTGGGTTCTCCATAACTATACTAGTCAACACCAAATAAATCTAGCAATTTTGTTATGATCTCAAGGGCTCATTCTCAAGCTAAGTATAAGCAGATCAAAGCCACATCATGTCTTCGAGATCAACCAAATCTTTCAATGTTTAACCCTTGAGTTTGGTCTAAGTGTTTAAGGTTAACGAAAGCATGTACAAGCCCGAGATGGCCGGTAAAATGAAAATCATGAAAACCCAAACACCCAAAGGCTCATATAAATAAAAAGAAACAAACCCAAGTTTTTTATCATCCTACATATAACCATGCACAACTACAAATAATTTTAATAATAAAATTCCCGATCACAAACCTATAAATTACAAACAACAGCAATGTGGTAAACTCAAGCATTCATCCAATAACACTCAAGAGGTATTTTATTTCTTGGAAATGAAATAATGATGAGAAGTTAAGTACCCCACTCCTTCCGGGTAATTTTATAGTGAATTTTCTCTTCTTCTTTACCCCGAATCGAACTAGAAATCATTCGCTAATAAAACATGGTGAATCTTTCATTATTTATCCAATATATATATCCTCATTGAAGTCACAACTTCCAGTTTCCACCCTTAATAATCGACATGCGAGTTTTTGATCATATTCTTACATGTCTTTTTTGGTAGAGCTCAACCAACTAGAAAGACCAAAATGAAAAACTCCACATTGCATGCACATGCGGTAGCTTCTCCAAGATGCTTCATCATGTCCTAGGTAGTCAAATGCTCATTAAATGCATTCAATAGAATAGTGCCATGTTATGATTCTATTCAATTATTAGCAATTTCCTTCCCCATATGGTGGTGGATGAACAATTCAACCTAAATTTAAACAATTACCATCACCAAAATCTTGCATGATAGTAACCTCCAATAAATCATTCACCAATTTAAACCTTTATGCATATAATGGGTCAGCTAATCTGATGCCTTAATAATTACATAGTGGAATCCAAACTGAGTTTGGTCGAAGATTTGATTATCAAACAACCCTTTTTCATTCGTTTGGGGTCTTTTTGATGACCAACTTAAACCTTATAAATTGATTTTAATGATTTTTTGGTTTACTATGGATAGTCATAAAATAAAATAATGATAAACTCATAATACTTCCCTCCCTAATGAGTGTGGTTTAATACCAACAAAACAAGTAACATTACTACACCCTTCATTATGCCCTTCGACCATTGGAAAAATGAAACAATTATAGATAGTTTACTATATAGTCGGGTCAAAGATCATAATAGCAATTAACCCCATACATGTCAACCATGTGGTCTTAGACTAATGATCAAGTATCATCATCACATAGAATAATAAGTTATTTATCCAACCAATTAATGTTACCTTGTTGATGTCTTATAGCATTACCGACATAGTAATGAATACCCTCTTATGAACTATCATCCGAATCGACAAAATCAACACCATGCATTAGTCAAACATATATATATATATATATATTCCTATCAATATTCCTTTGTAATGAATATTACAATCCCAACAGAGGAATATTTATCAATATTGGGTAAACATATTTAGTAGTATGAAAGTAAAATCATACAAAAACAAATTTACTATTCATTTGTGAACCATCAATAAGATAAGTAATCCCCTAGCCAGGTATAGCAACCAAACCACAAACATATATTATGAACCAATGCTCACAGTAAATTAAAATAACTTCATTCAATAAAAATGAAACAAGAAAAGTTGTAAAATGTTAAATACTTTACGAACGCTATCAATAAGCAATGTTGCGTAGTTACACATGTAACTACATGTAAGTGGTTATATCCTTTTCAGGATATATGCACGCATGTGTAGCTACATAATCATCTACGTAATAGTGTATGTACTATTTCCCTCATAAACCATTCTACATTTTATGACTTATCTTTCCTCCGACACATAATGGATTTGCGGGATGTGACAAGTTGTGTCGGTTATGAGTTTTTGGGTCGATCTCATGCCAATGATATGATAGAAGTGTAGGGAGAATTTTTTGTGTTATCCTCCAACCTTTAACTGCTTCCCACAAAGTAAAACACCACTGCAGATGTTGTGTAAAATTTGAAAAACTTGATCCAATGTGAAAGTGTGTAATACATGGATGACGAATGCTAAGGACTGTGTGCCCTATAAAATTTGTTTTGTGGATTTTCTCAGTAGAGTGTGCTAAACCGTAAAATAATATATAATTTCCCCTAGTCGAGGGCATCCAGAAGGATCGGGGGTACCCAGGTGCTATTATCCTAGATTGGGCACTAGTGTCTGTGTTATGCTAAGGACCCAAGTTTTATTTTGAGCCCTGTCTGATACTAACAATTATGTTGTACCGGTATTGTTATATATTGAATTCTAAGCGTATGATGCGGTATGGGGTGACCGATTTACCCAAATGATGCCACTCTAGATTGGGGTACATGTGATGTTTTTGAAGGAGTATACAACCCAAAGTAGGACCGACCGTTGGTCTAAAAATGTTCCCTATAGGGAAAAGGGAATGTGCTTGGTAAAAGCCAAGGCATGCACAAACAAAGTGGCTAGGAGACAAGTGTTGGTACAGGAAAAAAAAACATGCATGTATAAGATAGATTGTATGCTAAGTAGGCAATATGTAAGATATAACAGCCATAAAATGATGTTCTAGGAACACATTAAAACCCTAAACACATAACCCGAAAGTTGCGGTAATTTTTTTTAAGTTAAATGGTGTCAAGGGTGTTAACCCCTAGGGTACATTAAATTAATTTACAAAAATAAACTCTACTTTACAATAGATGGACTAGGTTAAATTTAAGTGGTTAAATATTTTTAATTTATTTCTAAGATCAAATAATTGACACTCAACTAGGAAGGTGCCATAATTTAATTTACTTGGTTAAATGTGTTTCTCCTCCTTACTTATTATTCAAACCCAAAATAAATTAACCTTATACTTAGTTATTTTAGTTTCATTATCCTAATAGCTTTAATGTCCATTTCATTAATTTCCTAAAACATACTAGAACTATATAATGACTTTGTACCCCAAGTATTTAAATGGCTGCATTCACCCATCTACACATACCTTTAATATTTATTTAAAACATATATAATATTCATTCCTACCAAATAATTGTAGGGTTCATCCTCAACCCTTGGATCAGTTCACTTATGGCCACTAGATCCTAGGGTTCCAAACTAACCCTAAGAATCCTTATGCATTCTTATTAAATCCTTTTCCTACCCTATTCTCCTCATTTGTTGACATCATTTTTGTTTAATTTGCAGGTTGGAGAAATGGAAGCCATGGGAGCAAGGAGGGAATAAACTATGGAGGAATTCTCAAAATCAAGCTTAGTTTAGTCTAGGTGGTAGATTTATCACTTGTAAATTCTTTCCTTCTAAGATTGAAGGGGGTTTCCACTTCAAAGCTAGAGTTATTCCAAATTTATTTATATTTTGAGTTCTTTATTTGGGGAAAACCCTACCCCCATTAATATATGCAAGATTGAGTACTTTGAATTTACCATTTGAAGATTTATTTTCTTTAAAAAATGATATTTAGCCATTATTTGTTTTTTGGAGGTTTCCTTGTAATTTTTGAAAACTTAAATATTTGTTTGACCAAGTAAAAATTTGCATACGTTTGGATTTACATTTTCCAAAATCAATGACAAAACCATCACCCAAAGAAGGTCAGTGGTCTTGGGACCACCGCCCCACTGGTGACGATTCATGAACCATCGCCTTGCACGAGTGGCGATTCTTAGACAACAACCTTGACTAAGAGGTTGTTATGAAATCGCTGCTCTGCACATGGTGGCCATCCTATTTCTTAGAAATAGAACCTTCATTTCTGATATTTCTCAAAAACAAAAGTCACTAGAGTTTTCTAAGATTCATTCGGACTTGAATTTATGTGCCTAAAGTTTCCATTTGAAATATTTAAATTCATCTACTCATTTAACAAAGAAAATTTACTCAATCTAAACATTTCCCATTTCAATAATAAAAACTACAAGAATCATTTTCATTTTGTACAACAAACTTTTTGCAATAATTCAAGAAATGAACAAGACAATCTAACTTCTTCCTTTACATGCCTTTCAAGCAACATGATGAAATTTAATATTTCTTCATGTAATTTTTCTAACATTCCATAAGAGAGTTTCAACAATATGTTCAATAATTTATTTATAACAAAGGGAACCCACGTTTTGGGAAATAAATCAACTTTAATGAAATAAGATATTTCCCTTATAAACTTCTTTTCTATTTCAACAAATCTATCTTTACAAACACCAATCTTTCTTTCATTTTTTCAACATACAATACAACTTAACATCCAATAATGAATACAACTTTCAAATAAAATTTTACACATGATTTCCATTTTGATTCTTTTCTTTCCATACTACAATTTAAAGAGAAGGGATATTTTACAGATCTACAATGAGCTTCCTTCAAATAACATTACAACTCACAATACAATATTACAAGTCTTTCACCTTGAGTGGGAATAACAAGAGGGTTTTCTCATAAGGAATTATTTCTCTTGGACACCAATAAATGCTCCAAATTTCACATCACCAAAAAGATCTTCACCATGCTTCATTTGATAAACAACAAAAAAGGGGGAGAAAACACTCTGCACCCAACCAATAATCCAATGAAGAGAAGAAGCTATCTTCCTCATTTTCCCTCGAGTGCCAACCATATTGCAATGAAAAATAGATCATCTTCATGGCAACAATACAAGCGTCCATATCACAATACAAGGTTTTCACAACCATTCCATAAAAACAAACAACTCAAACTACAACCACAATAATAACTAATAAAAATATACAATGTTTCAAAATGCAAAATCCGGAGGACCAAATTCCATGGGAGGTCACTTATGCCTCCCAATGGGAAATAGGTTCCCACCTTACAGCCCTCCAATAAACATATCAAAATCCATACACAATTCTTATGCTTCCCTCAATACCCTCTTATTCCTCCCACATACTCTTATGCCTCCCTACCATATCTTATGTCTCCCTCATAAAAACAATCATGTAAAAAATGCAAGCATTTCTTATCCAATTTGGGGCACACAACCCAAATCCTTCCAAAAATGAAATAAACTCTTATGCCTCCCTACATGTGAGATCCCCATAGTCCCCTCCTACACCACACTTAGCCAATCTACCCAAGTACCCAACAACCATACCAAAACACACAAAAAACATATACATATACACAATATAAAATAAAGAATTTGACAATAGTATAGCTCCTACCTTTAAATGGTAGATCTTTATCCAAGAGTCACACACCAAAATTCTTCAAGCCTAAAAAATCACCAAAAAGCTCCAAAAAATCCACAAGCACTCCAAAATCCTCCCACTCCTAAAATTCAAGAGCACAAAAGAAAATAATTAAACCCCAAACAAGCAAAAGAACTTGAATAAATAGAAAAGGGAGAGAGGAGGGTGAGGTAGCTCCATGTAGGATGACACATCATTCATCCTCATCTCCACCTCATAAGTCAAACCTCGACCCTAATGCACAAAAAATTGGTGGGTTAGAGAAATGACAAATTACTTACACACACAAACCAAGCCCACACCCCTAACAATAAACTCTAAAACCCATGTAAGAAAAGTGCAATAAATGTCAGTTTTGACTTACAAAACACATAATGGGGTATATTTTATAACCCCCAATGCATAGGTAGGGTTGGTATAGTAATTTAAGTTCTGTGGGACAAGTTTAGCTTGTCCCACAAACCTCCAATATTGGCCCTTAAGGCCAAATCCGAATTTCCATGAAGGGGTAGAGTGTACAACACTCAAGATCACAAGCACTCAACTTACAACACATGACCCAAGGAGCCATCAAATCTAATAAATTAATTCTTTTGTCCCATCCCTAATTAGTTTAGGACATGATTAATTAACTAAATTAAGACACAATTTAAATAATTAATGCAAGGAAATTACATCACTATAAAATCTCATACTAAAATTAAATAAAGAAAAATAAATCAAAGAACAACACACAAACCCCTTGGTCATAATTGGAGATGATCCCCCCATGTGGACCCCTTAACAACAATTCAAACACACAGACATAAAAAATACATGTTGCCATGGTGACCCTTGTTGAATTCATCTAGCATTCGAATGTGGTTGGTATCCAATCTCTGCATTGTTTGTTGTGATAATGTTTACCTCCAAAACACATAATAACTCCTTTGGCCTCATGGCCACATCAAAACATCCAAGATAAAATATGAAATATAAATCAACAATCATCTACATATGAATCAAATCATCATCCTGGGAAATTAACGTTATCATTTAAAATTTCTAACATCTCTGATTCTACATTTAATCAATATCAATAGGATCACTAATTTTTTTCAATTGTTAAGGTCTACCCAATATGTCAAAAATATATAACCCTATCCACAGTATATCATCATCGATATAAAATGTCTCTAATAATCCACACAAACATACTATGAATCGAATCCAACAATAGTATCAATATCTCTAACATCTAACATCATGCTAAGTCAAAATAATACAAAATATCCATAAGTATAGTCAAAATTATTGAAATCAATAGTAATAAGTGTCGAAGGGAAGTGGGCACTTCATCTCCCTCCCCTTAGACTCAACTTCCTCCAGGAAGTCACTGGAACAGATTCAAAAATTGGACTCGTAGCAATAGAGCATCCTCCCATGTAGTAGCAGTCTCATCATACCTGTCCCACTGGACTCAAACCTAGTCAATCTCTCTACCTCGAATGCCCAGGGTCCTGTCGCTCTGGAATATGGATGGGCTCCACCATCACCTGCTCTAGATCCTGCACCTATAATTTGGACTAATCTAATACATGAGAAGTATCAACAATGTATTTGCTAAGTACAAAAACATGAAATACATCATGGACATGAGAAAAGATAGGTGGCAATTCTAGATGATAGGCCAAAGGGCCAATATGCTCCAAGATCTCAAAGGGACCCACAAACATAGGAGCAAGATAAGAACCTTTTCCATAATGGATAGGGCTCTTATGGGGCGTGACATGAAGAAATACCTTTTTTCCCACCTCAAAACTATGATTTATCCTATGTTGATCTACATACTTCTTCTATCACCCCGCACCTCCCGAATCTCTGCCTGATCATAACAACTTACTACTCCTTATCCTATAATAAGGATGGCCTAAGAGAAACCCTGTCCTCCAACATGTCCCAACTAAAAGGTGTCTTGCACTCTCTACCATATAGTACCCGACAAGGAGCCATGTCTATTGAAATTTGAAAACTGTTATTGTAGGCAAGCTCCACCAAGTATAAATACTCCTCCCATCTCAATTGATGATCCATAATGTAAATCCTAAGCATTTCCTTAAAAATATGATTCACCCACTCAGTCTATCGATCGGTCTCATGGTGATATGTTGTACATCAAATCAATCTTCATCCCGAGAGCATACTTCATCGTCATCCAGAAGTGAGAAGTGTACAAAGGATCTTGGTCACAAATGATATTTTGTGAAATCCCATGTAGCCTAACAATCTCATCGAGATATACCCATACCACTGCACTAGCTGTGTAGGTGGTCTTCACTGGAGAAAAATGAGCCACTTTTTTCTATTTATCCACTCTGACCATGATGGCATTATGGTGGTATCTTAACATCACTAACCCAACTATGAAGTCCATGTAAATGGTGTCCCATTTCCCTCTAGTATTGCGTGAGAAAAGAGAAGACCAGGCTGGATCCCGATGTTTGGCCTTCACCTTCAAACACTCTAAATAGAATGACACAAACTGAGCCACATTTCTCCGAAGTCCTCTCGTGGTAAAGTTTTCTCAAGGTGGCGTGCATCTTCTTCACCCCGACATGGGCTGAATAAGGTGCACAATGAGCCTATGTCAAAATATTCTGTCTCAACCCTCCATCTCTAGGAACATAAATATGACCTTTGTGCTTAAGAAGACCATCTGTCTCTAGTGAAAATACATAAAACTTCCCCTCAAGGGGTCTCTGAGACTCAATATTTGCTTTGGATACAAGGTATAAACTTTCGTGAGGAAGCTGCTGCAAACTCCTACTCCACAAATTAGTACCCACTAAAGTAGCCATAGCCACATGTCTCTGTCTACTCAGGGCATCTACAACCACATTCTCCTTCCCCTTCACATGCTCTATATCAATATCATACTCACAAAGAAACTCCATCCAACGTCACTGACGAGTGTTGAGATTGGGTTGTGTGAAGAGGTGACAAAGACTCAAGTGATCAGTCCTGAGTGTGATCACATTCAGTCTAGATATTGTTTTCCATTTCTCTATCCAAGAGAATGAATTTGTAATTTGGGCATGAATTTGGGGTTTCCCCTTCCTTATATTTTCCACATTCATGTTTTCCTATCAATTTTTGTCCCAACATCCGTTGAAATAATTTCCTTTCGATTGGATGCGGCCCAAAGGGGTCTTTTTGGTAAAACTTGTTACTTTTGTCACATTTGTAATAAATACCAAATTGGCCCCACGGCCTTGATAGTATCTAATTGATTATTCAACAAACATGAAGTAGTAGTGAAAAATTCTTACTTTGACCCTGAAGATGCACATGTGACCATTTTTCAAGACAAAGGCAGAGAGGCAGATCATTGGAACATTTTGAAGATTTTTGCATTTTTGTGAAAAGGAGCAAAGTTATAAATTGATTCGTAACCCCGCAGAGGATAGAGTGATGTCACATGTTTGAGTCATCATTTGAAAATTCAAAGTAGGGAAGCGGGTTGGCAGAACACTTTGGAGTTTTTAAGCTCTATTTTCAAATGATGTAAAGGTATAAAAGTGATTTGTAACTCCATGGGGCCCACATCAAAAGTTGGAAGTGAAGAGGTGGGTCACCAGAGAATTTTGAAGTTTTTGGCCCGCTTCAACTCAAATATTTTCCATGTGGAGGGCCTGTGCTCATTTTAGGATCTGCCTCTAGGTCCTACCTTTATAGTTGCGCCAAGGAGACATGTGGAGGCTTCTGCTAGTTCCTCTCTATACTTATACTTCTCAAGAAATTTTCTAAATCCTGGGACATGTGGAGGGCCCACACTTGCTTGGGGACCTACCCCGAACTTTACTTATGAAATATCGTCGAAGGGATGCGTGGAGGTTTCCATTATATCTTCCTATACTTAGACTATTCAAAGTTTCTCGTGTAACTTTGTCGGACCCTAGACATGTGGAAGGCCCATGCTTGTTTGGGAGTCCTTTTGAGCTTCATACCAAAAACACACCGAAGAGACATGTGGAATATTCTGCTAGCCCTACCCATACTTAGACTTTTCAATGGCCGAGGAAACTTTCTCGGACTCTAGGCACATGGCACCTTCCACTGGTCCTTAAACTCTTTCAAAAACATTTTCGGGCTAAGACACATGGAGAGCCCGCATTTGTTTGGGGTCTCCGCTTTTAGGAACCATATCAAAAGTGCACCAAAGAGACATGTGGAGGCTTCCATTTTCTCCTCTTTTTACTAAATTTTTTCAAAGGCTGAGGAAATTGTCTTGGGCTAGGGCACATGGAGATCCTGCACTTGTTTTAGGTCCCACCTCTAGACTTCATCTTTGAAGTTACATCGAATAGACACGTGGAAGATTCCATTGGAATTTCCCATACTATGAATTTTTAGCAACCGGTGCAACTCTCTACGGTTATGAACATGAGGAGGGTACACGCTTATTTGGGAACCTGCCTCTGGACTTCACCTTTGTATTTGTGCCAAGGAAACACATGGAGGTTTTTTTTGGCTCCTCCTTGCACTTATCCGACTCAGACTCACAGCATAGGAATGTGGTATAATCCATGCAAGGAAACTTGGACTCACAGTGCACAAAAGCAAGTTTCCATGCGAGGGAACTCATTTCTCAAGGTGTATTCTTGAGGGTGAAAAGGATTGCTTGTCGGTCTAGCCATATGGAACCACCTCGTGAATTATTAAAAAGGGATTTCTTACACGACCAAAAAAAAATGATTAGAAGTACTATCAAAGAGTTATGACATGACATCCTAGTAATGGTTGAGGGTCTAAGAAACGTGATCAATTCATGATTTATCCACCTATAAAATTTTGGGTGTAAACTTGTTAAACATCACTTTCTGAAACAAACTTGTAACAAACAAAAGAATCCTTGAATATTCTTCTTTGGGGGTGAAATTTGGGATGACCGAGTGAGTGAAATTGTATAAATGCAATAAGAATACTCTTGCAAAAGGGTGGGGTTAATTTTTATGAGAAAATTTGAGAAATCCCATCTTCCTGAGAGACCATCTGAGAAACCTATTAATCTCTTGTGTTTTAGATTTGATCACGTCAAGGTGGTTTCAAGTGTATATCCATTGACAAGCTGTAAGATTATTCAAGAAAATTTCCAATGGTGATAAATCTAATAGATCTTGAATTAATTAGTGTTGATCTTGAGCAAAATTGTGTCTCGCTTTTATTTCGAATGTATTCAAATGGTTTTAATGTTCCTATTACAATATTATGTTAAAATCCATCTGAATCACTCAAGATCTCATCCCTGTGATATTATAGTGGAATTTGTAATTTAATTATGAGAAGATCCTTTATCTTGTAATGAAATAAAAAAATTAAAATCACTTGACTATCATTTTGTTGATAAAGATTGTTTGTAAGTCTATGAGTGTATCTTAGGCGTGATGAACCAATGATCTTCAATGTTTAATTGAGTCTTTAACTTGATCCTTTATGTTGAATTCTTTAAGAGTGTGTGGAACCGTGTAGATATAGGCATCCATTGATGCACATCTTCTCGTTAAAGGAATATTTTGGCTATTTCGAAGCTTTATGTTGTTGATTTTTCCAATTATTATAGAGGTTCTCAAAGATCTAGTGAAATCAACTTCATCTTGGTTAATTCCCCACCGTAAATTTCAAATAACCATGAATCCTACTTGAAGTACCCTATTTGTGCTATGTATCCAAAAATGAAAAATTCTATTGCCAAATATATATAAGTAAGCAATTTTTAAGAGTCTTTAGTAACTTTGCACCTTGTTTAGAAAATATCTCCATTCTTTAGAAGTGACAACTTGTATGATTTAAATTGTGGTGTATTGATCATATTTTCTCACGGTTCCCTTGAAAATTGTGCAAATAAGGATCCCTTTATGTCCTTCACCGACAGAGATTACAAAATGGGTCCTCTCACCCTGGTTGAAATGCACGACCTAAAGTAGTGAGGATAGATCAAATCCTTAATGAAGGTGTTATCCATTTCTCTAATGCCTGAGTGAAAAAGAGTTGGTTGAATCCCTCCCCATCTACAAAATGACTTATACCATGGTTTTTCTATCTCTAACTATCTTGTTAAATCTGTGATGTTGCTTATCTTCCAAAGGAGAATCAATTTGGATTCAAACAGACTTGATACTTTCTTCTACAGTAAAGAAATGGTTTACCTGTTAGTAGACGATATAGCTAGGCTCAACATTTCGATATCCGGAATATGGTTTTTCTCTACCTTATGAGGTACATTACTCTTGAAGTGAATTATAGAAATTTATTTACTCACCATCTTACTATACTTAATATATTTAGGCATAAGATTGTTATGAGCCTTCCTTTTTTTTTTTTAGTTCTCTCTTTGCATCGGTGAATGATTTTCAATAGGGAAAACTCGATACTCCGATACACCATGGTCTAATTATATTTTCTTTTTAATAATGGTAAAACGATGGTGGAAAAGGAATTAGATCCCAAAGCGGGGATTCAAATGACAATTGTACTCTTATTGACCGTATGAACAAACTGAGGAGAAAGAAGAGTATAAAACTCATGGGAAGGGAAATCTTGGTACTAAGGTTTTATTTTCTATGATTAATATGAAAGGGGAGTCATCTAAAGGGAAAGAGAGAGTGGAGTTAGGTTGGAATGTGGCTTTTGATAAAATTTCTTTCAGGGTGAGTCAGGTGGAAAGGGATATGGAGGCCATAGGAAAAGTTGGAATATATATGGGAAAAAGTTTCATGCATTGCATCGATACCTCTAAGAAAATTTTTATCACCCAAAACTTTATTAGGTAAGATATGGTAGAGATCAAAATTTTGGTTTCAGAGTTACAGGGGTGTATGGTCAAGCTAGAGCAGGGACAAAAAATTTACAGGTATAATCTGCACCTCATTAGTTCTAATGAGGAAGATCAGGTTGAAGATGACATCCCTATCATGAGCGAGTAGGATGATCAGATGAAAGGACAAGAAGATCGTCAACCGAAAGAGTACAAATGTTTGAAGACTAACTAGTCCCTTAGATCTTTGAGATTTTGTTTGACTATTTGTGGACTATATCATTTGGGATGTTTTCCCCTCCATGTTTTAGAATTTTTGTTGTATTAATCTATTGGACTGTAGTTTGGGATAAGTTGTTTTAGCCCTTTTTATCATGTTTCTTTTTGTTTGTTCTTGGTGATGCTCATGATGCATTCTATTATAAGGTTTTTGGGTGCCTTAATCCCTGTATAAAGTAACCAATCATTATGTTAACGTATATTTAATAAACCTTGTTAATAGTATTTTTTTAATGAGATTCTAAATTAAACAAGACCGAGTGGCAAGTTTGTGCCTTAGGGTTAGGAGATGTGCTAGATGTGTGATTTTTTTAAAAGTTGTCTATAATTTTTGCATTATTACGTGCTTTATGTTGCTAAGAATAACCAATTTAATATTTTTATAAAAAATAGAATGTAACAATACTTAATGTATAAAATATGCACATACGGTATGCCAAAATCCACATAATGCTAAAACTAGCATACCCATATGTAATGATTTTGAATGCATAAAATATGTATATACTATAATTCTCGATTTAAATGTTGCACATAATGTAAATACCCATGTTAAAATTCAAATAGAAGACAAAACAAAAAATAAAATTATGCATCAAATATATAATTGTTTCAAAAACATAGAGTGATCTAGAGTCATATTATGCTTGAAAATAATGTAGCAATATAGTGAAATTTTGAAATACATAATATGTTATATTTTTAGGTGCAATAAAAAAAACCACCACGATTTTACAAGTTGAA
The DNA here is from genome assembly GCA_018340775.1 of Taxus wallichiana var. yunnanensis. NCBI lineage: Eukaryota > Viridiplantae > Streptophyta > Pinopsida > Cupressales > Taxaceae > Taxus > Taxus wallichiana. The sequence goes on from CM031239.1 coordinate 905,715,033, forward strand.
CATGCCTACATAAAGATAGAATTTTTATACTAAATGGAATATCTAAACAAATTAGTTAAAATATTTGTCGAAATATCGAGAACTAATAATAGTATTATTTTTATTGTCTTTAACACAATATAATCCATATAAAAAAATTAATACAAACATAGAAAAAATAGTATTTTATAAAATTTAACTTACAAATCTAGTTTTTATTTCAAATGTGGATAAAGAAAAGATTAAAAAATTTGACTAGAAAAAAAAATAGAATAAAATATATAAGGAGTGGGATGGGATTAAATTTAGAAATGTTTATAATGTGATTTTTTAAATAAATTTGATTAATTTTTATGAATAGAGTATTATTTTAGATGTGTTACTTGTCCAAGCATGCAAATACATCTTCCTCTTTGGATAAACATTAAATGTAGTGAATATTTTAATAACATTTTTTCTAAATCGGTATCTTATTTAAAGATTGGGCAAGTGTCTTTCTTAGAATTTTGATTTTTATTAAATACAAAAACAATGTTGCACTAAGGCCTCATAATTGTCAAAACAAATACTAACTAGGAAATAAAAATATATAAATAAGTTTTCTAGATTAAAAAATTATTTAAACAAAATATAAACATTAGAAAATTGAAAAGTTACAGAATTTTTTATTTTGACTAGTGGATTAAGGAGAAATTATTTTTTTAATGAAAGTTATAGAATTCTTGCAGGATGCAGGAGATAATAAAGTAATATGTTTCGAGCTTAGTGCCCGTTAAGGTAATACAATACTTCCACAATATAATATTTTGGGCTTATGGATCACTAGCATTTAACAAGCCAAAGAATAATATTTTTTAGCTTAGCGTCCGCTAGCTTATGCAACACCATAGTAATTGGATATTATCGATCGATAAGATTTAACAAAATAAAGTAAAATATTATCATCATAGAGTCAGCTAGGTTATACCACAATAACATATTTTCATGTACAACTACTATGTCCATTTTTTTGTAAAAGGGTGAATATGGGGGATTTGAAAGGACCCACATCCATTTACAAAAAGGCCCTTAAGGCAAAATATGACATTGAAGCATAGAAGAGAGAAATCCTATAGGCAACAAAAGATAAAAATCCACATAAACGCAACCTGAGTAGAGAAAAATTATATTTTGTGAATAGTTTAGAGGATAGATGTTGCTTCAACTATAGTAGCAATGGTGTTTCTATTAAAGATAATAAGAAACATCTTAGAGTTTCCTTGTTCCTTGAATTCTCCTTTCACAAATTTGTATTTGTTCTTTTGTTCTCCAAAATCTGTTCGGTTCTCCTACTCTTTCATTACCATATTTTTTTCACAAATAGCTCATTGTAATCCAACACTAACACATTGAGTGACAACCCATTCTTAACATGAATATATTATAAAATGTTGTTATTGACAATGTGAACGATGTCGTAGCCATTAAATTTTAGTGAGTATGTGTAGCAAAGGTCTATTTGTGGACAACAATAAGACCAACAAAATAATATAAAATTTATCAAATACATCTACTCATCAATTCCCGCATTACCGACCATGACCATAAATCGATTCTGATATTCACTTATTTATAGTGCAAATTGAGCCACCATCCATACCACTAGTATTATTTTTCAAAAACAACATAACACATTCTTGGCAGTGTTATGGGTTTGTAAAACAAATTCAAATTTTCCTCTCATGTTATTATAGATTAATCATCATTTATCATGTCAAGATGTGTTGTATTCCATCCTTTTTCATTGTTCTAACACATTTTTACTATATTACAAAATTATTTATTTGATAAACAAAACTACCTTCTATAAAATATTGAGTAAAAAAATTCTTCCATTTAATTATCTATAAAATCCCTACATGGATATAAGCCCTAATCTACTATGGAAAATTTTACATTAACATAATTTTGTAATTTTTGAGGGTTGAAGGTGAGAATGCATACCAATTTTTGACTTGGAGAGGATATCAAAATGTTTCAAGAAATCAAACACAAAAAAATTGATTCTTACCTAGGTGCCATTTTTCTATTGATGAATAAATTATCTCGCTTACGCATTGACAGAGAGAATAGAAAGGAAAATGTTAAAAACAATTACTCAAAAACTGTCTATTTATAGAGACATGTAACTAAAAAATCCAACCACCAATTTCATTGGCGTGTGAATTTAATAGGGAATGCACATGATTTTACATTGCTTTACATTAAATGGCTTATTAATGGTTTACAGTAGTTTCGTGCTCTAGAAGGCGCACACATTTCGAATGGCACATGTAATTTAAAACGTAGAATTTTACATAGTTCATTTTAATGCCTAATTAAGTTGAGGCAATGAACATTAATTATTGTTTTTCCTTACAAAATGGTTATCATTAATAATGCATTTGGTATTGTAAAGAATAAATGTAATAATTTAATATTATAATTTTTTTACTATAAATAAAATCCCTTATATAATTTGGGTAAAATAAAGCCTTTAGTTTTTGTTCTTGCACTTCGACGTGTGAATCTTAATGCCCGTTTAGATGGTTTTTTTTATTATAGTCATAAAATACTTGTAAATATTTGTAATAAATGTAACACATGACTTGCATATTTAATATTTGACAGTCAATTTTTAATATAGATTTATATATAAATTAACAAAATTTACATCAATATATATTAAAAATAATGAAATTTATATAGAGTAATTAATATAAATAAACACTATTTTGTATTTTTGAAGGACAGTGCTAGAAAATTACCGTTACCCAAAAAAAATTGATAGGTGAGTTATCGCACTTAGCTATGCAAATCAAGACTCGCACTTAGATGTGCGAATCAAGACTGACACTTAGAAGTGTGAGTCGAGACTGACACTTAGAAGTGTGATTCGAGACTCGCACTTAGAAATGTGAGTCGATATAAGTGCAAATCGAGGCTCACACTTAGACGTACGACTAGTCTAATTTTTAAGTGCAATCACTCGCACTTATACACTACTTACAAAATTTATAAATTAGAATCACCAATGGTTTTTTAACTATGCTTAATATATATGAATAAGTTTTTATATAAATGTATATAAAAATTGTGATAACATTTTAAACATGCAAGTCACACGTGCCATTTCTATAAAATATTTGAAATTATGTTACATATAAAATCACAAAAATATTTAAACAACTGTTAAATTTAACACCATTCAAGGATGTTAAGCTCTAAAATATATAAGATCTATCTTAGAGTATAATTTCGATAAGATTTTCAATGTCAACGTTTATTGATATGAATAAGGTATGCATAAATAGTTTTATATGTATGATGATATTAAGATTGATATGTGGCATAAATCACAACAATCACTTACGCACTATCTTGAAGTTAGCGGCCGCTTGGCTTATGTAAGTTAGCAACCACTTGAATTGTGTAAGTTGGTGGCCATGAGGCTTATGAGGGGGAATCAAATAATAATAAAATCTAATTCCTAAAATAGTGAAACTAAAATCCAAAAATCAGGATTTAGAAATTGGATTCCATTAGTGGCAAAAATGGAATCCATTAAGTACGTTATTGGAATCCAGTAATAATGAAATTGGAGTGCTATAAAAGGGAAATTGGAATCCAATAATAGTGAAATTGGAACTTGAATAAGTCCAATAATGACAATATTGGAATCAATTATTGCTACTAATGAAATCCAATCATAGTAATAATGGAATCCAGTCTAGCCAAAAATGGAATCCAATATACACAAAAATGGAGATAGATTTCTTCATATACATGTAATACTGGAGTCCATATTCACTAGAATATGTCTAGATTTAGTGAAATAAGTGTTCAATGATGAATAATTTTCAATTGATGTTTCAAGGTACCATGTAAAACCTCCATAATATCAATATCATCATCTAGATTATGATAATTTTGACCTTCTTGTGAACTCGATGTTGATAAATGTTATTCCTACACAAAGGGACATAATTCTTCTTTCCTTATTGCACTACATGAATAATTTAATGGAACTCGATGATTCAAAATACCTAGAAAGGGCTGGTGTGAAAATTTATATACTTGATGACCAACATATAATATGTGTGAAAAAAATATTTTGGGCTTAGAGACATAAAAATATTTACATTCAAGGCTATTGTTTCAAATGCTCATATTCTATTTGCAAAAGCACCTACCAAAGCTATTGCTAATATTTACAAACATTATAATGACGTAAACATAACTTGGAATGAAATCAAGTTTATTGATTTGTTGTACAAAGTGTAATTCCCTTGATTTATTCTCCCCCTATCCTCTTTCATTGAGCCTTTTATAAGTCCATTATTATAAATCAGTTAAGACAGATAAAAACAAAATAAATAATAAAACAAAACATGAATCAAAATATATTTGTTTAATAATAAAATAAATAAGTTAAATTAAGATAATTAAAATTTAAAATAAATGAAAGAAGCATTTAAAAGCATGGACTGGAGTGGTTGGAGGAAGTGAGATGCGGGAAAGAGGATGAGGTAGTGTGTGGTAGCTGACTGTCATTATCCTTGCATAATAATCCAAACACTTTATTTGAGATTCAGAGGCATTAACCAAGATGAAACCCAAGTTCATGTTGTAAATTTAGCATAAATTGGATAGTTGCAGTGGGGCAAATTGTGGCAAGCGCGTCTCACTGAGCATGGAGGTTTTCATAGTGTTTGACCGAATGAAAGAATGAGACAACTTCACAGGTAATATGTTTACTGCAGCATACAGAAGACATGAGTTTCCTCACGAGATAGTCACATTGTTTCACCTATGCAAAAAACATGTCTCCAACCTGATCAGTTTACATTTGCCTATGTACTCCCATACCTGTGTCAAAATGTAAGCTCTGGAACAGGGTATGGACATCTAGCAAAGCATAAAAGATAGAGGAATTTTTTTCGGATGTTGTAGTTGTAAGTGATTTAGTAGACATGGATGTAAAACATGGGAGAATACACATGGCATGTGAATTCTTGATACAGTGCCCAAAGATATGTGTCCTAATGAATAGTAATGATTGTAGTATGTGTAGAAAATAAGTTTGTTAAAATTTCCTTGTTTGACCATATGCAAGCAACAAGTGTCCAACTCCGATCGGTTCCACATTTGCTAGCATACACACCCAACATCAAAATACTAGTAGCTTCAAAATAGGGTATGGACATCAACCGAAGCATTATGGAGAAGAGACTTTTTTCAAATGTTTTAATTCCAAGTGTCGTGGTAGATATGTATGTAAAAGGTGGAAGAAAGAACAAGGCATACGAAATGGTTGACAAAATGCCCAAAGAAATATGTGTTCATGGAATACATTGAATGTAGGGTTTGAAAAATGGGTTTTTAAAATACGTAGAAACTTTCAAGAAAAGGAAATTGGTAGGTGTGAATCCAAATTCCACAACCTTAGCCAAACTCCTCTCAGTCAATGTTTGGATATTGAAACATGGCATGGACATCTAGGAAAATAAATTGACAGTTGTAAAATCTATCTCCATAACCTCGACAAAGACATCCTCTAGTTAGGCATGTTACACATGTTGTCAGTTTGAGGGTAGGAGTGGAGGGTATTGGCATTGTATAGTAATTATTATTTTTGTTTCATGATTGAACTATGGAACCATGTGCTCAATTTGTGAGTTTCCTGACAAAACACCTCAAAAGAGACATATTGCCATGGGAAGAAATAAGTGTAGGCTGTGTACAAATGAGTTTATTGGATAGGACCGAGGGTGGAAAGAATTATGAGATTAAAAAGAAGATGTTCCCCAAAATTTATCGCATACACTCAACAATCATCTCTTGGTACATACATCTTCACAAGTAGGCTTGTAGTTAGAGGCATGCGCGTGGTTTATTATTTCTTGTTGACAATTGAATTGAGGGAGTCAAGAGTAGGTTCGCACACCGTTGGCAAAAGTTTTGTTGTGGATGCGAGATCGAGCTCCATAACTTGGGATGAGTCGCTTTCACTTAGGCATGGTATCCTTTACTATATCTTTTATAATTTTATTATGAGTTTGTTCTTCATTTACAATATAATAGAAATATTATATCATTATATACTTTAACCGGATGGATAGTGCAATCAAAAAAACAATTTCCTAATTTATGCTACTGACTTGACTTGCAATTTTACCCTCGACCATGCCACGACAACAACCTTATTCATTGCTAAACCCAGGTGTCAAAACTTAGTTGTTGTGTCCATTGGTACTAGTGAGGACTATATGAGTTAACTAAAACAACCATATCCATCTACCTTTCAAAGTTAGAAAAAAACAAAATCTAAAGACGTGCAAAAATCATACCGAGCCCATAAAAGATATGGCAACTTTCATATGTGTTCCTTGTTGTGAGGAGAGTCACATCAAGCTTTATATTTACCCCATTCGACCATTTGTACTCTCTTCTTCACTCCTCTAGGAGCCCTATTACCCATTTTACAATTTTAGGAAGTCAAGTGTTATCACCGAATCACAGCACCCTTGTGTTTATACAAGTGCATATACTTGAACTCACGGTGTGATTGGATAACATGGGTACTATCTCCAAGTTATGGGACTTGCTACTTGAGATAGACCTCCAGAGAAAGTTGGTTCTTGCTCCTAAACTACCTGCCACAATCTACTCTAATGCAGGGAAACTAACTATTCTAATCTAAACTTCCAAGGGACCAGGGAAAGAGAATGCATAAAATGAAAGCCTACACTAAAGCGGTGATACACCAGAAAAGGAGGGTGTGAGAGTAGTTTCTAAATGTGTGGAATACAGAAGCAAAGTGCACACTAGAAGAGGTGATGACAGTTCTCCATAATCTAGCAAAATGCATTCACAACAATATTTCAAACATACACAATGATAATAGATCCCTGCATGAACATAATAATAGACACAATATTCTTGTAAATAAGGTTAAAGAGGCAAGAAGAATGCAAGAAAACATAGCAGGGGAAGATACATCCACAAACTTGTATTTTATTGCTTCCTAGCATGCACAGTTCAATCTATTACAAGATAAGGGCCTGGATCACCATGCAAGGAGTCCACTACAAGGGCTTGCAGCACATTGGCTTCACAAATAAATTTTTATAGAGCTTTGCTACCAGAAAACTACCTCCCTTTTCAATGAGCCCAACACTCCAATTTATAGAAAAAATGAGAAGGGGAAGAGAAGGGAAAATGGAAATCCCAAAATCTGTCCTTCAACCACATATAAGAGGAATTAAATTGAGTGAAATGATTATATATTACTTGCAAAAGGCTCCCCATACTGTCCCATGTGCTGCAGCAGAGAAAGAATGATGACCATGCCTCTTAATTGCACTTCCAAATTTACCAAATAAAACACTCTTCTAACCCGGCCACGTTTTGTTAAAAAAATAAATCAATCTCCCATAAAATCCAGAATTTATTTATTTCTACGCATCGGGCTCAAGCCATGATTCCAACGGTACCAACTTTGTGCGATTTCGTTAAGAAATGCAAAAGTTATGGCCTTCTCCGAGCGGGCAGCTATTTTGGTCCGGTGCAGGGGTTTTCGTCATTTGATGGGAATGAGCATTGACTGAATGGAGCCGAATATGTTTCTTTTGTGGCATAGAGGACGTCGTGCTCATTCCGTAAATTCTAATTTTATGAAAATCAGAGCTTGGAGTCAAAAGTTATGGCCGTTTGAAGTTTCCGGACCAAACGTTGACTTTTCTTCTTCTCCTTTGGTCACTCCGGTTTTTCGCGTCCCACGCGTCCCTTTGGCCCGGATGTCCCAATATGAAAGTCCCCTATTTCGGCTGAACCAGCCAGTTCACGTCCACCACGTACTCTTGTCCCGCTTGTCCCGGACTGCTTGGGACAAATTCTTCCGATTCGCTGGTTCGGCCGGTTCACGTACTCTTGTCCCGCTTGTCCCGGTGCTAAAGTTCTCATTTCGGCCGATCCGGCTGGTTCGCGTACTTCACGTACCTTCAGCCCAACTGTTCCGGGCTGCCTTAAGTCTTTTCAGCTGACTTGCGTCCTCCGCGTACTAATTGCCCAGATGTCCCAGACTGCCTGTTTCAATAGTTAGTCAATTTTTTCCACTTTTCAGCCAGTTCGGATTTCCACGTCCCCGCGCGTCCCTTTGGCCCGGATGTCCCAAATGTTGCGTAGACCACCTGGCGGCCTTTCGGCCGGTTCATGCCCAGATGTCCCTTATGTCCCGACTATTGCGAGGACTAGGACTTAGCCATTTTTCATGATTTTTCCTGGCCCGAACTTGTTTTCTCATTTTTTCACATTTTTAAAACTTGCTGGGTTTTCTTCTTGGACAGAAGAGTTAGAAAGAACCCGAGGGGACCCCAGAAACATGATTTTTGCCTTGAATCAATATAATTGCTTGGGACTAAAGAATTTGATGCATGTTATCAAAATTACCTTGAGGGGTGAATTTTGGATAACAAGTCATTAAACCAAAAAGATGGGTTTTGTATTAGCTCGCCATTTGGACCTGAGAAATGAAATGTTTCTTTTCCTATGAAAACCTCTAGTATTTTTACTATAAAATTGCATGGAACCTTCAGTTTTTGTTAAAACACATTCCTTGGTAGTTTGGAAAGGGGGTTTTGTAGGCCTCTAGTCGGTGTTGACTAAGTCAAGTTAGACCGATTTCGACCGGGGGCTCCAAAAACCTAGCCTCCAATTGAAAACCATTCACCAGTTTCAAATTCCATCAATTCATGTCAATTCTTGGTATTTAGGAGGACACGTAATAATTTAACCATTGTGCATCAACTAAAAAAGGTAGCTTTTACATGTGGTTTCTTAGACTCCGAGCCTAAATTGAGCATTTTTGCAACCAACAATAAAATGTAAAAAGAAATATGAAGGATCCTAGTCAACTTAGCAAACCATAGTGGAAAATTATCGAAACTTGTAAATAACTATTAAAACACAATCTTGTGGCTTGACGTGTGAAATTTGACTTTTGAGAAAATATTGTTTCTCTCTCTTCCTTATCTCTTTCACTCTCCTCCCTTAGTTAAGGAACGAAATGAAATGAAATGAATATATGCCCTAACCCTCTCTTTTTGTGTGTGTATTATTACACTATGTAAATGCAAAACTAAAAACGTTGATTATGCTAGATTTAGGTGGATATCATGCCAATGATTTATCACTCATTTCATGCTCGCCTGGTTTTGCAATATGTAAGTAAGATGGTGAACGATGTGGTTGTAATTCATTGTGGATAATTTCAATTTGTGTATGTTAATGGAATATATATATCTCACGTGTGTCTCGTATGTATGTATGTATGTATTTATGCATGCATGCATGCAAGCATGTATGTATATATGTATGTATGTATGTATTTATTATTGAAGTTTTTAAATATTTTTAAGATGCTAGTGTTTAAGGGAAATGTTCATCTAAACATGGGTGTTAAAGTGATCCCTAAATTTTGTATTGTAAAAATAGGATAAATATGTTAAATGAAATTTAATTTGATATCTTATAGTGCATTCTCATTGTCAATTGTGATAAAATCCCTAGAGTGTTGTGTTATTTCACTAGAAAATATAGAAAAGAAACATGAACATAACAATCAACTTGAGTATAAAACTTGGGATGAGTCTACCCTTCTCACATGATCCTTCTTAGCATAAAAGAAACTAAAAATATTAGAATGAACTTAAATATTTATGCTTGATAACACCTTCTAGCTTAAGTAAATAAGATCACAAGTTTGATTTTATCGTCATAGCTTGTATGCTTAGAGACATTTCTTGAAACCCGATAGTTAGGAATTTTTCCTGCCCGAGCTTGTTTTCTCAAATTTTTCACATTTTTAAAACTTGCTGGGTTTTCTTCTTGGACAGAAGAGTTAGAAAGAACCCGAGGGGACCCCAGAAACATGATTTTTTGCCTTGAATTAATATAATTTCTTGGGACTAAAGAATTTGATGCATGTTATCAAAATTACCTTGAGGGGTGAATTTTGGATAACAATTTTGGTGACTCAGCGGGGTCATCTACCTGCCAGATGAAGAACGGCCAGCTGCTTGTAGCAATCCATTGGGCATGGAGTCTGTTTGATAACCTCTCAGCTGATCTGAAATTTGAAAACCTGTGTCCTTGAGCCATCGAAACATTCGTTGAGCTGGTTTTCCTGTGGCTGCAAATTCTTTTCCAGGAGCTTGATGAGCTGCAAACATGCACATACTAGAAGCAATAGGACATGTGCACAAGCACTTAGGGAAATAAAAACTACTCTAACAGCAGTACAATGTGCATAAGCACTTAGAGGAATGGAAATTCTAAATTAATATTTACAAGGGTGAAAATCTATCTTTCTAGTAGCAATGTTTGAGATAGATCCCATTGACCGGAATCTGCAATTCTTCACCATCCAACTTAGCCAGTCGAAAGCATTGCTACCTTTGCATTCAATGATCATGTATGGGCCACTCCAGATGGCATCAAACTTGGAGTGCTTTCCTGGTTTTGCACGATCAGCATCCCACTTCAGTACCAAATCTCCAGTTTGCAATATCCTGGCCTTAGCTTTCTTGTCAAAACTCTTTTTGACCAATGCTTTATCCTTTTCTATGGTCTGCATTGCGTGCTCTCTTGTCTCTTCTAATTCCATCAGCTCTGCATACCTAATTTCCATAGGTTCAAACTCAGCTAGTTCCAACTGTTTCATGAGCTCCAACTCTGGCAACTCAAGTGATATAGGTAGAACTGCTTCTTTCCCATACACAAGCTTGTATGGAGAGCTTCCTGTAGACCTCTTAGGTGTGATCCTATCAGCCCATAGGGCTGATTTGAGCTTTGCATGCCAAGTTCTTTGATTTTCATCCAGAGTCCTTCTGATGATTCTTAGTAGATTCTTGTTCATAGACTCGGCTTGGCCATTACCTTGAGGGTAATAGTTCGATGAAGTGCTGAGATACACACAATTCTTGACAGCCCATTCAGTGATCTTTGTGCCAAGGAATGCCAATGCATTGTCTGATATGATAGTGGTAGGGGCACCAAACCTCGTGACTATCCCTTCATAGAAATCTAAGATATTAGATTCATTTTCCTCTTTGAGTGCCACTGCTTCGGTCCACTTGGTGAAATAGTCTGTTGCTGTTAGTATCCACTTGTGGCCCTAACTTGAATTGGGATTGATAACTCCAATGAAGTCCAGTCCCCATTGCATGAATGGCTGATTTACTGAAATTGGACGAAGGGGCAGTGTTGCTAACCTTTCTTTCCCCGTGAAGAATGCACATTTCTTGCATTTCTTGACCCATGAGTAGCAATCATTGAACACAGTAGGCCAATAGTAACCAGCTTTCATGATTTTGAGAGCTAACACTCGTGGAGCAAAGTGGCCTCCTGCTTCCACATCATGGAACTTGTCTAAGATATTCTCAACTTGACCTGTTCCAATGCATCTCAATAGAATTGCATTGATGTCTTTTTTAAACAAAACTCCATCAACAAGCACATATGGAATGGCTTGTAATCTGAAGTATCTCCTCTTTGCTTTGCTCACTTCTAGAGGGCACAAGCCTGTTTGGAGGTAATGCACAAGGTCTTGAGTCCAACATGGGATGAGTGCATCATCAGCTGGTTGGTCTTGATCGTTCTGTAGTAGCAAGACAACATCCTCTTCACTTTTTGACTCGTCTGGTTGTTTGGAAGTGAGCTGCTCACACAAGCCTTTGCCACGAACTAGCTTGGTCACTTTGATTTCAATATCATATTCCATCACCCGAGTGATCCAACCTACTCTCTTCTCGTTTAAATCCTTGTTTAGGAGGAAGTCCTTGACACCAGCATGAGACACCAGCAGTTGAATCTTATTGTTTGAGACCAAGTGTCTGAACTTCTTCAAACTTCTGATGACGGCAAGGACATGCTTTTCGATGAAAGAATACTTTATTTTGTAATCTTCCAAGGTTTGACTGAAGAATGCTATGGGCTGTTCTGAACCTTCTCTATTCAGCTGTGTCAAGATAGCTAAGATTGTATCTGATCCTCCAAGTGCATACAACATGAAGTCCTTTGAAAAGTCTGGGTTGATAAGAGTTGGAGCTTGTGATATTGCATGCTTGATGTTTTCAAAACTCTCTTTGCCTTCTGCTGTCCATTTGAATGCCAAACTCTTCTTCAACATCATAGTTAGAGGCTTCACAAGAGTGGCAAAATTAGGCACAAATCTGCGGACAAAGTTTATCCTTCCTAAGAAGCTTTGGAGAGATTTCTTGTGGTGTGGCAATGGAAGCGTTCGGATGGCTTCAACCCTTTCAGGATCAATTGTTAGCCCTTCCCTAGAGACAATGTGGCCCAACAGTTTGCCTTCGTGTGCCAAGAATACACACTTCTTTGGATTCAATGACACTCCAAACCTTCTACACCTCTGAAACACTTGTCTGAGGTGAAAGAGATGGTCTGCTACATTCTTTGAGAAGATAGTGACATCATCTAGGTATACCAGCACTATCTTGTTGATCAAGCCTTTGAACGCCATATCCATAGCTCGCTGAAATGTTGCTCCGACATTTGACAGTCTAAATGACATCTTCTTGTAAGCATACGTGCCCCATTTTGTAGTGAAGGCCATATTGAATTGATCTTCTTCTTTTACCATTATCTGATTATAGCTTGAATATCCACCTAGCAATGAAAACCTTTCTGAACCAGCTACAACCTACAATATTTGTTCCATTATGGAAGAGGATAATGATCTTTGAGTGATGCTCTATTTAGATCGTGAAAGTCCACACACAATCTTATTTCTCCATTTCTCTTTCTTACCGGCACCAAGTTTGCAACCCAACTTGAGTGTTTGATGGGGAAGATGATACTGGCCTCAATAAGCTTGCTTAACTATTTTCTCATGAGAGGCTCAATATGAGGATTTACTGGCCTTTTCTTTTTCCTGACAGGCTTGGATTCTGGATCTAGCTCAATAGTATGTTGTGCCAACTTTGGGTTGAAACCTCTTAAATCTTTGTAAGTCCAAGCGAAGACATCTAGGAATTCTTGACAAAGCTGAACAAAATCAGATTTCTCTTGTGGAGTACTTACTTTGCAAATTTGCAATGTCTTGCCTTCATCTACTAAGATAGGTTCTGAATCTTCACCCTTTACTTGGATGTTTGCTTTCTCCTTCCGGAACTGATCATTTGGGTTGAAGATTGACTCTAAGGTTATGAGACCTTTTGGTTATTTGTTAGTTCTCAGCTGCACCACTTGGTCACCATATCACTGCTGCTCCACTTATCTTGATTTCTGGCGGAGAACTCAGCTTCTTCTTGTAGGAAATTAACAATCTGCTGATCATTCTCGAAGACTTGCCAACTTGTGTTGTTATTTGGAACAGCTAGCCTCACAACCAATTTGATATGAGGCTGAGACTTCTCACTTTTGATACTTTCTACGACATCAAACGCAGCCCCAATTGCTGCCAGCCTGTCAACGGCTTCATTCTTTTTTCTTGGGATGGAATTGATGCTAAAAGCTTCAAAATCTTCAATAAGATCCCATACCCAATTTTTGTAGTTCTTCAACAGATCATTTTTGGCAGCATTCTTTCCTTTTACCTGGTTTACGATCAGCTCACTATCACCAAATACTTGTAAATTCCTGATGCCTTTCTTCTTTTCCCAGTGTAATCCATGAATTAAGGTTTCATACTCAGCTGTGTTGTTTGAGCAAGAAAACTAGAAACGGAAGGCTGAGTAATACCTTATACCTTGTGGTGAAATGAGCATAGCTCCTCCTCCTGCACCTTGTCTACTCCTTGACCCATCAAAGAACAATTGCCATACTTCATTCTTGTCTTTATGATCTGGCTTGGTGATGCTAGGAAGAGGTTGATTCTCTTCATGTAAACAATAAACTCCTAGCTCGGATTCTTCTATTTCTTGATAGGGATCAAAAGCATGCACCTTGCTTGCCCATTCATCGAGAGTCAAATCTGGGATGCTTCCAACCTTGGTGTCAGCTTCATCAGTGCTTGGATAATCTTCTTGATCAAACGCTGAACAGTTGGTATTGATTTGGCTTGGAGTGTAAGGCTCAATGTGAAAGTTCGCAATAGGTTCAGACCTGATTGTGGCTTTGGTTCCATATCTTGTTCTGAACAACATGTGTGACCAATCCGCCGAAAGATAGCCTCCAATTTTAGCAGTGAAGTCTCTTGACAAGCACAATGTAAAGAGTGGTGGTAGGTCTATGACTGACACATCTTGTAACACTATTACGTTGGGACATGCGTGCAGTGTGAGGCTCAATCCTTTGATTACTCCAACCGTTGTCACTGCTGTCCCGTCTAATTGCACTACACCCTTGGAGATGACTTCATATTGGAGTCCTAGCTGATCAGCTATTTGCTTGGGCATTACTGAACTACTTGCCCCAGAGTCAATCATGCAATTATGTACCAACTTATCTCCTATGATCAATGAAACATAAAATGGAGGGGGCTTCAACATTTTACCTTGCTATCCTCCATGATTTCCTTCAGGCTGGGTAGCATTTGTGAGTACCTTCTCTTGCATCTGGACCTGTTGATTTGAAGTTGACCAGTCTTTCATGGCAGCTTGTAGCAAATCTCTTTGGCCTGGGATGGATAGTGATTCCCACATTGATATGTTTACATTTGTCTTCTTCATCTGATCAATGATGTTGAATGGGGATGAAGCATCCCTCTGCTGTCCCTTAGTCTGCACATTCATTCCTTGCACATGGGCAGCAGCAACTGGCATTTGAGTTGGCCTAGGAGCTGGTTTGGATGCTCCTTGCATGTTTGGAACTACAGTTTGTTTGCCAGCGGCTTGTGGAGTGGTAGAAGGTTGTGGATTACTCGAAGCCAATGGCTGTTCTTCACCCAAATTTCTCCTCTTTGACCTTGTGTTGGCTGCAACACTTTGAGAGGGTATTTGATTCATACCACAGAAATCTTCAGCCTGCCAATTGACAAGAGTAGTTTCATTCGGAGATGTTCCTTGCTGAGGTGCTCCTTGCTGCTGATCTTCTTCGTGGCTGGACTCTTGCGACCCACCGATGGTTTGCACCATAAGAGCCTGATTTAATGCACCATTAAAGCACATTGATTGGTTATGTGGTTGACTGCACGGGAAACACCAATCATATTCTTGGGCCATGTTATTTTGGACTGGCACTAATGCTTTAGAAGTAGATACAACATTGGGGTTATAGGGCTGAAATGGTCTATTAGTGGGAGGCCTTACTTGGCTTTGATTTTGATTTGCAGCCTGATTTGGTGACCTATTTTGTTGGTATGGGGGCCTAGCCTGGTACTGTGCTTGAGGCTGATACGGTCTAGCACTTTGAGCTTGCTGTCTTTTGATAGTAACCAGCTCATTTCCCAAATTTTGCAATTGTTTCATGACCTCTTGGAGTTCGTTTGAAGCACTAGAGGATGAAGTAGAAGTCTCATTTGAACTTTGATTTCTAGGGGTGGGAATAGGAGCCAAAGTGGGTGCTTGACTAGTGCTTGGATTTTCTAAGTTTGGATACAAGGGCATGGGAGGCCTAGGAGCCAGCTTACCAGCTTGAATAAGACAGTTTTCAGCTCTAATGGTAATGCTATAAGCAGCAGGTAAGGTTGTGCCTCCCATAGATTGAATTAACATAGAAATATCGAATTCAAAGCTTTAAGGTAATATAGAAAAGCACCTTCTGCTGTTGGCCTGACTGCCACCGGAATCCTATCCCAAGACCTTTGAAATCTGAAGTTGAAGTCAGTCAGCTGCTCGTTGGGGGCTCTCTTGATAGTTGTCAATTGTTCTAGAAGAGACAAGTTGTCTCCCTTCTCTCCAAACTGCTCATGGAGAACTATGCATAACTGATTCCAATTTGTGATAGAACCAGCTGTAAGGCTCCTGAACCATTGCAATGCCTTCCCTTTGAATGATGATGCCAGCAATTTGATAGCCACATCCATTTCATTTATCTCATGGATTGCACAGATGTTAGCAATGTCTTTGACATGATCACCAGGAGTGGTATGATTTTCTCCAGTGAAAAATGGAATGTTCTTCAATGCTGCAATTGGAACTGGATTCTGTGCATTGAGGGTAAGTGGGCTGCTGCAAGTGAAATTGACAAAGGGATTTAGTGGTTGCGCCATTCTGATTGGTCTGAGAACCCTTGTTGATGCGAGAAAAGGTCTACCAGGTGGAGGTGTAGACAAAGTTCTATTAGGTGGAGACGCAGATATTTGAGCTCTTCTTCCCCTTCTTTCTCTACCTGGAGATAGGTGTAGATAAAAAAACAATCCTTCCTCCCTAGTTCTTGACCTGGTCTGTATTCTTCTCATAAATTTTCTAGGCTTGGACTGCTGAAACCAACGGATTATGCCTCTTTTGGAGTCGCCAGATGTGCGATTTTAAAGCTCCTTCAAAGCTGGAACTTACAACAAGTGCACATCAATCTTGTTGCAATGAAAGTGAAGACCTCTATGTTCCACCGGGTGTGCCAGAACTGTTATCACCGAATCACAGCACCCTTGTGTTTATACAAGTGCATATACTTGAACTCACGGTGTGATTGGATAACATGGGTACTATCTCCAAGTTATGGGACTTGCTACTTGAGATAGACCTCCGAGAAAGCTTGTTCTTGCACCTAAACTACCTACCACAATCTACTCTAATGCAGGAGAAACTAACTATTCTAATCTAAACTTCCAAGGGATCGGGGAAAGAGAATGCATAAAATGAAAGCCTACACTAAAGCGGTAATACACCATAAAAGGAGGGTGTGAGAGAAGTTTCTAAATGTGTGGAATATAGGAGCAAAGTGCACACTAGAAGAGGTGGTGACAGTTCTCCATAATCTAGCAAAATGCATTCACAACAATATTTCAAACATACACAATGATAATAGATCCTGCATGAACATAATAATAAACACAATATTCTTTTAAATAAGGTAAAAGAGGCAAGAAGAATGCAAGAAAACACAAAGCGGGGAAGATATATCCACAAACTTGTATTTTATTGCTTCCTGGCATGCACAATTCAATCTATTACAAGATAAGGGCCTGGATCACCATGCAAGGAGTCCACTACAAGTGCCTGCAGCACATTGGCTTCACAAAGCAATTTTGACAGAGCTTTGCTATCTGAAAACTACCTCCCTTTTACAATGAGCCCAACACTCCAATTTATAGAAAAAATGAGAAGGGGAAGAGAAGGGAAAATGGAAATCCTGAAATCTATCCTTCAACCACCTGTAAGAGGCATTAAATTGAGTGAAATGATTATATATTACTTGCAAAGGGCTCCCCATACTGTCCCATGTGCTGCAACAGAGAAAGAATGATGACCATGCCTCTTAATTGCACTTCCAGCTACCAAATAAAACACTGTTCTTAACCCGGCCACGTTTTGTTAAAAATATCAATCAATCTCTCATTAAATCTGTAATTTCTTGATTTCTGTGTGTCAGACTTGAAGCCACGATTCCAACGGTACCAACTTTGTGTGATTTCGTTGAGAAATGCAAAAGTTATGGGCTTCTGAGTGCGGGCAGCTATTTTGGGTCTGGCAGGCATTTTATGTCATTTGACGGGAATGAGCATTGACTAACTAGAGCCAAATATGTTTCCTTTGTGGCATAGAGGATGTCGTGCTCATTCCAAAAAGTCCAATTTTATGAAAATCGGAGCTCGGAGTCGAAAGTTATGGCCGTTTGAAGTTTCCGGACCAAACGTTGACTTTTCTTCTTCTCCTTTGGCCGCTTCGGTTTTTCGCGTCCCACGCATCCCTTTGGCCCGGATGTCCCAGACAAAAGTCCCCTTTTTCAGCCAAACCAGCTGGTTCATGTCTACCACGTATTCTTGTCCCACTTTTCCTAGACTATTTGGGACAAATTCTTCCGATTCGCCTTGTTCGGCTTCCACGTACTCTTGTCCCGCTTGTCCCGGTCATGAAGTTGTCATTTCGGCCGATCCAGCCAGCCGCATACTTCATGTACCTTCAGCCCAACTGTTCCGGGCTGCCTTAAGTCTTTTCAGCCAACTTGCGTCCTCCACGTACTAATTGCCCAGATGTCCCAGACTGCCTGTTTCAACAGTTAGTCAATTTTTTCCACTTTTCGGCCAGTTCGGATTTCCGCATCCCGCGCGTCCCTTTGGCCCAAATGTCCCAAATGCTGCGTAGACCACCTTGCGGCCTTTCAGCCGGTTCACGCCCAGATGTCCCTTATGTCCCGACTGTTGCAAGGACTAGGACTTAGCCATTTTTCATGATTTTCCCTGCCCGAGCTTGTTTTCTCAAATTTTTCACATTTTTAAAACTTGCTGGGTTTTCTTCTTGGATAGAAGAGTTAGAAAGAACCCGAGGGACGCTTAAACATGATTTTTGCCTTGAATCAATATAATTGCTTGGGACTAAATAATTTGATGCATGTTATCAAAATTGACTTGAGGGGTGATTTTTGGATAACAAGTCGTTAAACCAAAAAGATGGGTTTTGTATTAGCTCGCCATTCGGACCCCGAAATGAAATGTTTCTTTTCCTATGAAAACCTCTAGTATTTTTACTATAAAATTGCATGGAACCTTCAGTTTTTGTTAAAATACATTCATTGCTAATTTAGCAAGGGGGTTTTGTAGGCCTCTAGTCGGTGTTGACTAAGTCAAGTTAGACCGATTTCGACCGGGCTCCAAAACCTAGCCTCCAATTGAAAATCCAATTGAAACCATTCACCGCTTTCAATTCCATCAATTCATGTCAATTCTTGGTATTTAGGAGGACACATAATAATTTAACCATTGTGCATCAACTAAAAAAGGTAGCTTTTAAACGTGGTTTCTTAGCCTCCGAGCCTAAATTGAGCATTTTTGTAACCAACAAGAAAATGTAAAAAGAAATATGAAGGATCCCAATCAACTTAGCAAACCATAGCGGAAAATTATCGAAACTTGTAAATAACTATTGAAACCCAATCTTGTGGCTTGACGTGTGAAATTTGACTTTTGAGAAAATATTGTTTCTCTCTCTTCCTTATCTCTTTCACTCTCCTCCCTTAGTTAAGGAACGAAATGAAATGAAATGAATATATGACCTAACCCTCTGTTTTTGTGTGTGTATTATTACACTATGTAAATGCAAAACTAAAAACGTTGATTATGCTAGATTTAGGTGGATATCATGCCAATGATTTATCACTCATTTCATGCTCACCGGTTTTGCAATATGTAATTAAGATGGTGAACGATGTGGTTGTAATTCATTGTGGATAATTTCAATTTGTGTATGTTAATGGAATATATATATATCTGCGTGTGTATGTATGCATGCATGCATGCATGTATGTATGTATGCATGCATGCATGCATGCATGTATGTATGCATGTATTTATTTATTATTGAAGTTTTTAAATATTTTTAAGATGCTAGTGTTTAAGGGAAATGTTCATCTAAACATGGGTGTTAAATTGATCCCTAAATTTTGTATTGTAAAAATAGGATAAATATGTTAAATGAAATTTAATTTGATATCTTATAGTGCATTCTCATTGTCAAATTATTATAAAATCCCTAGAGTGTTGTGTTATTTCACTAGAAAATATAGAAAAGAAACATGAACATAACAATCAACTTGAGTATAAAACTTGGGATGAGTCTACCCTTCTCACATGATCCTTCTTAGCATAAAAGAAACTAAAAATATTAGAATGAACTTAAATATTTATGCTTGATAACACCTTCTAGCTTAAGTAAATAAGATCACAAGTTTGATTTTATCGTCATAGCTTGTATGCTTAGAAACATTTCCTTAAACCTGATAGTTAGGAACAACATGGTAAAAATTCATCTTGGGTATGTGGTCACCTCCTAGGTTTGATAGTGGTGTGAGTAGTAAGGGGAATGTGATTTTCTTAAAGTAGTTCTCTATGGGTAACCAAACTCCAACATAGTGTAAAACCCTCTTGGAGCGACACATGTGTTGAGTGGTGAATATCACCAACAAACCTTATAAGTGACATTTAGGATTTGGGATCATAAATGAAGTCGATACCCAATCTCAATTTTCATTCGGGTTCTATGGTGCAATACTAAGAGATAATTGTGAAACTTAAAAATATTATAATTTATGATTAGTTTGTGAAACTGTAACCATAAGATGATGTGCTTAGAGAAAGGTGAAATGTATATCATTCTTATAACGCGTTGATATCATCTTGTTGTGAGAAACAAAATCCACATCATGCATAATTTAATCTGAATCTTAACCTTTAAATGAAGGAATACTCCCTCTTATTATCCCCCTTGTCCTAATTTTTAACGAATTTATGATGTGAAGCTCAGTCATTTATTACTTTACTTTGTTAGGGTTTATATTGCTCAACTTAAGCTCTGTTTGGGAAATTTGAATTTGATTCCTACCTCAACTCATATCTGAATGAGTTATACTCCATTTGCATGAGTTTTTGTGTTGATCTCAGTTTGGGTATTTAAACTTTCATGTAGGTTTGGGATTTTCATGTGCTAGGGTTTCATCCCTTGATTTTTTAATGACTCTTTCCTCTCATGAGTTATTTTTTCTCCATTTCTAACTTATCCAACTCATTGTATGTGATGATTTGGAAGCTCGGTGTGGTTAATTTTCTATGTGGCTTGAGCTTTATTTTATCTTTGGTTCATCGAGTTCGAGGAGCTTTTACATCATTTCCTTTGCGAGCTCTCCTTGTTTAAGCCAACTCAATCTTGTGACTTCTAATCTCTTGTTATGGCTCACCGCTATCATCTTTAGTGGGTGAGGGATTAAACAAGACATGACATTTTGAGGCTTGCATCCTTCTATTTACTTCGTCACTTTGTGTCACACACCTATATAAGAGATATACCTCAATTTTTCTCTGAGCTCAGTTGCAAACTCATTTACAAATTTCTGGGTTCCTATGAGCTCATCTCGTCTTTTCTTTGTAATGGCTTGACGTAACTTTGCATGACTCTCCATGAATCTATTTGGAAATCGCAAGCTCATTGTTTTTATACATAACTCATTAGGTCGCTAACCATCTTGTCATTTATTTATCTTGTAAGGCCAATTTCATATCTCGGTGAGATCTTCCAGTTGCACAACTTAGCATAGTTTGATAGCCAGCTTGTTGGGTCACTTTCACATCTCATGTTTGTCCTACTGATATGGATTGCTTCTTCTTCATTATGGGTAAACAAAGTGTTTTTTTAATAATTGAAAAACTTGGGGTGTTTTTGAAAAACAATGGTCTAGGATTCATTATATTGGTCTTTCTATAACTTAGAACACCTCCTTAAATGCATAACTCGATGTGAATATTTTGGAATCACGATGAAAACCTTTATTTTTATTTTATGGCTATATTTTCATTCTTACATTTCTAAACTAGTCTCTTGGGAGATCATCATTTTATTGAAAACCTTATGGAAAATGAGAATTTTTATAAGTTTTCATTCCTCTATGAGCTTTTTGTAGATGTATCATATTATGCCAAAATGAAGTTTATTGCCATGATCTAGAAATCATATTCATGAAACTCACATTTTAGTAAAAATGTATGGATGTGATTGAGTTGAAAATCATTTAGTTTGTTGTTCTACTACACATTCTTAGAAATTCATTTTCTTGAGAGGTTGATGAAGATCTGAAAATCTACACCTTTGAAAAATGAAGGAAAAACTATTTTATTTCATTCTCAAAATAATTTTGCACATTATGAATGGCTACCATTTTTTCCTTCATTTCTGGATCTAGAACATGCCTTTTGTTAGTACTTCTCGAAAAACATGTTTGACCCACATTTTTATAAAAAATTGATGTGTAATGGTTATTTATTACTTTTGTAAAGAAGTTATTCCTACATATAAAATATGTATTTGCTTTAGTGCATTCTACAAATATTTTTAAAGTAAAAATATGTATTTTTTTCCAGAAAATATGTCTTTCTTTTTCATCTAAAACTAATCACATTTGTGAAACTAACCTCCAAAAACATGTAGCTCTAAAAATGCATTTTTAAATTATGTTTTTCCACATGCATGATTGTTAGATGTATGAAAAAGCACTTCCATAAACCTTCTAGAATGAATACTTGAATCATACTTTGTAATGCATACTTAAAAGTACATGCGGTTGAGAAGTTGATGCATATTGCAATATGAGAAATATGTACTTGAAAGATTTTCGCTTTTAGTTCATTGATCAGTAACACTCTTTATTTTTTTTTAATTTTACCTCATTCTTGTCAGATGTATGAAAATTCATGCTCATCTTATTCTTCTCTTGAAATCCTTTAAGTTTTGGTACTTGGAATCATATGTTTTGATTTCTGCAACTTTCTTCTAGAATGCATATATTTTCAAAGCTAAAAATCTAATGAAGTAATGAAACCCTGAGCTATAACATCAACTATTTTTCCCTATGTCAGGTGTTCAAAGAAAAATTTGGATCAAATCTAGAGTTGTATCCTATAAGGAAGGGGATCTCATCTACCAGTAAATGGTAGGTGCCCTTCTTCTTGAGATTCTCATTTTTTAATTTATCTAGATTACTTTACTTTTGCAGTCACATCCGACATCTTACGTGGGGAAATTGTAAAATTTTATTATGAATATATGCAGTTGTTTTATACCATGAGTTGTATGTTGTTTCTTTTCATTTCTTTCTTCACATAATTAAATGAGCATCTGAAAATCAATACTTACCACAACTGCATATAATCATAAGGCACTAAAATGAATTGTTTGTACCTCTTTCTAGTTAATTTGAAACTAAAAAACTGAAAAGATGAATGGATGATCCTCTTGGAACTATAACTTCCTTTAACACCTGAGAATTTTCCAATGTGCAATCTGATTTCCTATTGTTCCATGATGATGATTTCTGATGTATGATGTCTTTCCTATATTTTCTAGGACCCTGCAATAGTTTTAAATTTTTTATGGGTTATCTTAATTAATATTACAATATGAAAGGCATATTATGTGAGAAATAATAATCCAATAATAGAATCACTAGGTGCTTTTTCCTATTTATTTTCCCAAATATCCACCGAACATGAGTAGCTTTGAACACTTTTGTACCCCTATACCATGATGAAAAAAAATGGTCATCAACTTTGGCTGCTTTGTTGGACTAATTTCCTACTAATTAGAAAGATCCCTGGTCCAGTCTTTTCCAGCCATGATACCCTTTGTGTAAGCTAGAACAAGAGTTCCCAATGGAAAAGAAAAAATTATCAAGACTGAAAATCATCCAAACTAACAGAAAAGTGTCAACAACAATATATGAAAAAATGCACTTAGAGGAAAGATAAAACTCCTATCAAGGCTAAAAAATCATACATGCTCCAAGGGTAAGCATATAGAGTGTGCACAAGAACTTATTATGAAATAAACAAACCTACATTAACCTTCTCTAAGTAATTGAAATGAGAATCCAAACAAATCTTGATATAGGCAGAGAGAAATAGCTTCCCTTTCTCATAAAATGAGACCATGAGATCAACTTGACAACTAGATCACATGGAAAAAGTGAAAATGTGAAATACACCTTTGGTTTTCTGAAAACATTAGACCCGAAGAAGATAAATACCTTTCTTGAATCAAGAATAGGCTCTTGGTGATGAATTTTGAGAAGATGAAGCTCTTTCTTGTGCTCTGAGTTAATCACAACTAATGACAAAGTTGATTTCGATTCCAATCCATCCAATATCCTGATTGGACAAGGTTTTATACTTCTATTTTTCTATTCTTTTTTACATAAAATTTCAAGAATGGAGTTGATTGACACATTTCCTTCATTCTTGAGCATGCTTGGATGCTGATAGGAAATTTGATCTTTTTCTTTACTAGTTTTACCTCTTCCATGATGACTTGTTCATCAATGGTTTCATCATCTCTTTTCTCATTTTGATCCACCATGATGCTTGAAAAATCAATCTCATCCTTCTTTAAATCATCTTTTTTCTCTCATTCCATAATTTTAAAAATTATTGTTCATTGTAAATCTCTACATCCTTTTAGAAGTGCAACAATATCTAGACAGAAGGACAACAAGGATCTTTGTGATTCATCTATATCATCTTGCTCAGTTGGAAACCTTTCTTTCTCTCTCCCATAGATGACCTTAGTGATCAAAAAAACTTTTTTATTATTCATTGCTAAGAAAGGATCCCTTTGAGTTTGATTTTATTTTCTAGATTCCTTTTCCTTGTGAAATTTTGGAAGTTGATATAAGTTGTGTTTTACTTCATCTTCTTCATTCTTATTAATATCCTCATCCAACGAAAAGTCTGCCAAGATGAAATCATATTTATTCAAATCATAAGAAAACTCTAAATAGGTTGATTTCTCCTCAGATTTATTTTGAAAATGTTCCTTACTCAAATATGAATTATGATCACTAATAGGAATATTTTCATGCATGGTTAGAACATTATTATTCTCTAAATTAGACACATTCAAAGTAGCAACTATTTCTAAAAATTTCCTTTACTATGACATGATATAATGTCAAAATTACTGATCCAATTTTTGGAAACCTCTTTTTCTCATTGAGATCATTATCTCTACATTTTAGCTCAAGGGAAATAAGAAAATTTCATTTTTACCTCTTTCTTGCACTCTTTTTCCAACTATTGAATCTAATTGGATTCAAATTTTGAAACCCAATCTTGTAAATTTTTCATGAATTCATCACTTTTGGTTCCTTTACTAGGCTTCCCTCCTTGAATGATTTTCTAGTTGTCCCCTTCACAAATTGGGCTTGGGAATGTGAGAGGAGGGGTGGGCTGGGTCTCAAACATATTTTGCAATGATTGTGCAAAGGGGAAAGGTGTAAAATTTTCATGTGGAGGAGAGGGAGTGGAAATAAATACATTGAGAGAGCTTGGAATCTAAAACTAGGCTCATATGGTTGACAAGGAAGGTAAGTGGGAACATCCTTTTGACAGGGTTCCTCCACCTTATGCTTATTATCCTCTAATACCTATAATTTTTTTATTTTTTCCTTGACATATTGACATGTCTATTGCAGCCTCTGATGCTTGCTATCAAAATCATTGTTAGGCATGAAATTATTCTCATAACATGTATATCTTTGTGAAAAATCAACGTATCCCTATTCCTAAACACAATGATTATAAGGGTAATCATACTGATTAGAAATATCTACATCATGGGCATATTCATTATGGTAAGGGTCATAATACTAATCTGGAGGAGGATATTGGTAAAAATAATTTGGATCTGAATAGCACAAATTCTCTTAGGGAAAAGAATTCTAATGAGGAGCTAGAATCATGATTGCATGACCTCATAAAAGATGGAAAATGGAGGATAATGACTTCTTCAAAATTTGGGCTGCTCGAATAAGTGGAATGGCCGGATATGTTTTTAAAAGTTTCCTCCAAAGTCTGAATTTTTATCAAGCACACATAAAACTTGGTAAAATTAAATTTAGACCAAGATGTTATGGAATACCTACAAAAACTATGATTTCAATGCTCCCATCAATCGTGCCAAAAAAATTATCACTTCAAAGTGCACCCTAGATGAAGAAGTACAAACAACTCTTCACTTCAGTTGATACAATGGGATCTTTGAGTTGTGGGTGACTCAGAATGAGGAGAACCTCAAAAACAGGTTGGTTCCCTAGGATTAATCAACTAAACTAGTTCTTTGGTGGGGTTGAGGGAGAGAAACAAACACAAACTTAACGGAAATCATGTAAAATAGGTGATACACCAACATTTCGAGGACCTATGACTACACAAAACACTATGTAGTGATTGCTAAAGAAATAAAAAAAAATCACTTCATATTTTATTTGATGGGCTTTCACACTTCAATATGGCATTAACATACACTTAAAGTAGTATGAAAAGCTTACAAAACTACTCAATAGATGTTTTTGAAAATTATATGCATGATAGAAAAATAAGTATGATAGAAAAATAAGTATAAGTATAAGTATGATAGAAAAATAAGTCTCCCACTCTTGTTGTTAAAATCAAGTTAAATATAGTGAAAAGGAAACAAGCATTAACTCAAATCAGTCCAAAATAATACTCCCTACATCAGTTCAACCCTAGCTTTCTAATTGGAGACAAATCCATTATTATCCAAATATCATGTACAATTCGACCTCTTTTGCAAATAAATACGCTTTTAATAATAATGAGGCAAAAATCATGTACATGGCTTTACAAAAGCTAAAAATAAAATTGCATGGTTTCCTCAACTCCTAGTCAACCTTATCAAATTGCTTTATTTGTAAAAATTAATATAATGTGTATGGAAAATTTATATAAATTAAGGTAAAAAAGGGATCCATTCCTTTGGTCTATCATGAAAAAGTTATGATTTGGTTTTTTGTTTGGAACATATGCATGCATGAGTTAACTGTAGATGGTTTGTGTGAAATATATGCTTAGACATAGCTTTACCCCCTCCATGAAAAAGTATGAATTAAAACATTAGAAACTTTAATAGCCAACCTTGGTATGGCAAGGTAATCACAGATTAACTCATGGTAATAAGTTTTAACTATGGAAAACCACTAAAACTAGCGTTTGTGAACAAGGAAAAGTTTGAAATCTATAGAATGAGGCAAGAAAATTTATGAAGCCCAAAAGCTTTAATAACTTTACTATGAACCATCGATAAGAGATAAATAATATCTATTCCTATGCATACATTATAACTTTGACAAAAACATCAAACTAAATTGTATATTACTCTCTACTCTTTGAAAGCTATAAAAAGATGAACCTATGAAGATCCTAGCAATCAGTTTTGATTGTTTAATGCTCAAGGATTTGAGAGTAAGATCTCACCATTAATGGCTACAAGACCATATGGTTCTTCTCATTTACCCAAGCTTGAGTTTGGAAAATGCAATAGACAATGATAGCTCAATAACAATGAAGAAATCTTTTAATCCTAAACTAAATACTATAGTTTATGCTATAAAGGGAGAAGAGTTCTTAGAAATGGCTTACGGGTATGGGTTTAATAATGGCTTTCCATTTCCAAGAATGGAATGATTTGTATGCATTTACGACAAAAGGTAAGTCCAAAAAGCACTTTTAGCATGTCAAAGCAAAATTTCACTAGGTTTAGAGACTAATTAATCCCTTAAGATTAATTAGGGAAACTAAATAGGCTTAGGAATATTCCCTGTCACCGTTATCCAATTTTCCCCCACTAGAAAAATTAGAAAAACATGACCTCGCACAAAGAAAATGGAGCTCACATTTCAGGCTCGAGCTAAGCGAGTTGAAGTGACGTGGAAGCATTCGGATTTGGTGGGAAAAAATTCCAATTCGGTGGACTCAAAAGGTCTGAAGGATATCAAAGTCCAAAGTCCAAAATTTGGACTTCAGACATTTGAGAGTTCAAATTTGGCCGCAAGGTTGAGTAATGAATAGTGTCATGCGGGGAAGAAAAAAGAAGTTTGAAACCTGAAGTCCCAAATTTAGACTTTGGGTTTTTGGAATTTCAAGATATGCGACAAACAAATGGATGAAGAACCCCCAAAAACACAAAGTTCTGAAACCCAAATTCAAAATTCCAGACTTTAGGGTTTCATCATTTCAGAACGTTGAAGCCATTACGCATGTAAATCACCATTTGAAGCCTGAAACCCAATGTCTGAATTTCAGACTTTAGAGTATTAACATTTCACAGGATTCAAAATCTCAAGAAAATAAACAGTAACAGTGACCTATGAAGTCAAAATATCCAAATCTTTGAATCCTGAAAGTCTCAAAATTTCACATTTTAGAGGGTGCGATGTAGCTTCAGAGTCCGAAAAGGTAGATCAGCTACTCAAATTTATTTTTGTATGGCACCCTCATCTTCATATGGCCATAACTTTTTACCGAGAGATTATATTTACAAAAATAGGACTTTCCGTATTTAATCGTAGGGTTGAGTAATGAACAATGCCATGCGGGAGGAAAAAATAAGTTTAAAACCCGAAGTCTGAAATTTCAAATTCAAAGCTTTGAGAATATCGAGATATGCGATGACCGGATGGATGAACAACCCTTGAAATCCCAAAACATGAATACTCAAAATCCTAAAACCTAAATCCCTGAAATATCGAAACCCAAACCCCCAAAATCCCAAAATCTCAGACCCCCAAAATCCTGAAACCTGAACCCCTAAAATCCTGAAACCTAAACCCCCAAAAACACAAAGGTCTATAACCAAAAGTTCAAATTTCAGGATTTAGGGTTTCATAATTTTGAAACATTGAATCCCCAGTGCATGCAAATCACTACTTGAATACTAAAACCCAAAGTCTGAATATTAGACTTTATTTTTTTGCATTTCGAGGTTTCACAAACTCAGGAAGATGAACAGTAATAGTGACCTCTGAAGTCAAAATATCTGAAGATCTGAATCCCAAAAGTCCATTTTTTTATTTTGATGTAGGGTCGGTGTCTAAAAAGGTAGATCAACTACTCAAATTTATTGCGGTATGGCACCCTCATCTTAATTTTAGTGAGAAAAAGTATTCCAAAATGGGGAAATACATACTGCTATTTTAGAGGAATTTTTCCAGGTTTCTCACCTAACAAAAAGATAAAGATATCATCTTCATTTCTTCCCCAACAAGGTAAGTTATATGAATTTATGAGTTTTGCAGGGGTACCCATCCTTTTTCAAGGGGATTTTAATGCATTTTAGGGTGGTTGAAGTTAGATTTTGAATTCCTCTCTCTCTCTTCTCTCTCTCTTCATATATATCCATGGATGTTTCAAACCTTCTTTTTTGTTCTATTGCATCTTTCTGATCTTTCATTGCATGCAAGGTTACTGTTTATTGTTGTATTTTCATTACAAGATTCTAGTTGTGTTTTGTTTTCAATGCAAGTTTCAACACTCCTTCTTGGTGCATCACCTTCCCTTAGAGTAGATTTTATTTTCATGCATTTTCTCTATCTCTATCTCCTTGGAAACATTAGATTAGTGTTAGATCTTTAGCTCTTTACACTTTGTATAAGTTGGCACTAGGATAGGATAGGAAACCAGCCTTCTCCAGAGGGTTATCCCAATTTGAAATTCCTACACTTTGGGATAACTCCATGTTTGAAAAATCACATTGACTTTCTCAACCTTTCACTTATGAGCAATCAGGGGTGTTGTGATTTTTCCATAAAAGTTTTGGCACGAATGGTGGAACAAGGAATTCATTCCATGAGCTTTGAAGGCATTTTCAAGAAAATCAGACCCAACAAACTATAAATTTCCAATTTTAGACATTTTACCTCTCAGGCTGAACTCCAAAATAAATTTTCAAGGGCTTAACTTGGTCAAAAAAGTCCAAATTTCACCAGTTGATCGATCGGGTGCTAATATTCAAAAGGGTATTTTTAGTTTTTTAAAATTTTGATTTTCAAATTTTTGAATTTTTTTAAATTTCAGGTTTCAGGATTTTAGGATTTCGGACATCTGAGGATTTTGGAATTTCAGGTTTTGGGATTGCGAGGTTCTCCAAACTTCGTATTTCGGGGTTTTAGACATTCAAAAGTCTTACATTTTTAAGAATTCAAGAATTTCATTTCATCTTCTAGAAGATTGAACATAAAGGTCCTTCAATGTTTTCATTTTAATTTTGTCACGTTTTGTGTGTGACTTGGAAAAATCTTGATATTTTGAGGGTAATTTCTTAAAACATCTGGGGAATGCAAAGGGATATAATTTAGTGGTGTACCAACATAGGTTACCCAAGTACATGAGAAGAATTTGAACTAGGTTTGATACTACAGAAGAGGGACTATTTGTCTACTTGCAATTATCACCAGGTAGAGGAAGGATAGGAAGAAGACCACAAAGATCACCATCTCCACCTAACAAGACTTTGTCTACACCTCCACCCAGTAGACCTTTTCTCCAATCAACTAGGTTCCTTAGACCAATCATAATGGGACATCAACAACCACCTCGGGGACTACTTAATCCCTTTGTCAACTTCACGGGTAGTAGTCCACTTGCCCTAAATGCTCAAAATATAATTTCGGATGCAACACTAAAGAACATTCCCTATTTCATAGGAGAAAATCATACTACTCCTATTGACCACATCCAAGACATTGTGAATGTCTGTGCGATTCATGAAATTAATGAAATGGAAGTTGTAGTCAAATTGTTGGCTTCATCTTTCAAAGGTAAGTCCTTACAATGGTTTAGGAGCATAATAACAGGGTCTATTCAAAATTGGAATCATCTCTATTCAGCTCTTTTGCAACCAATTTAGAGAGAGGGCGATAATCTATCTTTACTAGAACAATTGTCAACAATCAAAAGGGATCATAATAAGAAAATGGTATATTTTAATTTCCATTTTCAATGGACATCGATAGGATTCCTATAGTGATTTGGCTAACTACAAAATAAGTGTTCCTTTACTTCTTGAAGGGTATGAATTCCGACATTGCTATGATGATACAATAAATGGGAGGAACAACACTTCCAGTGGACCTCCAATATAGTAATCAAATTGGAAAACTATTTGATTCAAGATGGTATGCTAGCACCAAGGCTACCAATGCCTCTCTATCTGGACATGGGAACTCCTACAACTTGTTAAACACATGAGATGAACCCCATTCTAGCCCCTAGAATTCAAAGCAACGGTGAGGCTTTTACCTCTTCTAATACTTCCAAGGAACTACAGGAGGTTATGAAACAACTATAGAACCTAGGAAATGATCTAGTGACTATCAAGAGACAAAAAAATCATATTTCTAGACCATATCAACCTCAAACTCAATATTAAGACAAGCCCCATATCAGCAAAATAAACCACCAACTCAAGTTGCAAATGAAAACTCAACCAAGGACAACCTCGGGATACCATGCCATTCCAACCATATGATCCAAATGCACTTTAAACATCAAGATCCTTGGTTCCAACTCAAAACAACATGGTACATGAGTATGAATGGTGTTATCCTTACATTTTACCTCATAATCAACATATATGTCTCAATGGTGTACTAAACTATGCCTTGATGGTGTAGACCATTGGTATGTCCCAAGAGCCAACTAAAGAAGGAAAGAAATAACAAGAAGCTCAGCAAAGAGGCACCTCCAATGGATACCACATTGGTCAATTGGAAAACATAATACTTTTACAGGGTTAATCAACCTCCTTTCCAGGGCTTGGATTCTAACACATGATCAAAGAAGAGGAATATTCAGGAAGGACAGTCATCTAATATAGTTGTTTCTCAACCTAATCCTACACAAAAAGGAGTTAGTAGACCAAATACATCTCTAAATATATCAAATCAACCTACGGCACTGTTGTAGCAGTTCAAGCACCAACCCATGTGCAAGATAAATTTGTACCAAGTAAGGGGAAGAAAAAATATAATCCATATCCTTTCAACATCATTGATCAGATGAAGAAAATGCATGTGAGCATTCCCATGTGGGAGTCACTTGCAATCCTAAGACAATGATATTTGTTGCAAGATGTAATGGGTAGTTGGTCTACCTCGAATGGATTAAACCAAAGACATGAAAAATTTCTCACTAATACAGTGCAACAAGATTGGGGTCAACCAAGAAAAAAATTGAAGTATCCACCTTTCTATGTATAATTGATTTTTGGGAACCACTTGGTGCACAACTGCATGATCAATTCGGGGGCAAGTAGCTCAGTGATTTCCATGAAAATATCAAATCAATTAAATCTAAAGTATGAGCCATTACTGAAAGGAGTGGTGCAACAGGATGGAATAGCAGTAGGAAAGTTTGGGATCATCAAAGGGTTAAGTATTACACTACATGCTTGCCCAAATTTCACATTTCGTAAGACATGTCCAGTAATTGACTTACCACCACTCTTTGCACTATGTTTGTCAAGGGACTTCACTTTCAAAATTGGTGGATATCTATCTCATGACTAGTCACACGTGTTATTCGAGAAAAGATATGGAGCTAAGACTACAATAAAGTTAGAACCAATTGTAAAATTTCACATTGGGACTCATGTGCCAAGCCCAATCAACACAAATATCTCAACCTTCAATCAAGAAGAGTGTTTAAATGATCTAAAAATTGGTACTAAGGTTTATGGTATTCCAGATTTGACTCTTGATGAATGGGAAAACAAAAGAGTTTATTTTGATCCTTACATGGAAATGGAAGAATCATACTTGGGTGTATAATGTGTACATGAAGAAAATTCACCCATTCGGATATCTCTAAGCTGGAAAATAAGGATGATAATGAAAAAACTATTTTTAAGGATGATAATGAGGTATGTTGGTTTCACAAACTATTTTTCAAATTTTCATTTCTAGTTTTCTGCTCAATCAACACATCCTCAATATGAAGCATTGAATGGACTTCATTGGTGGAAAAGAGGTATAAAGAACTTGAGGTTCAAGGATGTGAACTGTTGTTAGAGGACTTCACAAATCACAACACCCTATATTTATCAAGTATTATTCAAATTTTCATTAACATGGGTAGTTTTCTGTTACTACTCAGATAGAGCTCCAGAGAAAGCTGGTTCTTGCTCCTAAACTACCTACCACAATCTACTCTAATGCAGGGAAACTAACTATTCTAATCTAAATTTCTAAGAGACCGTGGAGAGAGAATTGATAGAATGAAAGCCTACACTAAAGTAGTGATACACTAGAAAAGGAGGGTGTGAGAGTAGTCTTCAAATGCGTGAAATATATAAGCAAAGTGCACACTAGAAGAGGTGATGATAGTTTTCCATAATCTAGCAAAACGCATTCACAACAATATTTCAAACATACATGATAATGGATCCATGCGCATGAACATAATAATAAACACAATATTCTTGTAATCCAAGATTGAAGGGAAGCAATGAAGAAAAAACATAGAGGAGGATATATCCACAAACTTATATTTTATTGCTTCATGATATGCACAGCTTCAATCTATTAAAGATAAGGGCTGATCCAATGCAAGGAGTCCATTGGCACTCCCAACTTCAAAAGAAATTTTGGCGAGCTCTGCTTCACAAAAACTACCTCTCCTTTACAATGAACCCAACACTCCACGTTTATGAAAAATCCCCAAAGAGAAGGGAAAATGGAAATCCTATCTCATCAAATCCTTTTAAGAGGCATTAAATGGAGTAAAATAATTATATTTATTTGCAAAAAGCTCCCATGTGTCCCGGTTAGAGAAAGAATGAGCCATGCCTCTTATTCCACTCCCAACCACCAAATAAAACACTCAAACCCGTTGTGTGATTTAGTCATCAAATCCAGAATGCAAAAGTTATGATTCCAACGGTACCAATTTTGTGTGATTTAGGGCGAGAAATGCAAAAGTTATGGCCTTTGGCGTGCGGCTATTTTGGGTCCGGGCGTTTTGTCATTTGATAGGAATGAGCATTAACAGATCGGAGCTGAATATGTTTCTTTTATTTAAATATATCTACCCTTGTTAAAAATAAGAAATCCAGTTTTGTGGTGTAGAGGACGTCATGCTCGTTCCAGAAAGTCCTCCCCATGCAAATAAAATAGGTTTCAACATTTCTACTCGACACTTTGAAACTACACAACAAGGAACTACACCAAGTGTCTGCATGAGGCTTTCCATCCTTATCTCTAGCACGAAAAATATGGCAAGAAGAATAGGTTCTATGATGGAACAAATTTTTTTCCTCTAGTGTTAAACACGTCATCCTTCATGCAAGTCTTTGGTGGAAGAAAAAATACGTCCATACAATGGTAGAAGATCTCTCCACAAATACACCAAGATGACCTCTTTGATACCACTATTGGACCAAGGAAATGTAAAAATATTATAATTTATCATACAATGAGGAGGATGAGAATTTATACAAATGACCAATGGTTACATCCAACTAGATTTATACCACATCAACAGTTGGTGGTTATAATAGGTCGGTGGTCCATAAGCGATAATAACAAAACCATGTATTAATGTTATACTAACAATAATGTTTCTTACAAAGGATGCATTATAAAACCTAGCATTACAAAAGGAAAAGTTACGAAATGTTGGTTTCTACAATTTCACCCCATGGTTTGTAAGTTGTCCTAAGGTTGTCGGGTTATAGTGTCACCTTAGTCTAAAGCAATAATTATATTTACCCTTAACCTTATATAATTTATTAACTTTTAAAATTCTGATTTAATAATTATAATCCCTTTACAATTAATAGACCCAATCACATTAAAGAAAAATTCCTTCATAGTACCACACTAAGTTATTTCTCAATTAAGATTTGAGTATTTTATCTTAAACAACTTCCCTTTATCCCCTTATGACACCATAGCGTTTTCTCACAAAATAAAATATTTTATCTTAAGGGTTTTCCCCTAAGGTGCCCACTTTAAATAGTTTTCCCCATTTAAAAAAGTCACACCACTGTATATCCCTATAATAAATTAAGGTATTTTATTTTAAACCAAATTCCCTAAGACCACTCGATTCTAGATTCACCTCATAAACTAAAATCATCCTACAAAACTTAATTATCCCCCATGAAAGAAACCCTAACACATCCCACTTTATTCCCCAAACATAAAACATGTAAAGTTGAATTTTGGCCATTGGATCAATCAAATCCTAGCCATAGATTTTAGGGATTTTCAAGTTTCCATAATCCTCATCTAAAAGCTTCCTTTTCTTTTTTTTCTTTTCCATTGTTTTATTTCTTTGTATTTTTTTGTTTGTGGAAGGGTTTGGAAGGAGGTTGAATAACAGACCATGGAGGCTCAAAAAGATGTGCACCATTGTTTTAAGTGGGCTTTTGAAGAAATAATATTTTTCCTCCATTTATATTTTGGTTTCTCGACCCGGGTTTTAAGTTCATTGGGTTTTATATGTTAATTTTTTAGAGGAACCATATAATTTTGTGGTTGTTGAATGTATATATTATTATTTTTTTAGAGAAACAAAAGATATTTTTTGGTTGTTATTATATATATATATATATATATATATATATATATATATATATATATATATATATATATATATATATATATATATATAAGTTTGAATTTTTTTAAAGAAGTTGTGTGTAAAAATGGCGGCGTAGGGTTTGGAAATAGATTTGTGAGGAGGGGGCATGGTTAATTTGAGTGGGGGTTTGGTATGTGGTGTGGTTGTGGCCACACCACAATGTGGTATAATATTGGTAGGGGGTTCATCTGTCCCCCAAACTCATAAATATGTTTTGTTATTTAAATATTTCTTTATTTAAATATAGCAGTATTCAATAGGGTTTTAGGCTCTTTTGAAAAAGTATAAATTGATATTATATATATATATATATATATATATATACATGCATACATACATACATAAATGCATACATATATGTGTGTGTACTCTTGTTTGTAAGAGGTACAATAGACCATATAAAAACATATGTTCCATTGATATAAATGTGTATTAAAACTATGTTGCTATTATGGGTATAATTTAAAAAATAGAATTTCATTCTAATTTAAATGGTTTGTTCCAAATATTTTGATTGAAAGAGATATTAGTCTCCATTTTTCAAAACTAATATAACCCAAAATTATTGTTTTCTTGAAATTAACAACTCAAAAAAATTACAATAAATGTAATACTAATTTTAAGAGTGGGAAATGAATTTAAAAACCATTCATGCAATAAACTCATATAAAAGGTTCTTTACTCTCAATTAACTTGGCAATATAACTAATGCAATAACAACCCATTCCATTTCACAACTCAAACATTCCAATATGCTTCTACAAGAATATAACCTACACTCATATTGCATTTTGCAAAGTGTTTAAACCTACACAAGGAACTCAAATGGGGGTTTATTTCAACATTGAAAAACAAGATGAAAAAAGGCTATATTCTTTCAATAGGAATAATAGATGATACTAATGTGAACAGATCAATATTTCAGCACAAACAAAATCCCATCTCAGTAAGATGATACACATAACTAACTTATTTTGTTTAACAGTGTTCAACCCACATTCATCCTCCATATCAAGAATGAAAGCTTGACATAGAGAGAAAGATCTAAAATTACAATATAAATGCATACATTTCAGTGTTTGCATCCTACTCATAAACTTCCATTAACATAGTTGGGAGAAAATATCAAAAACAAGACTAAGAGTTAAGTACATCATGAAGAGAATGAGATTCAAATGCAATTACATTTCTTCCCAAAAGATACAAGCAACCAACTTTTCCATAAGCTTCCAACCTAAAGTTTTCTACCTTTTCAAAACAAGAAATGGAGAAATTATTTTAACATGAAGCATCATAGTTTTGTTCCACAACATTCCATGCAATTACAACACATTTCAACCTTCCATTTGAAAATTATTACACCACAATCCAAAAGTAATAATAGGGAAGCTTTTACAACAAGATGGAGGAGTAATACAACATTCTCTAAGCTTGAGTGAGGAACTATGCAATAAGGAGATGTTATCACCGAATCACAGCACCCTTATGTTTATACAAGTGCATATACTTGAGCTCATGGTGTGATTGGATAACATGGGTACTATCTCCAAGTTGTGGGACTTGCTACTTGAGATAGACCTCCAGAGAAAGCTGGTTCTTGCTCCTAAACTACCTGCCACAATCTACTCTAATGCAGGGGAAACTAACTATTCTAATCTAAATTTCCAAGGGACTAGGGAGAGAGAATGCATAAAATGAAATCCTACACTACAAAGTGGTGATACACCAGAAAAGGAGGGTGTGAGAGTAGTTTTCAAATGCGTGAGATATAGAAGCAAAGTGCACACTAGAAGGGGTGATGACAGTTCTCCATAATCTAGCAAAATGCATTTTACAACAATATTTCAAACATACGCAATGATAATGGATCCCTGCAAGAACATAATAATAGACACAATATTCTTGTAATTAAGGTTAAAGGGGCAAGAAGAATGCAAGAAAACACAAAGCGGGAAGATACATCCACAAACTTTTATTTTATTGCTTCCTGGTATGCACAGTTCAATCGGTTACACGATAAGGGGCTGGATCACCATGTAAGGAGTCCACAACAAGGGCCTACAACACATTGGCTTCACAAAGCAATTTTTGTAAAGATTTTCTACAAAACTACCTCCTCTTACAATGAGCCGAAACACTCCAATTTATAGAAAAAATGAGAAGAGAAAGAGAAGGGAAAATGGAAATCCCGGAATCTAACCTTCAACCACTTGTAAGAGGAAATAAATGGAGTAAAATGATTATATATTACTTGCAAAAGTCTCCCCATACTGTCCTGTGTTCTGCAAAGCAGAGAAAGAATGATGACCATGCCTCTTAATTGCACTCCCAACCACCAAATAAAACAATGTTATGAACCCAGCCACGTTTTCTTACAAATCTTGATCAATCTCTCATCAAATATAGAATTTATTGATTGTTGTGCAATGGGCTTGGAGCCATGATTCCAACGGTACCAATTTTGTGTGATTTCGTTGAGAAATGCAAAAGTTATGGCCTTCTCGAGTGCGGGCGATGACTATTTTGGGTCCTGGCAGGAGGCGTTTTCATGTCATTTGATGGGAATGAGCACTAACGACTGAGCCGAATATGTTTCTCTTATTTAAATTCTAGAAAGTCCAATTTTGTGAAAATCGGAGCTTGGAGTCAAAATTTATGGCCGTTTGAATTTCACGGGTCAAGCGTTGACTTTTCTTCTTTGCCTTCTGCATTTTCGGCTTTTCCCCCCCACGTGTACTTTTTTCCCGACTATCCCAGACACATTCTCCTACATCGGCTGATTCGGGCTTCCTTGTCTCTTTTGTGGCCTTTTCACCTTTTCGTGTCCCACGCGTCCCTCATGTACTTTTGTCCCGACTGTCCCGGACAAAAATCTCCGAACTGCCCAAAATGGACCATCTTTCGGCAAATCGGTCGGGTCACGTCCCGCGCGTACTTTTGTCCTGGATGTCCCAAACCGCGTGAAAACAAAACTTGATGATTTTCCCTGCTTTCGGCCGATTCGGCTTTTCGCATCCCTCGTGTCCCGACGTCCCAACTATCCCGCGGACCGCCCGGGAAAAAATGTCCGACTTGGCGATCTTCTTTGTATTTCAGCCCCAAGCATTGTAAGATGAAACTTGGTATGACCCGCATTGGTACGATTCGCACCCTTCGGACCAAATGCTTCAAAACAGTCCTACTGACCTTATTTTTGCATTTTTTCTAATTTTTTTAACTCGTTGGGACTTCTTTTTGGATGGGAGAGTTAGAGAGAAGCCAGGGGCCCCCAAAAACACGATTTCGGGCCTTAAATCAATCTACTTGCTCAGGACTGAATAATTTTATGCATGTTATCAAAATTACCTTGAGGGTGAATTTTGGATAACAAGGACAACATGCCGCAAAGAATGACCTACTCAAGAGCGAAAAAAATAGGGTATGTGACATAATTAAGGAATTTAAAGATCTCAATATCAAGTCCATACCTAGGAAGAAGAATGAAACCACAGATAGACTTGCATCCATTGGGGAAAATTTTGATGTTATGGATAGTATCAAAAGAGATAGAACAAAGTCACATATCCATTTGATTGTAAGGCCAGTAGTTCCAAGTAGTAACACAAGTTGGAAGGTGTTCGAAAATGATCAATAGATCATTAATTTCTTCTAGGAAGAGGCTAAATTCTTAGCTATGAACCAAGAGAGATTGGAGAAGAAGTACAGGGATCAAGTAGTGCATCCACAGACCAACAATCTTCCCAAAGTCTTGGTTACGTTGGAGTCTATCTTCAACCTAAATGATCAATTTTGTAAAGAGAAAGCCAACATACAGGTCAAAGGAGATGATTCAAAACCAACTTCAGTTTGAGAAGGTAAAACACTCCAAATCAAAAAATTGGCCACTGAGCAAAAGAGATATGAGTTCATACAACTTTTCCGAGAGTTTCCATATTTTTTCTCCTAGAGATATGAAGACCTGAGAGTATTCAATCCAAATTTGGCTCAATATACAATAGAACTAGACCCATATGCTAAGTCGTTAAGGCAAAAGCAGAGACCAGTAAACCCACACATTGATCCTCTCATGAATAAAGAGCTAAACAAATTGATAGAGGCATGCATTATATTTCCAATCAAACACTCCAGGTTGAGTTGTAAACTTGGTTCCGCTCAGAATGAAGAAAGGAGAGATTAGATTGTGTGAAAACTTTCAAGACCTGAACAGGGCATCTCTCAAAGACCATTATTCACTCCCTTCATTAGAGAAAATCTTACAAGTGGTAGCCAGCTCGGAAATATTTTCCCTCGTAGATGGCTACTCGGGGTATAATCGATAATGGTGAAAGAAGATGATTACTTCAAAATGGCTTTCACCATGAACCAGGGCACCTATTCCTATAGGAATATTCCATTTAGACTATCATATGATGGGGCCACTTTCCAAAGGGAAATGGATATGTCATTCAAGGGGTTGATCAACAAAAGAGTGCTAGTGTATCTTAACGATATCACCGGGTTCTCTAAAAACGCTGCAGATCACCTCTTTCATATGAGATTCAGGTAATTGTTATATGATCATGGGTGCATGATTTTGTTTTATTATTAAATCATAGAACTATTCTGCAGTCCCTAATTCCCAAAAATTAGGGTATTACAAATACTTGTTTTATATATTATTGATATTCATTCAATGACACGGAGAGATATATGTGAATTGACCCATGTTCAAAAATATTTTAATAAAGATCATATCCCACTTATAAATG
Organism: Taxus wallichiana var. yunnanensis; assembly: GCA_018340775.1. Lineage (NCBI taxonomy): Eukaryota > Viridiplantae > Streptophyta > Pinopsida > Cupressales > Taxaceae > Taxus > Taxus wallichiana. The sequence continues at coordinate 905,754,819 of CM031239.1, forward strand.
TCATGTCTATACTAATAAAACATAAACCTTCACTTGGGATAAAGTATAACAATCAAACCTTTATATGTGCCTCTCTAAGTACATAGTTTTTTGTTTTATTAGTTAATTTTATTTAAAGAACAATTGAGCCGATATTTGATTTCACCTAGAAATGGTATGTCTATGCCAAGAAAAATTAAACCCATGCTTGAGGGAGTCTAAAATAAGTCATAAATATTAAAGTACCATTCCAAGGACCTGATTTGATGTGTTTTTATGGCCCTCACAAAAAAAGAGAAACAAAACAAATGTCTATTCCAAACAAGCTTAAACTTCTTGTTCATGGATGGTATAATAAGTAATAATACTTTAAGTACTATTTGTCGTACATAGTTTTATGTTTTGGTATTGGATAAATTTTTTTAGCAAAATAAAACCTAGATTCCATCCCACACAAAAATGGCATATGATACCAACATGGTCATGAAAGCTAGTAAAGAGATACCTTGATCAATCATGTCTTGGTTGGAATGACATCTTGAAATTACTTTTACGGAAGTAAAAATCCGCATTCAGTTAAAAAATCAATCAAGTCTTGGTTGGATGTCATGGTCCATGAAAATATATTATGATCCTTATGCCATTTGAGGTGAGACCACACTAGAGGTGGTCCTCTAACTACCATAATGGGCAGGTTGTTTGGAGATGTGTATGTCTGTTACCTTTCTACCCAGGTTTGATATGCTTATTCATTGCATCTCACTATTGCTTCGACGACTCTACAAAACTTACGAACCATACTAGGTTGACATAACCCTTCAAAACATCTTGAAATTGTTTCAATGTCTCTACAAAACCTCATATTTTACTATCATCGTAACATTACACCGTTTTTTGTTCAAGTGTCTATATAAAACCTCATATTTTACTATTACCATAACATTACATCATTTTTGTTCAAGTATGTATATATAAAACCTCATATTTTACTATCACCATAACATTACACCGTTTTTGTCCAAGTGTATATATATCATACGCTTAAACAAAAGACGATGTAATGTTACGTTGATGGTAAAATATGAGTTTTTATTGACATTGAAACAATTTCAAGATACATTGAAGGGTTATATATATACATATATATATATATATATATATATATATATATATATATATATATATATATATATATGACGCAGAACATAATATTGACATTGACATTGAAACAATTTCAAGATACATTGAAGGGTTATATATATACATATATATATATATATATATATATATATATATATATATATATATGACGTAGAACATAATATATATATACATGAACTAGTCAATGCATCATCAAAATATTGTTGGAAATAACATTTTTGTGCATAAAAATAATTATGAAAACATGTTGGTTTAAACTAATAAAACCTTGAAAAGAGGAAATAAATTAACCAAACCTTTGAAAGTGGAGATCAATAGTTGACAAGCTAGAAATCTACATTGGTTTGGCACTTAAATATAGTTACAGAGCTTAATAGCTAAAAATATGTCACCATTCATGGTATATATTAAAATACTTAATCTGCAGGCCATAACAAAAAAAAATTAAATGCGTTGTTCATAACACCATTTCAGTTTCAAATAACCTTAAAAGAGGATAGGAACATATACGATTTTTTTTGGTGAGATGATATATCATTGAATTCCAATATTTCTTTAAAGTTTTTATTTATCTAATTTTTTTTTATATCAAACAAAGTTTAAATATTTAAAAATAGTAGGTTTTTTTTTATATTACAAAATTAATATAATTGATGAAACATTTTTTTAGAATACATTTCCTCTCTTATTTACATATTAAACTTATTATGATATTAGATTAATTAGTTGTTATGGTGTAAGTATATTTTCATGTTTATTAATTGTTTATATATAAATTGTGCCTTCTCGATGGCTGCTCTTTTCTTTGTTTGATGTTTAATATGTTTTTTTGTGTTTCATTCTTATTTCTATTATATCTTTTTTTTTTTACTCGTTATTTCCTCTTTAAAAAAATTTTCTTTAATTTTCTTTTTTTCTTCTTTCTCTTTAGTTTTTGCTTATGGTTCCTTAAATTGGTGGTTTGTAAGGACTTTAATGTAATATTTACATGACTATTTTGAAAGGTACTTCAAACCTTTTATAAACACAAGAGAGAGAAAATAATAAAATGTACTCAAGGAAACTTCCAACCCCAATCCATATGGACAACAACTAGAAGCACCTATGTCCACCAAAGATACGTAACCATTCAAAGAAAATCCGTGATGGCCACATGGTCCAAAGCCCATGAAAAGGTCCTAATCCTCCAACCAATACGAGAATAATAGGGAAACACCCCAAACAAAAAAAATATTATGGGAAGAAAAGAGGTGGAGAAGGCCACTATGGATGGACCAAAATAAAAAGAGTCCGGACAAGAAAAAATCCTACTCCTTTGAGAGACAAATATTGTTTTCTCTTAAGGAAGTAGTCCACCATTGATGCTAATCTTGTCTTGGATATTACGAAATAAATATTTAATAAAAGAACATGTTTCCGAGTGGTGAATTTTACAAACTTTAATATTATTTTTAATGTAGAAATGAAATTATAGGGAAATTTTATTCTTTCAGCAATTGCCTTAAAATATAATATTATTTTTAGATCATAAGTAGATTCTTAACATTGAACCTCATTCAAGACCATTCAAATCGACCAATTAAGAAGATCCAACTATTTAGGAATAAAAATATTTAACTAAGAAGGAAACATATTTAATTGAACCATAATATTTCAGGAAAAGTATATCCTTCTAAGCAATGACTTAAAATTTAATAATTTTTTCATCAAGTGGTGCATTACTAAATACTGAACTTAATTAAAAATATTTCATGTGTGGAATGATTAAAGCTATGGAAACTAATGATTTAACTTAAATTGGTTAATATCTCAAGCGGGTGGTAGCCAATTGTAAATTATCGTAATAAATTAGTTTGCAAAGATAATTGCATCAATATTGGGAATAACCATTAAGAAATGATAAAAATATGATAATTGAATATAGATAAATCACTTGTAATGAGATATATAAGACAACATAGATTCTATCGTGCTCTATGTGATGATATGGGTTGGTGTGATGGCTAGAATAATTTGGAAAATGGCCTAACAAAACTTCATTATTGAAATTGTTCCTTGAATTTTTGCATGGACCAAAGTAGATGGCACGGTTCAAATTGTACCCCTATTATGGCCCTTTTTTATACTTTCAGCTCCTAAATTATTATTTTTTCTACAATCTTTCATTATGTATTATTTTCTCTTATTTGGACCTTCGATGATATTGGATGCTTACTCTGCAACTAATTCATTCTTAAAAACCCTAGATGGTGAGAAAATATTGCAAAATAAATGTTAGGTGGGTTGTGGGCACCCTCGTGTATCGTTGACATTGCCACTACTCCAAAGAGGAATCAAACCTCACACTTTTTCCCTAGATTGACTTGGAATGATGATGTGTTCCTTACATTTGGATACCTAAGTGGATAATTTCCTAGAAAGATGAAATAGAGTACATGATAATTATAATGAGTTATGAGTTTGATATCCATTATCTAGTTATCAAAATAGTAAGTAAAAAACTTAGATATCCTATAGTTTGCTAAAATTCTCTAGTAAAGGGGATAAATTTTGCTAAAGATTCATTCTTGGCTATAGTGAGTTTTCATAGAGAATATGATAATAGATGGTATTTATAATTTCTAATGAAATTATAAAATCTATCAATTATAGGTAAACACTCAAAATTATCATAACACTATATGTTGCGAATAATGGTTTTGATTGGGTTAATTAGATTTTCCTATTGCAAAACAATGTGGATGTTTGGTTTCTTTGAATATGTATACAAGCTCATATAAATTCACATCTACAAATACTCATTTTCAATTATCATAAAATAGTTCCTAGATTTAGTTTTTCAAGTCATAAATGAGGCTACTACAAGTAGATCTTATTTCTCTTTCTCACTTCATTATTCTAGTAGTCACTTTTGGGATATTATTAATTAATGCAATAAATAACTATAATTTTTGGAGGACTTGGACATTTAATAAATATTGGCCCCCATATTGCACCTAATGTTTTCATATGACACCACGTTGATGGGTTAATGAATAATAAAAAAATAAAATAATATTAAATATCTATTGAAAAAATAATCTCTCCAAGCCATAAAAAGATTTCAACATAAGATTAGTCCCCTCCGAAACAATGGATAGAAATGAGAACAACGATGGGAGAAGGAGGTACAGTTTTTTTGAATCTCGGGACTTGTGTGGGTTCATGGCCTTGGTTCGCCCCTTCCTCCCTAGAAGGAAATTTTAGGAGAAAAGACAATATGGGTTCACAAGGTAACAAGTTCTTGATATGTTACTGTTGGTAAGGCCACTCCATTTACACTATTCTCCACTTCCTATGATGATGAGGGTCCTTCATTTTTGGTTCCTAGTGAATTTATTGATACATCTATAGATAGATTTAAAAAAATTATAATTAAGGTTCATGGGATCCCATGCTAACATTAAGGTAACGAGAAATTGGACAAAGAGGAAATTGAGCAAAAAGAGAAACTTAGAGGTTGTTGCTTTGGAGCAGAGTCCTTCCTGTTTCACTTTCTACATGAAGAATATTTTTTGGTGTTTTACATGAGGGCCCTTAGTTACATAGTAGAACATTTTTGAATTTGAGTAATTGGAGAATAGGAAATTTCCATCACTATCCCTTATGCTTTTCCTCTATGGGTTAGGTACCGCCTACGCTTTGCCCTTGGATTTTGGCACCAGGATGTGATTTTGGGAATTACTAGGGATTTAGGGGTCCCCCGGTGATTGATCCCACCACCAAATAATTTTCTAGGATGATACATGTGAAGTTTTGCATTACCATGTATATAGATAAACTCGCCCCTTCCTTCATTACGATTGTAATAAAACACAAAGTTTGTACTCATAAGATAGTTTATACGAATCAAATATCTATTTTTTAACTATTTGTATGTGGTTCGTGGCATTGGGTGTTGTTTAGCTCTATGGACTTAGATGAGGAAGTAAAATTGAGATGGAATAGCGTTTTGGGGTTTGTGCCTAGGATCGAGAACCCCAGGTGGTGATGTGTGGCAAGGAGTAGATTACTAAAACTTTCTTCTTCCCCAACTCAAGAGCCATGTAGAAGGTGGGAATTGGCTTGAGTGTGTAAACATGCCCAATCGGTGACCAATAAATTGAATGGGTCTACAAAGATGATCGAGACCGACTACTATGATATAGGGCTCCACTCGGGGAAAATTCATTGGATAAGGTAAGTGATGGCCGTACCCAAAATTTGGAATTTGTGTTTATGGTTCACCACACTATGGGATCCCCTAGTCTACAAAACTAGGTATGCATGATCATCATGCATACAAAGACCAAAACTTAAAACCAAGACATGAAATGAAGTGAAGCGAGATTGGTGTGACCAACCCACTTTAAATTGCTAAACGCGGATAATTCAATACTTGGAGATTTACCTCTATATCTATGCAAATGTATCAAGTGTAGATTATTTCATCCATTAATGCCCAATGAAATAGGTACCAAAAGGACAAGATACAATAATGCTTGAACAATAATTTTTAACATGAACTATATGCAAATAAATACAGAGCATATGAGATTTTTGTAAATCTATCTACTTTTACAAAAAAAAAATCCAAAGTGAACTTGAATCATACACTGAAATCACAAAATATGTTACGAGTTAAAATCAAATCACGTAACAATTACATATGTTGTGACCTATTGAGCAAGAAAAATATTGTTGAGGGTTTCATTTTTTCTAATCATGTGACCATTAATTTTCTTGATAATGAGTAGCTTGGTGGGTCATAAATAATAGCCCTAAAACTACATTAAATATTTTTCGCACAATTCTATATATGGTAAAATATTTCGAAAACCAAGTTATGGCTTGGGCAAATTTTGTTGGCTTGGATGACCAGAAGGAAGTAGAAATCGGTGATTTTATTTTCAACATAATGGATTACAATAAGTCATGGGGAACCAAAGATTATCAATTACTTAATGAATCGCTTTAAGAAACATGTGTTTTGTATTATTACGAGTTGACAATGCCATTATTGTGCATGGTATTTTATACAATGAAAATCCCTCATAAAATAACACAATGCGAGTTCCATAAACATAATGTCAATCTCAGAGCCTTAATGGAACCAGATATGAAGACCATACAAAACATACCAAAATACATACCTACTCGCCATCATAAACTCTATGATGGTCCACGGGCATCCTTCCCTGTCATTGAGTAGAATCTCTAGCTTATTGATTTTTTTGAGCTGATGAGACTCGTGGTTTTTGAATAGTCCAAGTTCATAACAAGGCCATTAATTCTCAAGCCATATTATATGGAAAAAACTATGATCCTGTCTCCCTTCTTCGCTTAATTGTGGCCTATTTTTCCATCTTCAACAGGTGGGTGCCACATTCCCAACTGGACTACAAAGGTGAATACACATTGATTCCCAGACAATCAATTCCCTAGCTATTACTCCAAATCATAGAAGAAATCATGTCAACTTTACCTAGTAGTTCTACCATGCGTTTTTGATCCAGGATGAATAAGTAACAATGAAATTAATGTTTTTTACGATAATTGAATTGAATAAGAAAATTAAGATTTACTATTGAACATAAGACCCATTTTTATAACATTCCACCAATGCACAAGAAACACCATTCTTAACATAAGGAAAATCAGGCCCTCTACAACATTCCCGTAGCTTTGTATCATAGATCAAAATCAGGCGTTCTTTCATGCCTCTAACACACCTCCCATTCCTCCTCAAAAAATCATCAATTGACCCTCCAACTTGCATAATTCAGACATAATTTCCCACTATAACACAACAAAATTTACCACATCATCCATACTCAAAAGAGATGGAATAGAGGAGAATTAATCCTACCATATGAATCCTTCCTTGCATCATACTTACTCAAAGACAATTCAACTACCCGCTACACAAAATATAAATATAAGAGCCCATGACACACCAAGTATCTATCTTTGGGTCATATGAATCCATACAAATCACATATGCATAAGGCTACATAGAGAATCTATTTTTTCTACCAAACTTGAGCCCCCCAATTACATAAAATATCCCATCTACAAAAACCCCCAAGCAGCCATACCTTTTTCTGGGCATATTCGAAATGGGCCTCCATAAATCAAAGTTAGAAACATATTCCTCTTCCTTAACTTTTGGGACATGTGTATATGGTTCGATGACAAGAAAGGAATATTTTTGTCCTAAAAAGAACAACAAGGATATCATAATATTGAAAATTGTAACTTACCCCACTACAAAAAGGAGTATCCATCCAAATTCCATGATTGTATTATGTCTTCATAGTTTTAAAACACAATCTAAATGAAATCCATGTAATCTCTACAGATCATAACAATATGCAAATAAGAAAATCTACCATTGGGACTATCAGGAATTCCAAACCACTTTGTTGGGCTTATCTTTTTAGATTCTTCATCTCACTTGAGCTCCACCCGATGTCAAACCCTTGTTTGGGCACCATTAAAATATGATCCAGTCACCATTTTTCCCGAATCAAAAATTGGAAAAAACTGAATTCAAACAAATGATTCCCAAATACAAAATCAAAGAAAGTTGGGTAAGAGTGAAGAAGAAAACCACAGATATCGGAGGCGTGGTTGTCTTGCAAATGAAACTAGGAGAAATTTTTTTGTAGGAAACTAAAAACTATCTCATGCATTGCATGTGCTTTGAGCCACGTAGAGGACCTAACTATGTCTCCCACCTTACCAACTATTGCGGATATCCCATGAAAATTTGACGGAAATATTGCTAGAAAGATCTCCATCAGGGTAGACAAGATGCAGTAGCAAAATAAATTTACACCCTCTCGATTTCAACGTATCCCGACAAATAATTATGCACCGTCTAATTTCGACATTTGTTAGAATCAATATGTCTATCTTAACTACAAGAACACCTCCGATTTAATAATCAATGGTATTTATAGTTTCTAACGAAGTTATAAAATCTATCAATTATAGGTAAAATCTCAAAATTATCATAAAAATTTATCTTAAAATAATGGTTTTGATTAGGTTAATTATATTTTCATATTTCAAACAATGTGATTGTTTGGTTTCTTTTGAATATTTATAGAAGCTCATATATATTCACATCTACAAATTCTCATTTTCAAGCATCATAAATTAGTTCCTACAATTAGTTTTTCAAGTCATAAATGGGGCTACTTTAGAAGTAGATCTGAATTCTCTTTCTCGAGTTCATTATTCTAGTTGACACTATTGGGAAATTATTAATTAACGCAATAAATAACTATGATTTTTGGAGGATTTTGTACATTCAATAAATATTTCCCCTCATATTACACCTAATGCTTTCATATGACACCCTGTTGATGGGTTAATGAATAAAAGAAAAATCAAATACTATTAAACATCTATTGAAAAACTAATCTCTCGAAGCCATACAAAATATTCAAAAGAAGATTAGCCCCCTTGAAAAAAATGGAAAGAAATGAGACCAATGATGGGAGTGGGAGGTAATATTTGCCCCTTCTTCCCTAGCAGGAGATTTTAGGAGAAAAGGAAGTATGGGCTCACAAGGGAATAGGTTGTTGATATGTTACTGTTGGTAAGGCCACTCTGTTTACATTGTTCTCCCCTTCTTATGACGATGAGGGTCCTTCATTTTTGGTTCCTAGTGAATTTATTGATGCATCTATAGATAGATTTAAATTTTTTTAGAGTGAAGGTTTGTGGGATCCCACCCTAACATTGAGGTAGTGAGAAACTAGACAGAGAGGAAATTGAAGAAAAAGGGAAACTTAGAGGTTGTTGCTTTGGAACAAGAGTCCTTCTTGTTTCACTTTTTACATGAAGAATATTTTGTCAGTTTTTACATGAGGGACCTTAGTTATATAGTATAACATTCTTGAATATGATTAAATGGAGAATAGGAAATTTCCATTACTATTCCTTATGCTTTTCCTATGTGGGTTAAATGTTCATGTCTGCCTTTGCCCTTGGATTTTTGGCACCCGGATGTGATTTTGGCCCTTACTAGGGCTTTAGGGGTCCCCTTGTGATTGATCCCACCACTAAATATTTTTCCATTACCATTTATATAGATAAACTCACCCCTTCCTTCATTAGGATTGTAACAAAACACGGAGTTTGGAGTCGAAGATAGTTTATAAGGATTCAAATATCTATTGTTTTAACTATTTATATGTGGTTCATGGATTTGGGTGTTCTTCATCTCCATGCGAATTAGACGAGGAAGGAAAAAGGCTTAACAGTTACTTCAATCATGGTTAAGTCGGTGTTGACTGAATAAAAATATGGGGTTGTCGCCTAGGATTAGAGAACCCCAAAGGTGACATGTGGCAAGGGGGTAAGTGCAGGAAGTTGATGGACAAATATAGGGTCATCCGTGGACATCATATTGCAAATAACAACATAATATCAACTTGTAGGGATTATTAGCAATACATACACTCAAAATTAGACAAAATTATATGAATATGAATCATAGCATCCAGAATCTAGTTTCTAAAATACTAATTTTTGTAAAAAATGGACAAGATTAGGTATATTAAACACTCAAAATTCAATGACTTGGTTTTTTTTTTAAAAACACCGATAAGATTATAGTCCGTTTGCCCACAATTTGGATGACCAAAAATTTATATATTTTTTTTTCCTTTGGTGAGAAGTTATATGCCACTATCTATCTATGGATGGATTTTATTTTGTATTTTTTGAGTAATATTTTATTTTTATGATTTTTTCCGTGAAAGTGGTATGAAAACATAAAGAAAACAGAGCACTTTCCGTTTGCCCGCCATAACTTCATCAAAAATATTTAAATCAAATATTTTTTTTTTTTTGACATGTATATAATTTCACCACGGTTGGGATGGTTTAATTTTTATCACATTCGACAAGTGAAACAAATTTTGCAAAGATTAAACATAGACATAAACATTCACAGGAAAAAGTGTCTTAAAGACCTACTATTAGTAAAAAATTATAAAATGATATTTATCCTCTTCTATTCACTTTAAAATTAGTATTTCTACAAAGCTAATAGTCTCCCCTACGCAATGGTACCATTTTTATGACATAGTTTTTACTTTTCGTAATGGTTCAAGTCCACGGAAGACTAAATTTGATGTTTTGTTGTTTTTAATGTAAAATTCAAGATTTGATGTCCACTTAATTGTCCCCCAACTTGGTGCACTTACCCAAGGAGCATATTACTCAAACTATGTTCTTCCCCAACTCAAGAGCCATGCAGAAGGTGGGAATCGGTGACTTGGAAAGTGAAACCATTTATAAAGATGACCAAGAATGACTTCTATGATATAGGGCTCCACTCAGTGGAAAATTCATTGGATAACGTAAGTGGTAGCCCTAACCAAATTATGCAATTTGAGTTAATGGTTGACGACACTATGGCATCCCCTATTCTATTGGATGGTCTATTTGTGGCATCCCCTGCAGGGTTAAAAATTGAATCTGTCACATCTCGTCAAAGGACTTTTGACCCGTCCAAAAGTGCCAAAGAAAATTTGGCCGTAATTAAAAAAATCTAAAAATTATTTGACAATAAGGAAGTTTAGCATTTTATTTAAATTTTCATTAGAAGGGAAACCTTTCAAATTTCTCGTCAGTCAATTCAACATATACAGTTGTAAATCCTAAAGTAAAATATTCATGGTGATTTGTCAACAGGGCATCAAAAATTTAAAAGTGAAACAACTTTTGAATCAAATTTTGAACTCGTTAACAAAGTAGCCGTTGGTTGCAAACTGCAGTCATCAGCTTTCTTCCAGTTCAAGTACCAATAGTGCTGAATTGTAATTCGTTGATCATTTGATTTTCTTTATTCAAAAATTTTGAGGACTACAATAGCCTACAATGGCTGGATACAACGGTTCAGAAGTCATATCAACATTCCATTCACACATACTTCAAAGTTAATTTAAAAAAAGGTACATTCATTTGTCATCCATGATCCACCTTGCATTCAAGAATCGGTAGGAGAGGTATTTTGTAGGTTGTAGTGCACCAATCTCGCTTTTGTGTATTTAAGTCTAGCTGCACCAAGTACGCCATAGTTTCTCGAGTTCATGTCATATATTAGGTCATGGGAAAAAATCTGAGTTTTAATAGACTATTTCTTTGTGCATGTTTTTATCCTTTATAAATTGGATTATTACTATATGATTCCACCTTCACTCCATTATTTAATAAAAATTATATTTATGATTTTCTAATTTGTAATTTTTTTACAAGGAAACGGATTTATGCTTGAGGTGAATGCATCATGAATCCATCATTATTTTTTAAGTATTTCCATACAAATATTTATCCCTCTAATTTAATCCAATAAACCCAAATCACCAATCCAAGTTCAAAAAATAAGCTAACATTTCTGATTTTTTTTGGCATTTTGGTAAAAAAATATTATGTATATCTACACATATAAAATTAAATACTTTCTCATATTCTTTTTAAATAAGAATTAATGTCTAGTATCTTGTATCTAATCATAGATATTAGAACCTTGCCACTCATTTTCATTAATATTTGTGTAATTTAGAACCTAATGTATTATTATATTTCTTTTAGAGTTTAGATGAAGACCACAATTATTCGGCCAAAAGAAAATAGGGAAAGCTTTCAATTATAGCCCAATAATTTGAAATACATGCTTCATACGAATAAAGGTGTCCCATCTTGAATAATGTACAATTAATAGTTTGCTATTAAGAGGCAAACTATTAGGACTTTGACATCATGACATGATTATACTAAACATAATTTCTTGGAATTAATATATTTACATATAATTCATTTTAAGAAAATAGAAAAACATGTTATTAAAGGAATAAAATTGTATAAATTTTTTATTATAAAATCTAATGTATCCTAACATTTTTTATATGATATGAGTGTCGTTGTAAGTTTCTCTCTCATCCCTTAGTTTCATCTATGTATAAAAAGGATTTAAATTTTATTTAGAAAATAAATCAACTTGTTGTTATTGATTTGTATCGAATAACTAAAATTTGTTTTAGTTTAATATTAAGATTGTTATGAGCTTACAAATTGTTTCTTATTTTAAATTTTGGTAGGGTCTTTGTGAATAAGTAGATTCTCTCCTAATTAGACTACACACCATGTAATTCCAATTTACGATCTAACAAAAATACATCAACGAGATAGTATAATTTGATAGGAGTAGTAAAAATAATAATTGTTCAACTATTTTTTTCTGTTTATAAATACCTTACATGTAATATCATTTTGAAAACTCTAGTTTGATATTTATTTGTAATTATTTCATTGAATATATGTTCATGTAAGTTGTGAAAAAATGGCTTCCATTGGTCATCTTAAGAATGATAAAAAACAATTATCAATTGTAGATGCTTTTGGTATCCCTCAACATTCTAGTCAACAATGTCATACGCATCCTCCAAATAAAGGATGCAACAACTCAATCTAGTATGATGTCATGATCTCTCTTCTAGTAGAGATGGATTTATAATTGATAAAGTTAGTTGGATTTGGAATAGACGAGGCTTCTGTAATGAGGGGTATTCATGAAGGTTTTGTTATCTCAATTTCACCCCCGGAAAAATTGATTAAACAAGACCCTACATAGATAATCTATGGGTCGGCTCTATCACGTGAGCCACATTTCGAATCCAAAATTGATCCCGAATCCAAGAAGTAGGGAGACTCAAAATGGAGGAGTAGGGTCGAAAAATGGGGCCGAACGACGTCAAGACAGATCAAAGCTCAATAGCGAAGATTGAATCAAGGGCTCAAAGTTTCAGACTTCACATATGATTCAACTCAAGACCGGAACCGCCCAAGTATAAACAGACTCGTGGAAGGTGCCATGTGTCAACTTAGTACAATTCCAAAAGAGGCATCCAAAGATTAGCTCCAAAATGAGTGTGGTCCAGCCACATAGTCCAAGTTAAAAAGTGGGACAGAGCAAGCCCAAATCGGTAATTAAAAATTCATAGGCGGAAAAATCTACCATGTGTCCAAATGGCACACGTTCAAGGGTTAAAGCCAAATCTAGAGATCTAAACAAGTGTCGGGCCTCCAGTGTCCCAAATTTGAGGAGGGGTAGAGTCAACAGCTAAAAATTCAAAAAAGGGACAGAGGGGCCTAACACGACTAAGTATAAAAGTGTTGGTGGATGAAGCCACGTTTCGAATCGGTGCTACTTCAAAGCTAAAATCCAAAGCAGGTTTCCAAATGAGCACGAGGCTTCCACGTGTCTAGGGTCTAACAGAGTCAAAAATGGGTATAAGAAAGGCATTGGCTCAAATCATCTAAGATAGAAAGCTAACAGATGGTGCCACATGTTGCATCAGCACAAATTCAAAGGCGTGGCCCAAAGTGGAGACTTAAATGAGCGCGGGCCTTCCATGTGTTCCAGATCCCAGAAAGACAAAAGTGGTCACTAAATTGACTAAGTATAGAAGGGCTAGTAGATAGAGCCCTGTGTCATCCTGGCTTAACTTCAAAGGTTAAAACTCAAGGGATTGACTCAAATATGCGTTGAGCCTCCACGTGTCCAGGGTCAGACTTATGGTCCCGCCAAGAAAAAAGGGGACTTAGCCAAATACAAATTAAAGAACAAGCCAGTGGAAGGGGCCATGTGTCTCTTCGACACGCTTTCAAGAGGGAGATCCAAAAGAAATTCCCAAATGAGTGCCAACCCACCACGTGTCCTAGAGTTTGAAGAGGTGAATTCGGCCGTTGAAAATCCAAAAAGCAAGTAGAGGCCTCCATGTGTCTCAACCATTCAACTTCAAAGGTAAAATCTAGGGGAATTTTTCAAATAAGTGTGAGGCCCCCACATGTCTCGGGTTAGTCATAGTGTCTCTCCCGCCAACAAGAAGGACTCAGGAAAAATATAAAGGAACACAGAACTAAAAGGTAGGGCCTTAATCTTCAAGGTGCATGAGGCTACCGCGTGGACTGGCATGCACAGACAGATGCTTTTAAATATTGCACGCCCATGAACTTGATCTTTTAACAGCCATATCTTTTGACTAGAAGCTTGGATTTGGGTGGGAGAAGTATTCTTGGAAATATGTCAATCTATCTACACCATGGGAGCCCGAAACTTTAATTTGGATAAGGTTGGGTGGGTGAAAATGGGAAAAAATCTTTCAAGACATTAATAAAGAATCTGATTGCTTCAGCTACCAGATTAGATTTGATTTGATCCATAATTCTTCCTTCTTCAACACATCAGATAGATATAAGCAGGTAGACTTGACAAATTGTGGGCAGATCCGCAGTGGGAAATGATGGTTGGTGGTTAAGCTTTAAGTTCGGGATGAAGTTTCTTTTCTTTCACTCCGATTTTCATCAACTATATAAAATAACACTTCTCATTTGAGAAGGGGAGACATTCTAGGATGTGGGAGACTCTATCAAGTTGTTTCCCAACTCCATTTGAGTTGTAAGCCTTCTCCTACACCCTGCGAGCATATTTGTGCCCTTGAGTACCCATGTAATACTCTGTTTGCCTTATAGAGCAATAAAATCTTGTTTGGTGGTGTGTTTCAACCCTAGAGATTTTTTTGTTGTTTTTCTTTGTGCCTTTATATCTCATGTTTTCTCCATGTGTATGCATTTTGAATTTATAGGTGTAAAATTTCGTGCTTCATGGAGTTTCAATGTTGGATTTAGATCTCGGGTGTGTGTCACTGCTCTGTTTGACCTCCCTCATTTCCCTTTTCCCTATTTCATTATCCCTCAACGAAGTATCTCGCCACTTCCATTTATGGTGTATCATCGCTTAGTGTAGGCTCTCTTTCCCTTTCTCTCTCTCCCTATCTCCTTGGAACGGTTAGATTAGGTTAATTAGATTCTTCCTGTGTTAGAGTAGCTTATGGCAGGTAGATTAGGAAGAAAGAACCAACCTTCTCTAGAGGTCCATCTCAAGTTTTACAAGTCCCACAGCTTGAGAGATGGTCCAATGTTGTGCAATCACACCGAATGCCCCACTCACACCTAGGCCATTCATGGGTGTTGTGATTCTGCACTAACAGTTTTGCATGCCCAGTGGGGACAGTCTAAAGCACCTTACCACTTCATCTTAGCAGGTTGGTGTGTTCCTATTAAGATGTAACCTTCTGAGGCACATGCAAAGCACATCTAACGACTCCATCTGGTCAATAACCCCATCTCTGAAGTTGCAGACCTTTTGCATCCATTTCCACCCATCTTCATTCATCTTTCTTTCCACATCTTTCATTTTCTTCCATTTCATGAAGTTGTGCAATCATGACTTCATTCCCCTCATGGAATTCACACTTATAGCGGAAAATCCACCTCCAATATATATCATGACTCCTCCAGATCAACATTATGACCAAATTCAAGAACATTATGCCTACCCATGCGAGCGGGGCCAAAACCATTTGGCTATGGAGCTTATCAAGAATAAGGGGATCTTACATACCAAAATTGTAGGGTGCTACACCACCGAAATGTGTTACACATGCCGCAATGATGATACAGATCACCTCGCAAGGTGATCGAGATCTAGAGAAGTTTGCGAAGTATATGTTAGCATCCTAAATGCTTTATCCAAGTTCCTTGTGCTTTGTTTTATCCCTTGCCCGCATTTTATTGGCTTTTCTGACCTTTAGTAATGAAACCACCGCCCTGCCAAGGCGGCGGTCCCGTAGCCATCGCCCGCTTCAGGGCGGCGGTCCTTCACGCATTTTTCAGCATGTTCCTTTGATCGCATCTTGCATAATTTTCAACATTTACCATCTTTTTTCAACCACCTTAGCTTGTATTTATGTTTTTGGTTCCATGTAATAGTGTTTTTCCATTGTTTAATGGTAAAAGAGTTCCAGTCCAAGTTACCCTTTGGTGAATCAGAATTCTATAAATAGCTGTTTTATTTTCAAACAAATGGACCCTCATCCTCTCAATTCTCTTGTTCATTTTTTTAATTCCTTTCTTATAATTTTGTTAGTTCTAGGTTTTTCTTCCATTGTTGGTATTGTAGAGGTCATATCATCTTCTTATTTCAAGTCTTCTTTCATTGCTACTGTATACAGTCAGTTTAAACATAGAATAGCTTCATTTCTAGACTAGAATCCATTAAAGTTACAGGTTTTGTTTTGTCACAAGAATAGCTTCTGAAACTCTCGGTACACTTGTATTGTATCCCCACAATAAATCCCGCTAGGAATTACATAGTCAAGCTCTGTTCACTTGCGTTATCCGTCTCCTACTCGCATTGTATTCGGTCTATATCCAAAGCTTCCATTGTTCGAATGCTATCTTCTGCTGATACTATCATATACACACTTTCTGGATTCATGAGGACACGAAGGAACGAGGAGATCACACTAAGGGGATGAAATCACAAACAACTAGATTTACCACTATTTTGTAAACGATAGGTTTGAGCTATCAAAGTTCTAGTTACAACACATCAAATAAAGTAGTGAATTATTTCATTTCAGTTAAAAGTTCGCTCTCGGTATCACCAGGGAAGCTGTGGGGATTGATAGTTTCTGAAAAACTGTGATTCATTCCTCACTTCTGAGGTAGGATCAAGAGCCTTTCAAATTAATATGTTTATTTTCTTAGATATTTAGGATAAAATCATAATTGCACAGTCAAATAGCCATACCAGGCTACTTTGTTTGTTTTCATTTTGTCTTTAGATTAATTGTCCATTTTATAAATATACTAAAGTAGCTGCTCTTCAATTTCATTGAAATATGCCATTAAAAAATACAAAAATAGCAGGATGCTTGCATAGTGTAAATACCTCTTTGTAATCAATTCATTTAATGTTAGTTGGAGGTTGAATCATCTTTATATGACAATCACAGGACCTAGAGAGCCTAGAGAGTATATATTTGAACCCATAATACCTCAGCCAAATCTACCCATGACCTTAGCTGATATAGATCAGGACCTTAGGATACAGGTCTTTCGAGCAACAACAAACTTACAAGCAATTAGTGAACAACTGAGAGGGTTAAACATTGAAGATGACAAAGCTTACAACTTCTGGTCAAACCATCCAAATTATAGATTGCCTTGATAAAACACCTGAATGACCGTGCAAGGGTTTGAACAAGAACAAACATTCGGTTGCGATCCTTTGGTTCCGTAGCCTAATGCAGGAGACCTCCTCATTGATGTAGACACTAGCTTACGTATCCAAGTTTCCAGAACACCTGTTAGGTACTCCGAGAAAATCATACAACTTCTAGTTCTAAACGTAGAGGCTGAAAAGGCATATGATTACTGGATAGTTGGGAGAAGGGATTGATTCTTCACATGACCATAACAAGTCCACAACAACCACAAACTCACGATTGTGATCCCCAAGTCCCACAACCAACCGGGCCAACAAACCAGTCAAGTATTGACACCGGATTGCGAATGCTGGTGTTTATATCTTCACCACTCCCACAAGATATTATAGCATAGTTTTCCAGTATTAAACATAGAAGCTAATCAATCCAACATTTTCTAGGCTAGACTAGAAAACCACCCATAGCTAAGCACAAAACCCACTAAAATGACGTACCACTACTTTCATGACCTTTTACTCGAGATATATATGAGCTCCCACGGTCACTTCCCATGTATCCAATAACCAAAAATAGGATCTCAAAGCAGAGCTCAACATCGAGTAGATCCTCCGAACAGCCATTATATCTGAAAAGCAATTACACCAATCCAAGTTAGGAGGGCCTTCTTTGCCTTAGATTCATAGATTCCATTTTTGCTCGTTGATGATTTAGAATTACCCGATTAGCTTATACATATCCATTCACATTCAAACTTTCACCGGCTGTCTCGACACGACCTTGGGAAGTCGGGTATGAGGAAATGGTACTTATAGATTCCCATGCTCGCTTGTAAATTTTCCATCGTACAGATACATATGATGATAACAAGATTACGTAAAGTGTTGATCTCGTTGGAGAATATTCAAGGGATGGAGGTTAGCATGGTGGATTCCACATCTATAACACAAATGAAGGCATTCGTGATTGGTTTCGAGAGGACTTGTTCCGTGGGGAGGCCCTTTTCCAAGACATTAGAGCCCTCAGGAGAAGCTTGACTTCATGGTTGAAGTGCTACCTCAACTTACACAATGGATTGAGGATATTGATGCATATGAGAAAAGTACGATACAACATTGTCAATGGGTAAGTTAATCACCAGCTCCTTATCCTTCATTTTCTCTTTTTCAAGCTTTATCATTTCAGCAGTGTCAAGAGTCAAGCCCCTCGATCGTCCCAAGTGTTGATTTCTCTTCTCCATCCCCTGATCTTCCATCCCACCTCAGTTCCTCCATCCTTTTCCCTCCCAAAAATTCATACCCTCCAAACAAAAAATAAGTTCCACTTCCCTCTCCACCACAAAAAATAGCAAAAGCTGGTTGAATTCCAACCTACCACTCCTCTCGTTTTCCCGAGTCCATGTTTGGAAGATACTCATGAATCCAATCAAGGAGAAGAGCAAGAAGAGAAACCGAATAGAGAAGAAATGTTAGAAGATTTGAAGTGTTTGGTTTTCGGTTTAGGTTTACAAAGATCCCCTTGATGGTTAAGCCAACAAAGGAGGTCAAGGTTGAAGAGCAAGTGGTGGCTAAGGATGAGTTTGAAGAAGAACAAGAAAAAGAAGGAGAAGATCAGCAATATATTTTCTCTGAATGCAGTTTCCATAATGGCACTTTGTCTGAAGAGGATGCTTTGATCTAATCCAAGTTACACAATCATTCAATATGGAATGAGAACAACCAGCTCTAAGTCCGTTAAAGAGGAGCATATGGAGGTGACCAAGATGGATTTAGGGGCACTAAATCATGAGCTCGTTGTGTAATAAATTATAGACCCTCTCCCATTCAACCTCTCCAAAAGTCTAATTTTTTAGAAGATCTTGAACTCACTAGCTTTATGTTTGAAGATGAAGCTTCATATGGTGAAAATAGTGAATATTTTAAGATCACATGTAAGAGGGAGAGACCTTTCTATAGCGAGACAAGTAAATATTTTTATTTCCTATCGGACTCAAAAGAATTTTTGATAAGGAGCAAGTGGAAATTGCAATATTTTCTCCCCATCATTCATTCTTCAACCACAAGAACTCGATGCCATGGAAGAGAATGTGAAAACACAACCTACGATTTGAACATGCCTCTTGAATCAAAGTTGGAATATTTTGATCTTCTAAAATTCAAACCTACTCCAGAGGAAGGGAAAGTGTATGAGGCTATCATCCCTCTCACATCACCCATCCAAGAAAATCTGAGGAAGAATTCATTTTTCGATTTAAAAATTAGAGCAATGGGAAATTTCAAAGGACCGTGTTATTCCTATATCGTGTACTTGGCTTCATTAGAGCCAAGAGAGAAGCCACAACCAGTCATGCTTGCTTCTAAGCATGAGGGAGAGCCTCAAAGTGCTAGGGATCAAAATTAATACCTGTGGGAACCAAGTGAGTAGTAGAGTGAAGAGGTATTTGTCTTGTTTCTAGTTTATACCTTGATAATATGGGTGGAGCATCACTTAAGGTTATTTTTTCACTCATACAAGTAGCCATATTCAGCATCAAATCATTTGCATGGTTGCCCCTTTTGAGAAAGGGAAGCTATTTCTCCCTGCCTGTGGCAGGGTTTGTTTAAGCTTTTATTTGTTAGGGTTAGTATAGGAGTAGGAGTAGATTTTGTTTTCAGTAGAAGAAGTACTTGTGCACACTCAACATGTCTTATTTGAGGCATGTATGATATTTGTCTTTGTACATAAGTTTTGTTCGTATTGCTCTGGAGGTGCAGAGGTCATGCCCTTTAGTATTCATGACAGAAAAGACCCATAGTTTCCTGTAATAGTTTCTATTTTCAAATAAAATACAAATGCAGAGCAACTAAAATCAGATTCAAGATAGTCCATTCTCGGGAATAGGTAAAGCCCTAGTGGGGCGAGTTCGGGGTCTGCAGGATGCGGAAATGGGGAGAAATTTCAAAGCAAAAAGCATTAGCATCAGGCTATCATTCTTGAGTCCATGACCAATGGATGTTTTAAAGATACTTGGTCTCTTCATCTAGGAGGAAGATGTCCCCGTGAGTCACTGAATTTTTATCTCAATTTTTCCCCCGATAAAATTGGTAAAACATGACCCTACATAGAAAATCTAAGGGTCGGCTCTATCATGTGAGCCAAATTTCAAATTCAACAATTGATCCTAAATCCAAGGAGAAGGAAGACTCGAAATGGAGGAGAAATGTCAGAAAATGTGGTTGAACGGTGTTAAGAGAGATCAGAGCTTGAGGGTAGAAGATTGAATCAAGGGGCTTAAAGTTTCAGACTTCGCATATGATTCAACTCAAGGCCGGAACCACCAAAGTATAAACGAACTCAAAGAAGGTGCCATGTGTCATCTCAACATAATTCAAAAAGATGCATCCAAAGAGTAGCTCCCAAAATAGCACGGGCCCACCACATAGTCCAAATTTAAAAGTGGGACAAAGCGGGCCCAAATCAGCAATTGAAAAATTCACGGGCCAGTGAAGCTACACATGTCCAAATTGACACACCTTTAAGGGTCGAAGAAAAAGTTAGAGACCCAAACAAGTTACAGGCCTCCACATGTCCCAGGTCTGAGGAGGGGCAGAGTCAACAACTAAAAAGTCAATAAGGGGGACAGAGCGGGCCTAAAATGACTAAGTATAAAAGTGTTGACGGAAAAAGCCACGTGTCAACTTGGCTGCTACTTCAAAGGTAAAATATTGAGTGGGTTTCCAAATGAGCATGAGGATTCCATGTGTCTAGGGACCAACAGAGTCAAAAAAGGGTCCGAGAAAGGCATCGAATCAAATCAGCTAAGTATAGAAAGATAGCGAGATGGTACCACGTGTTCCATCGGCATGAAAATTCAAAGCATGACCAAAGTGGAAACTCGGATAAGTGCGGACCTTCCACATGTTCAAGAGCCCGAAAAGGTAGAAGCGGTCACTAAATTGACTAAGTATAGAAGGGCTAGCGGATAGATCCATGTGTCATCCCGCGTAACTCCAAAGGTTAAAACTCAAGGGGTAGACTCAAATGTGCACTTTGAGCCTCCATGTGTCCAGGTTAGACTTATGGTCCCACCAAGCAAAAAAGGCACTTAGCCAAATACAAAGTAAGGAACAATCTAGCGGAAGGGGCCACATGTCTCTTCGGTGCACTTTGAAGAGATAAATCCAAAGGAAGTTCCCAAACGAGCTCCAACTCACCACGTGTCCCATAGTTCAAGAGGTAAATTCATTCATTGAAAATCCCAAAATCAAGTGAAGGGCTCCATGTGTCTCAACTGTAACTTCAAAGGTAAAATCTAGGGGAGTTTTCAAATGAGCGCAAGCACACACCGTGTCTCAAATCAAACACAATGTGTCTCTCCAACATAAGAAGGACTTGAGAAAAATACAAAGGAACACAAAGGGAGCCCATAGAAGCTGCCACATGTGAATCCAAAACAATTTCAAAAGTTGAAGGTAGGGGCTGAATCTTCAAGGTGCACGAGGCTGCCATGTGGACCCGGTATGGATAGACTCTTTTAAATATTGCACGCCCATGACCCTAATCTTCATATGGCCATATCTTTTGACTGGAAACTCAAATTTGGGTGGGAGAAGACTTTTGGAAAGATCTCAACCTCGTCTATGCCATGGGAGCCTAAAAATTTAATTTTGATGAGGTTATGTGGGTGAAAATGGGAAAATGTATTTCAGGCCATTAATGCAAAACTGATTACTTTAGCTTCCAAAGCAGATTTTATTTGATCATTCATTCTTCCTTCTCCACCATGCTAGATAGATATAGGTAGGAAGACTCAATAGATTTTGGGTGGATCCACAATAGGAATTGATTGTTGGTGGTTTAGCTTTAAGATAAGGATCAAGTTTATTTTCTTTCCCTCCGATTTTCATCATCTATATATTGTAACACTTCTCATTTGAGAATGGGGAGACATTATGGGGTATGTGGGAAACTCTGTCAAGTTGTTTCCTGACTCCATTTGAGTTGTAATCCTTCTCCTACACTTGGCAAGTGTATTTTTGCCTCTGATCACCCATGTAATAGTCTATGCACCTTATAGAGCAATAAAATATTATTTTGTGGCATCTTTAACCCTTGACATTGTTTTTTTGTTTCTATGTGCCTCTTTATCTCATGTTTTCTCCCTATGTATGTATTTTATGTTTGTAGGTGTAAGATGTCATGCTTCATGGAGTTTCAATGGCAGATTTGGATCTGGGTCTATGTCACTTCTGTCTAACCTCACTCAGTCCCCTTTTCCCTGTTTCATTATCCCTCAACAAACTATCTCGCCACTTCCTTTTCTGGTGTATCACCGCTTAGTGTAGGCTCTATTTCCCTTTCTCTCTCTCCCTGTCTCTTTGGAACGGTTAGATTAGGATTAGTTAGATTCTTCCTAGTGGAGTATCTTGTGGCATGTAGATTAGGAAGTAAGAACCAGCCTTCTCTGGAGGTCCATCTCAATTTTACAAGTCCCACAACTTGAGAGATGGTCCAATGTTGTGCAATCACACCAAATGCCCCAATCACACCTAAGGCCATTTGGGTGTTGTGATTCTGCACCAATAGGTTTGTCTACTAAGATTCATCAAGATTGTCCTCATTTTTTATATATTCATTGCATAGTTCATCGAGAAGCATTAACAACAAATGATGCTTTATCTTATTTTCCAGAGTTATAATTTATTGATAAATTTACAAATAAAGTATATTTGTGGCTTGGAAAATCTACTAAAAGACATGGAACATTAAGAGATCTAATGGATTCATTTCAAATTAGTAGGTTGGAGGTGTTACAAATTCATCAAATTAGGTGGCTCTCTAGAGGAAAGGTAATGGAGAGACTTGTTAATTGTTAATCTCATGTCGGATTTGTTGAAAGAATGGGAGTTAGAGGAGAAAAAATGTATGATTTGGCAAACAATATTTTAAATATAATTTTTCATCCATTTACTTACAGATGTACTTATTGAGTTAAATAAGCTGAATAAAAAATTCAAGAGGATCATGTTGACATTACTTCCATTGGCACTACTTTATATGTTACAATTGACATGCTTCACAGGAGATTTCATAGAGGCATATTTGGGGAAAGAATTGTATATTTATCATTTTTTAAGCAGAGCACAAGGAGGATCTCTTGAGTTAGTAGATGGAAAATGTATGATACATGTACATGCATTGAGATATGAGAGATTTCCTAAGTCACAAAGATCAAGGACACTAGATGATTGCATTGAATTGGGAAAGGCCTTTATAATTAAGGTGATTGATTCTCTTGAAACAAGATTCACATATTTGCCTATATTTAATGTTGCTAAATTTTTCAGCCCTCGTAATTATTATGAGGAAACAGATGATAGAGATCGTTAAACAAAAATATGGTTAACATGTTTATGTGAAAAATTTAGTGTTGGAAACTCACCTATTGTAGAGACTGATAAATGTTTGGGTGAGATGGATGAATTTGTTTGTACCATATATAAATCATATCCAAAAAACATATGAAGGAGGATTTTGCATTGCCTAGGTTTGTGTGCATGGTTTACATGGAAAGCCATCTTGTTGAGCTACTCGGCGAGCCAAGTGTTAAGTCACTTGATTTACTTTAATGGTGTCTCTTGCATCAACTATTTACCTACCACTTCTAACTCCCTACCAAGCTATGAGCGAGTTGGGCTCACATACAACCTCCTATCCACCTGCCGCATTGAGCTCTTCACCCCTCCGAAATGCACACCTTTCCAAATCTGAAAAATCTATCTCAGAAACTTTTCATTTGTTGATTCCACTTGCACATCCCCATGATGACTTCTAAAAACATTCTCCCTACATTGATCTGATACACCTATTCATTATTCACTCAGGAACCTCTTGAAACCACCTCACTGCATGCATTGATCCCTGAGTTGTTCCATTTTGCAACCAGTGACCACCTAACTCTCTCCTCAACAACCCCACCACCAACTGTGTGTTTACCGAGCTCCTTCTGGCACAACTCCCAAACCACTTCCATTTATGACATCATCCAATTCAGGGTTTCAGGGTTTTCCTGATTTAGAATTTATCACATTGTTCACCACTGAGTTGGGCTCAATATTTTCCAAATGTGGGACCTTCAAGTCTGAAATTTTAGACTTCAAAGTTGTAAGTTCTTACTCACCCCGTTGGTTACTATTCACTTTCCTCATGAAAACATATGATTCTCTAAAATCCCAAATTTTAGACTTCGAGATTTAGAGTTTTCAATTGGATTTTCTTATCACAATTCACCCGGTGAGACATCCAAACTCTCTAAATTATTTCCTCCAAAATTCTAAAAATGGTGTGTCATTTAACTGATTCAGCCTACTTACCGAGCCCCTCGATGTTGCAATGATTTTGTGTTCTATCATGTCGACTAGTCCTGTTCACCTATCGAGCTAACCCTCACCCACATTTCTTGAGGATCTTCTCACCTCTTCGAATTACATGCCACTTCTCTGGCTTGGATTACATAGCTCGGTTAACCTATCCATCTCTTTCTACGTTACATGTGGCTTGATCTCGAGTGCCATTGATGATACAATTTTGGGCCAATTGCGACTCGATGGCGTGAGTTGCTCAATGAATCTCCAATCTAGGTTCTTCGTGGCACCCATTTTTACTTCTCCCCCAGCAAGCCATTCTATCACACTCAACTCGGCCCGACCCGAGTTACCCTTCATTCCTTGGCCAAGTTGGCCACATCCACTAAGAGCCCTCATCCTTCCGGTCAGGCTGATGAGCCTCTACTACAACTAGTCACTCATCATGACGAGTAAATTGCCTCACCTTGAGTTTGACCCCACATGGTCCTTCCATACATTCCCTATGAACATTTAGCTATGTACCAAACCATCAATCTTGTCAATGGTTCATCATTCCTCCATTCGGCTCTGCACTGGCGAGCCTAGTCGCTTTATGCTCGACATTTTTTATATCGACGCGGCCAATCAAAATGGCGAGTCCCATATCTTTTACAACTTGGCCCAGAAGCTTGCATAGCATATTTTCCTATGAACCTAACTCCGAAACGAGCTCACCATTAATATCATGAGCTCACTTACATTTTTTCATCCTTGGCTGACTTCCCTAAGCCCCAATGCACTTGCATCGTTGTGTCATCCCCCAAATCAACCTAAGCCATCTGTGTCAAGCCTTTCCTATGAGCCCTAACAAATTCCCATGATACAATCAATCTTGGCCTTATGCTTGCAACTTGGCATGATGTCAAGCTCATTTCCCTATTAAATTTTAAAATTTATGAAGATATTACTTCTCCTTTTCCTATGATGCTCGATCTATGTGTTCATGCCTTCAAACTTCATGTCCAACCCTCAGAGCTCATCGAGCTCTCCAAACCTTTTGGCCACCATGACCTCATCATCCATGTCACCGAGTTCTTCATTCTTCCAACTCAAACCACTCAAATTAAACCCGACCTCCCACGCTTGCTCAGACTACTCGATGAGCCTCCCTTGCAACTTGGCTCACCGAGTAGCTCACTGAGCTACTCGGTGAGCTCTTCATTCACTTGACCCTGAAATGCACAAACCTAGCTCACCGAGCAGCTCGAAAGCTAAATTTTAGCTCATGGTGCCTTCAAAGGCATGTTATTCTAATCTTTTCACCCTGAGCCCTCATTTTTTGGGATTGTAGAATTTTATCGTGCTAATGGGCCCGTAAAGACAGAGTATCATGGGTTTCATGCTCGATGACCGAATCTAGCCATTTTTGCTTGTATGACCTGTTGTGGGCCCACCGAGGGCCCAATTTTCACCCTAAGAAAAATATGGGTTTTTCCAAGACCCAAAAGAGGAAAAAAACCTCGATTGATTCCACCCTCCCGAAATGCTTCCAAATGCTCCTGAAACCGTTGATTTTGGTGTGAGGTCTTGTTCTGGATGCCTAGGTATTGTTAGGTCCCCATTGTCTATTTTTCCCAGGGGCAAAATGGATAGCAAGAACTGGCATGGGCTAGCTTCTCTTTTTCTTGTCATTTTATTTCGAAAGAATAAAATATCTACTATTTTTTATTAGATTAAGAAAATTCTTATTTAATAAATGTTCACTATAATTATAAGATCTTGGATAATCAAACAGATTCCTAACCTTAACATTAAATCACCATTTTAAATTGACCCATACCACTGTTAGTTGATATTTAACTTTATCATATTTAATTTAGCAAAAATAGTACATCAACAATATGGCCTAGTAATTCCTTTTTTATTAATGTCACAGACACCTATAATTAAAAATAATAGTCAATGATTGCATTCTTAAAATATTTAGACCTTATTTTATAATAATGGATTATCATCATCTTAACAACAGATTGCACTCTACTTTGTCATACACTCTAAAAAGCAAACAGCTAAGATTGGGCCATTATCATTACATATGCTCAAGAACAAATTTTAGATAGTCATTAGCTTATACTACCATTCTTAAGGATTTGTACTGTTAATAATCCTCATATTTTCCAACTTAAATAAACAGAAAGTCTATTAATACTTATTCTTATTATGCAAAACAAGCCATCCAAATCAAATCGAGTATTAAAGCAAACCATCACACTAATATATTGCCTCTGCTAAATGGGACTCTCCATCCCGTAGATGGTTTAATTCCTTCACTGTGTAACAACACTAACATGCAACAGCTAATCATTCCACAATCATAATTGTGTGACAAAATTCAAATCTTTGGTTATTGTATTTCATTCGAATTGACTAGTTTGAGACTCCAAATATTGGTCAAGAACCCATTATTCTCTAACAAGGACCTTATCGATCCACACAATTTTAGCCTTAACTTGAGAAAGAATTGATAGAAACTGGCTCTCCTAAGATGATTGAATAGATGGAACAAGATGGGATTGACCTCGTAGGAAAATGCCCAACCCTCTCAAACAGATAACTAGGGTTTTATAAATACCCAGGATAAATGGCTCGTTAATATGAGTAAATTTAGAACTCAATCGACTCTAACTCACAGTCACAGCTGCTACCCTAGCAACAGAGTTTAATGAACCTAAAGCAAATAATATGTTATAACAAACTCGTTAGAATAGGTAAAACTATTCTAGGTTCTCCATAACTATACTAGTCAACACCAAATCAATCCAACAATTCTGCTATGAGCTCAAGGTCTCATTCTCAAGCTAAGTATAGTGGGATCAAACCCACATCATGGCTTTGAGATCAAACAACTCTCTTAATGTTTAACCCTTGAGTTTGGTCCAAGTTTTTAAGGTTAACGAAAGCATGTACAGGCCCGAGATGGCCAGTAAAATGAAAATCATGAAAACCCAAACACCTAAAGGCTCATATTAATAAAAAGAAACAAACCCAAGTTGTTTATCATCCTCCTTACAACCATGCATAACTACACATAATGCTAATAATAAAATTCCCAGATCACAAATCTATAAATTGCAAAAACTAGGAAACATGTAAACTCAAGCATTCATCCAATAACACTCAATAGGTATTTCATTTCTTGTAAATGAAATAATGATGAGAAGGTAAGTATCCCCTCCTTCAGACTGGTAATTTTCTAGTGAATTTTCTCTTCTTCTTTACGCAAATCGAACCAAAATCATTCGCTAATAAAATAGGGTGAAACTTTCATTCTTTATCCAATATATATATATATATATATATATATATATCATTGAAGTCACAACTTCCCATTTCCACCCTTAATAATCCACATGCAGTTTTGATCCCATTTCCACCCTATTCCACATTTTGGGATCCTATTCTTGCATGGCTCTTTTGGCGGAGCTCAACCAACTAGAAAGACCAAAATGAAAAACTCCACATTGCATGCACATGCGGTAGCTTCTCCAAGAAGATTCATCATTTCCTAGGTAGTTGAATGCTTATTAAATACATTCAATAAAATAGTACCATGTTATGATTCTATTAAATTCTCAGTAATTTCCCTCCCCATATGGTGGTGGATGAACAATTGAACCTAAATTTAAACAATTACCATCACCAAAAGCTTGCATAATAGTAACCTACAATAAACCATTCACCAATTTAAACGTTTATGCATACAATGGGTCAACTAATCTGATGCCTCAATGATTACATAGTGGAATCCAAACTGATTTTGGTCGAATATTTGATTATCAAACAACCCTTTTTCATTCGTTTAGGGTCTTTTTGATGACCAACTTAAACCTTATAAATTGATTTTAATGATTTTTTTGTTTACTATGGATAGTCACAAAATAAAATAATGATAAACTCATAATAATTCCCTCCCTAAGGAGTGTGGTTTAATACCACCAGAATGAGTAACATTACTACGCCCTTCATTATGCCCTTAGACCATTCAGAAAAATGAAACAATTATAGATAGTCTGCTATATAGTCCAGTCAAAGATCATAATAGCAATCAACCCCATACATGTCAACCATGTGGTCTTAGACTAATGATCAGTATCATCATCACATATAATAATAAGTTGTTTATCCAAATAATTAATGTTACCTTGTTGATGTCTTATAGCATTACCGACATAGTAATGAAGACCCTCTTATGCACTATGATCCATAACCGATAAAATCAACACCATGCATTAGTCACACACACACAGTCAAACATATATATATATATATATATATATATATATATATATATATATATATATATATATATATATATATATATATATTCAATCAATATTCCTTTTTAATGAATATTACAATCCCAACATGAGGCATATTTATCAATATTGGGTAAACATATTTAGTAGTAAGAAAGTAAAATCATCCAAAAATAAATTTACTATTCATTTGTGAACCATCAATAAGATAAGTAATCCCCTAGCTAGGTACAGCAACCAAACCACACACATATATTATGAACCAATGCTCACAAAAATTAAAATAACCTCATTCAATAAAAACAAAGCAAGAAAAGTTGTAAAATGTTAAATAATTTACAACGCCACTTGACAAGAATGTTGCATAGCATTGCATGCAACTACGTGTAAGTGTGTATATCCTTTTCAGGATATACACACACATGTGTAGCTAAATACTCATCTATGCAATAGTGTATGTACCATTTCCCTCATAAAAAAATCTACATTTTACGACTTATCTTTCCTCTGACATAGAATGGATTTGCGGGATGTGACAAGTTGTGTCGGCCATGAGTTTTTGGGATGATCTCATGCCAATGATATGGAAGAAGTGTAGGGAAAAATTTTGTGTTATCCTCCAACCTTTAACTACTTCCCACAATGTAAAACACCACTGTAGATGGTGTGTAAAATTTGAACAATTCAATCCAACGTGAAAGTGTGTAATACATGCATGCCAAATGCTAAGGAATGTGTGCCCTATAAAATCTGTTGTGTGGATTTCTGTAGACTGTCCTAAACTGCAAAATAATATATAAGTTCCCCCTGGTCACAGGCATCCAGGGAAGGGTTAGGGTGCCCAGTGCGCTATTATCGTAGATTGGGCACTAGTGTATGTGTTGTGCTAAGGACCCAAGTTTGATTTTGAGCCCTATCTGATACTGAAAATTATGTTGTACTAGTATTGTTATATACTGAATTGTGATTATATGATGTGGTATGGGGTGAATGATTCACCCAAATGATGCCCCCTTGGTTGGGGTGCATGTGATGTCTTTGAAGGAGTATACAACCCAAAGGAGGACCGATTTGTTCTAAAAATGTGCCCTATAGGAGGAAAGGGAATGTGATTAGTAAAAACCAAGGCATGCAAACAAAGTGGCTAGGAGACAAGTGTTAGTACAAGAAAACAAAAGAATTCATATATAAGATAGATTGTATGCTAAGTAGGCAATGTGTAAGCTATAACGGCCACAAAAATGACATTCTAGGAACACATTAAAACCCTAAACACTTAACCCGAAAGTTGTGGAATTTTTTTTTAAGTTAAAAGGTTGCAAGGGTGTTAACCAGGGTACATTAAATTAATTTACAACAATAAACTCTACTTTAAACGGATGGACTAGGTTAAATTTAAGTGGTTAAATATTCTTAATTTATTTCTAAGGTCAAATAATTGACACTCAACTAGGAAGGTGCCATAATTTAATTTACTTGGTTAAATGTGTTTCTCCTCCTTACTTACTATTCAAACCCAAAATAAATTAACCTTATACTTAGTTATTTTAGTTTCATTATCCTAATAGCTTTAATGTCCATTTCATTAATTTCCTAAAACATACTAGAACTATATAATGACTTTGCACCCCAAGTATTTAAATGGCCCCATTCACCCATCTACACATACCTTTAATGTTTATTTAAAACATCTATAATATTCATTCCTACCAAACAATTGTAGGGTTGATCCTCAACCCTTGGATCAGTTCACTTGTGGCCACTAGATCCTAGGGTTCCAAAATAACCCTAAGAATCCTTATGCATTCTTATTAAATCCTTTTCCTACCCTATTCTCCTCATTTGTTCACATTGTTTTTGTTTAATTTGTAGGTTGGAGAAATGGAAGCCATGGGAGCAAGGAAGGAAGAAACTATGGAGGAATTCTCAAAATCAAGCTTAGTTTAGTCTAGGTGGTAGATTTATCACTTGTAAATTCTTTCCTTCCAAGTTATTCCAAAGTTATTTGTATTTTGAGTTCTTTATTTGGGAAAAACCCTACCCCCATTAATATATGCAAGATTGAGTACTTTGAATTTACCATTTGAAGATTTATTTGCTTTAAACAATGAGATTTAGCCATTATTTGTTTGTTGGAGGTTTCCTTGTAATTTTTGAAAACTTAAAATTTTGTTTGACCAAGTTAAAATTTGCATAGGTATGGATTTACCTTTTCCACAGTCAATGACAGAACCATCACCCAAAGTAGGTCGGTGGTCTTGGGACCGCCACCCCACCTAGGTGATGATTCACGAACCATTGCCTTGCCTTGCAGAGCAATGATTCTTAGAAAGCCACCTTGACTAGCGGTGTTGTTATTAAGACCATCGCTCACTCTACACATGGTGGTGGTCCTGTTTCTTAGAAATAGAACCTTCATTTCCAATATTTCTCAAAAAAAAAAGTCACTAGAGTGTTCTAAGATTCATTCTAAACTTGAATTTATGTGCCTAAAGTTTCCATTTGAAGATTTAAATTCATCTACTCATTTCATAGTAAAATTTACTCAATCTAAACATTTCCCATTTCAATAATAACAACTACAAGAATCATTTTCATTTTGTACAAAAAACTTTCTAGCAATAATGCAAGAAATGAACAAGATAGTCTAACTTCTTCCTTTATATTCCTTTCAAATAACACAATGAAATGTAATATTTCTTCATGCAATTTTCTAACATTCCACAAGAGAGTTTCAACAATATTTTCAATAATTTATTTATAACAAAGGTAACACACTTTTGTGGGAAATAAATCAACTTCTATGAAATAAGATATTTCCCTTATAAACTTCTTTTCTATTTCAACAAAACTAGCTTTACAAACACCAATCTTTCTTTCCTTTTTTCAACATACAATACAACTTTAACATCCAATAATGAATACAACTTTCAAATAAACTTTTACACATGATTTCCATTTTGATTCTTTTCTTTCCATACTAAAATTTAAAGAGAAGGGAAATTTTACAAATCTTCAATGAGCTTCCTTCAAATAATATTACAACTTACAATACAATTTATTTTCAACAAAAATACAATATTACAAGTCTTCCACCTTGAGTGGGAATAACAAGAAGGTTTTCTCATAAGGAAACATTTCTTTTGGACACCAACCAATGCTCCAAGTTTCACATCACCAACAAAATCTCCACCATGCTTCATTTTATCAACAACAAAAAAGGGGGGAGAGGAAACTCTCCACCCAACCAATAATCCAATGAGGAGAAGAAGTTATCCTCCTCATTGGCCCCCGAGCCCCAACCATATTGCAATGAAAAATGGATCATGTCTCATGGAAAAAAAACAAGCTTCCACATCACAATACAAGGATTTCACAACCATTCCAAAAACACAAACAACTCAAACTACAACCACAATAAGACCTAAAAAAATATACAATGTTTCAAAATGTAAAAGCCAAAGGAGCAAGATCCATGGGGAGGTCACTTATGCCTCCCAATGGGAAATAGGTTCCCACCTTAAAGCCCTCCAATAAACATATCAAAATCCCTACACAACTCTTATGCCTCCCTCAAGACCCTCTTATGCCTCCCACATACTCTTATGCCTCCCTACAATATCTTATGTCTCCCTCATAAAAACAATCAAGTAAAAAATGCAAGCATTTCTTGTCCAAGGTGGGGCACCCAACCCAACTCCCTCCAAAACATGAAATAAACTCTTATGCCTCCCTACATGTAATATCCCCATAGTCCCCTCCTACACCACACTTAGGAAATCTACCCAAGTACCCAACAACCATACCAAAACACACAAAAAACATACACATATACACAATATAAAAGAAAGCATTAACAATAGTGTAGCTCCTACCTTTCCATGGTAGATCTTGATCCAAGAGTCACACACCAAAATTCTTCAAGCCCAAAAAATCACCAAAAATCTCCAACAAATCCACAAGCACTCCAAAATCCTCCCACTCCTAAAATGCAAGAGCACAAAAGAAAATAAGTAAACCCCAAACAAGCAAAAGAACTTGAATAAATAGAAAAGGGAGAGAGGAGGGTGAGGTGGCTCCATGTAGGATGCAACATCATTCATCCTCATCTCCACCTCACAAGTCAAACCTCAACCCTAATGCACAATAAATTGGTGGGTGAGAGAAATGACAAATTACTTACACACACAAACCAAGCCCACACCCCCTAAGGATAAAATTTAAAACCCATGTAAGAAAAGTGAAATAAATGTCACTTTTTGACTTACAAAACACATAATGGGGTCTATTTTTACCCCCAATCCATAGGTAGGGTTGGTATAGTAATTTAAGAGGTGTGGGACAAGTTTAACTTGTCCCACAAGCCTCCAAAATTGGCCCTTAAGGCCAAATCCGAATTTCCATGAAGGGGTAGAGTGTACAACACTCAAGATCACAAGCACTCAACTTACAACACATGACCCAAGGAGCCATCAAATCTAATAAATTAATTCTTTTGTCTCATCCCTAATTAGTTTAGGACATGATTAATTAACTAAATTAAGACACAATTTAAATAATTAATACAAGGAAATTACATCACTATAAAATCTCATACTAAAATTAAATAAAGGAAAATAAATAAAAGAACAACACACAAACCCCTTGGTCATAATTGGAGGTGATCCCCCATGGGGACCCCCTAACAACAATTCAAACACACACACACAAAAATACATGTTGCCATGGTGACCCTTGTTGAATTCATCTAGCATTCCAATGTGGTTGGTCTCCAATCCCCGTTGTTTGTTGTGATAATGTTTACCTACAAAACACATAATACCTCCTTCGGCCTCATGGCCACATCAAAACATCCAAGATAAAATATGCAATATAAATCCACAATCATCTACATATGAATCAAATCATCATCCAAGAAATTAACGTTATCATTTAAAATTTCTAACAACATCTTGATTCTACATTTCATCAATATCAATAGGATCACTAAATTATTTCAATTGTTAAGGTCTACTCAATATGACAAAAATATCAGCATGTCAAAATATATAACCCTATCCATAGTATATCATCATCGATATAAAATGTCTCTAATAATCCACACACAACACTATGAATCGAATCCAACAATAGTATCATTATCTCTAACATCTAACATCATGTTAAGTCAAAATAATACAAAATATCCATAAGTATAGTCAAAATTATCGAAATCAACAGTAATAAGTGTCGAAGGGAAGTGGGCACTTCATCTCCCTCCCCTTAGACTCAACTTCCTCAAGGAAGTCACCGAACAAATTCAAAAACTGGACTCGTAGCAATGAGCATCCTCCCATGTAGTAGTAATCTCATCATACCTATCCCACTGGACTCAAACCTAGTCAATCTCTCTACCTCGAATGCCCAGGGTCCTATGCTCTAGAATACGGATGGGCTCCACCATCACCTACCCTAGATCTTGCACCTATAATGCGGCCCAATCTAATACATGAGAAGGATCAGCAATGTATCTCCTAAGTACAAAAACATGAAATACATCATGGACATGAGACAAGCTAGGTGGCAACGCTAGATGATAGGCCAAAGGGCCGATACGCTCCAAGATCTCAAAGGGACCCACAAACATAGGAGCAAGATAAGAACCTTTTCCGTAATGGATAGGGCTCTTATGCGGCGTGACATGAAGAAATACCTTCATGCCCACCTCAAAACTATGATCTATCCTATGTTGATCTGCATACTTCTTCTATCGGTCCTACGCCTCCTATAATCTCTACCTAATCATAAAAACTTACTTCTCCTTATCCTGTAATAAGGATGGCCTAAGAGAAACCCTGTCCTCCAACATGTCCCAACTAAAAGGTGTCTTGTACTCTCTACCATACAGTTCCTGAAAAGGAGCCATGTCTATCGAACTTTGAAAATTGTTATTGTAGGCAAACTCCACCAAGTATAAATACTCCTCCCATCTCAACTGATGATCCATAATGTAAATCCTAAGCATGTCCTCCAAAATATGATTCACCCACTCAATCTATCCATCTGTCTCATGGTGATATGTTGTACTAAATTGATCTTCATCCCGAGAGCATACTTTATCGTTATCTAGAAGTGAGAAGTGTACAAAGGATCTTGGTCACAAATGATCTTTCCACATAATCTCGTAACCTGACAATCTCATCGAGATATACCCATACCACTACACTAGCTATGTAGGTGGTCTTCACCGGAGAAAAATGAGCCACTTTTGTCTATTTATCCACCATTACCATGATGGCATCATGGTGGTATCTTGACGTCGCTAACCCAACTATGAAGTCCATGTAAATGGTGTCCCATTTCCACTCTGGTATGGCATGAGAAAAGAGAAGGCCAACTGGATGCTGATGTTTGGCCTTCACCTTCTGACACTCTAAATAGCATGACACAAACTAAGCACATCTCTCGAATCCTCTCCAATGGTAAATTTGTCTCAAGGTGGCATGCATCTTCTTCACCCCGAGATGGGCTGAATAAGGTGCACGATGAGCCTATGTCAAAATATTCTATCTCAACCCTCCATCTCTAGGAACATAAATCTGACCTTTGTGCCTAAGAAGACCATCTGTCTCTAGTGAAAATACATCAAAATTCCCCTCAAGGGGTCTCTGAGACTCAATCTTTGCTTTGTATACAAGGTATAAACTTTCGTGAGGAAGTTGCTACAAACTCCTACTCCACAAATTAGTAACCACTAAAGTAGCCATATCCACATGTCTCTGTCTACTCAGGCCATCTACAACCACATTCTCCTTCCCCTTCACATGCTCTATATAAATATCACACTCACAAAGAAACTCCATCCAATGTCACTGACGAGTGTTGAGATTGGGTTGTGTGAAGAGGTGGAAAAGACTCAAGTGACCATTCCCGAGTGTGATCACATTCAGTCTAGATATTGTTTTCCATTTCTCTATCCAAGAGAATGAATTTGTAATTTGGGCATGAACTTGGGGTTTCCCCTTTCTTCTTTTTTCCACAGTCATGTTTCCACAAATTTTTGTCCCAACATCTATTGAAATAAGGTCCTTTCTGATTGGATGCAGCTTGGTGGGTCTTTTTGGTGAAACTTGTCACTTTTTCACGTTTGTAAAAATTCCAAATTGGCCACACGACCCTAATAGTATCTAATTCATTATTCAAAAACATGAAGCAATAGGAAAAATTCTTACTTTGACCCCGAAGATGCACATGTGACCGTTTTTCAAGACAAAGGCAGAGAGGTAGATCGTTGGAACATTTTGAAGATTTTTGAATTTTTGTGAAAAAGAACAAAGTTATAAATTAATGTCACATGTTTGAGTCATCATTTGAAAATTCAAAGCAGGGAAGTGGGTCGGTGGAACACTTTGAATTTTTAAGCTTTGTTTTCAAATGATGTAAAGGTATAAAAGTGATTTATGACTCTGATGGGGCCCACATCAAAAGTTGGAAGTGAAGAGGCGGGTCACCAGAGCATTTTGAAGTTTTTTGGCTGCTTCAACTCAAATATTTTCCATGTGGAGGGCCTATGCTCATTTTAGGATCCACCTCTAGGTCTTACCTTTATAGTTGCGCCAAGGAGACACGTGGAGGCTTCTGCTAGTTCCTCTCTATACTTATACTTCTCAAGAAATTTTCTAAATCTTGGGACATGTGGAGGGCCCGCACCTACTTGGGGACCTACCCCTAAACTTTACTTTTGAAAGAGCATCGAAGGGACGCGTGGAGGTTTCCATTGGATCTTCCCATACTTAGACTTTTCCAATTTTCTGGTGCAACTTTTTTAGACCCTAGACACGTGGAAGGCCCATGCTTGTTTGGGAGTCCTTCTTTTGAGCTTCATACCAAAACACGCCGAAGAGACACGTGGAAGATTCTGCTAGCCCTACCCATACTTAGAATTTTCAATGGTTGAGGAAACTTTCTCGGACCCTAGGCATGTGGCACCTTCCGCTAGTCCTTAAACTCTTTCAAAAACTTTTTTGGCTAAGACACATGGAGAGCTGCGTTTGTTTGGGGTCTCCACTTTTAGGAACCATATTAAAAGTGCACCAAAGAGACATGTGGAGGCTTCCGTTCACTCCTCTTTTTACTGAGACTTTTTCAAAGGCCGAGGTAATTGTCTTGGGCCCAGGGCACGTGGAGATCCTACACTTGTTTGAGGTCCCACCTCTAGACTTCATCTTTGAAGTTACACCAAACAGACACATGGAAGCTTCCATTGGACTTTCCCATACTCGAATTTTCAGCAACCGGTGCAACTCTCTAGGGTTCTGAACACATGGAGGGCCCACGCTCATTTGGGAACCTACCTCTGGACTTCACCTTTGTAGTTGCACCAAGGAAACATGTGGAGGTTTTTTCTAGCTCCTCCTTGCACTTATCCAACTCGGACTCACAACATAGGAATGTGGTATAATCCATGCAAGGACACTCGGACACACAGTACAAAAATACAAGTATCCATGTGAGGGAACTCATTTCTCAAGGTGTATTCTCGAGGGTGAAAAGGATTTCTTGTCAGATCCAACCATATGGAGCCACCTGCGAATTATTAAAAGGGGATTTCTTGCATGAAAAAATAAAAGAATGATTAGAAGGACTGTCAAAAATTTATGGCGTGGCATCTTAGTCATGGTTGAGGGTCTAAGAAATGTGATCAATTCATGATTTATCCACCTGGAAACTTTTGGGTGTAAACTTGTTAAACATCACTTTCTAGAACAAACTTGTAACAAACAAAGGATTCCTTGAATATTCTTCTTTTGGGGAAATTTTGGATGATTGAGTGAGTGAAATTGTATAAATGCAATGAGAATACTCTTGCAAAAGGTTGGGGGTTAATTTTTACGAGAAAATTTGAGAAATCCCATCTTCCTGAGAGACCATCTGAGAAACTTGTTAATCTCTTGTGTTTTAGATTTGATCACGTCAAGGTGGTTTCAAGTGTATATCCATTGACAAGCTGTAAGATTGTTCAAGAAACTTTCCAACGGTGATAAATCTAATAGATCTTGAATTAATTAGTGTTGATCTTGAGCAAAATTGTGTCTGCTTTTATTTCAGAATGTATTCAAATGGTTTTAATGTTCTTGTTACAATCTTATGTTAAAATCCATGTGAATCACTCAAGATCTCATCCCTGTGATATTATAGTGGCATTTGTAATTTAATTATGAGAAGATCCTTCATCCTGTAATGAAATAAACAATTTAAAATCACTTTACTATCATTTTGTTGATAAAGATTGTTTGTAAGTCTATGAGTGTATCTTAGGCGTGATGAACCAATGATCTTCAATGTGTAATTTATTCTTTAACTTGATCCTTTATGTTGAATTCTTTAAGAGTGTGTGAAACCGTGCAGATATGGGCCTCCATTGATGCACACCTTCTAGTTAAAGGAATATTTTGGCTATTCTGAAGCTTTATGTTGTTGAGTTTTCCAATTATTGTAAAGGTTCTCAAAGATCTAGTGAAATCAACTTCATCTTGCTTAATTCCCCACCAAAAATTTCAAATAACCATGAATCCTACCTAAAGTACCCCTGTTTGTGCTATGTATCCAAAAATGAACAAATTATACTGCCAAAATATACATAAGCAAGCAGGTTTTAAGTGTCTTTAGTAACCTGAACCTTGTTCAGAAAATATCTCCATTCTTTAGAAGTGACAACTTGTGAGAGTTAAATTGTGGTGTATTGATCATATTTTCTCAAGGTTCCCTTGAAAATTGTGCAAATAAGGATCCCTTTATGTCCTTAACCGACATAGATTAAAAATGGGTCCTCTCACCACCCGTTGAAAGGTATGACCTAAAGTAGCGAGGATAGATAAAATCCTTAATGAAGGTGCTATCCATTTATGTAATGCCTAAGTGACAAAGAGTCGATGAATCCCCTCCCCGGCTACAAAATGACTTATACCATGGTTTTTTTGTCTCTAAGTATCTTGTTAAATATGTGATGTTGCTCATCTTCTAAAGGAGAATCTATTTGGATACCAACAGAATTGATACTTTCTTCTGCGGTAAAGAAATGGTTTACATGTTAGTAGACAATATAGCTATGCTCAACATTTCTGATATTTGGAATATGGTTTTCCTCTACCTTATGAGGTACATTACTCTTGAAGTGAATTATAGAAATATATTTACTCACCATCTTACTATACTTAATATATTTACGCATAATATTGTTATGATCCTTACCTTTTTCTTGTTTAGTTCTCTCTTTGTGTCGATGAATGATTTTCAATAGAGAAAGATTGATACCCCGATACACCGTGGTATAATTATATTTTATTTTTAATAATGGTAAAACGATGGTGGAAAAGGAATTAGATCCCAAAGCGGGGGATTCAAATGACAATTGTACTCTTACTGACCGTATGAACAAACTAAGGAGAAAGAAGAGTATAAAACTCATGGGAAGGGAAATCTTGGTACTAAGGTTGTAGGTTCTCTGATTAATATGAAAGGGGATTCATTTAAAGGGAAAGAGAGAGTGGAGTTGGGTTGGAATGTGGCTTTTGATAAAATTTCTCTCAGGGTGAGTCAGGTGGAAAGGGATATGGAGGCCATAGGAAAAGTTGGAATATATATGGGAAAAAGTGTCATGCATTGCATCGATACCTCTAAGAAAATTTGTATCACCCAAAACTTTATTAGGGAGGATATGGTAGAGATCAAATTTTGGTTTCAGAGTTACGGGTTGTATGGTCAAGCTAGAGCAGGGACACAAAGTTTACAGGTATAATCTCCATCTCATTAGTTTTGATGAGGAAAATCAGGTTGAAGATGACATCCCTATCATGAGCGAGCATGATGATCAGATAAAAGGATAGGAAGAGCATCAACTAAAGGAGTACAAATGTTTGAAAACTAACTAGTCCCTTAGATCTTGGAGATTTTGTTTAACTATTTGTGGACTGTATCATTTGGGATGTTTTCCCCTCCATGTTTTATGATTTTTTGTTGTATTAATCTATTGGAATGTACTTTGGGATAAGTTGTTTTAGCCCTTTTTATCATGTTTCTTTTTTGTTTGTTCTTGGTGATGCTCACGATGCATTCTATTGTAAGGTTTTGGGTGCCTTAATCCCTGTATAAAGTAACCAATCATTATGTTAATGTATATTTAATAAACCTTGTTAATAGTAAATTTTTTAATGACATTTTAAATTAAACAAGACTGAGTGGCAAGTTTAAGCCTTAGGGTTGGGAGATGTGCTAGATGTGTGATTTTTTTAAAAGTTTTCTATAATTGTTTGCATTACGTGCTTTATATTGCTAAGAAAAACCAATGTAATTTTAAAAAAAAGTAGAATGTAACAATACTTAATGTATAAAATATGTACATACGGTATACGAAAATCCACATAATGCTAAAAATAGAATGCCCATATGTAATGATTTTGAATGCATAGAATATGTATATACTATATTTCTCAATTTAAATGTTGCACATAATGTAAATACCCACATTAAAATTCAGATAGAAGACAAAACAAAAAATAAAATTATGCATCAAATATATAATTGTTTCAAAAAACATAGAGCGATCTAGAAACATATTATGCTTGAAAATAATGTAGCAATATAGTCAAAATTTTGAAATACATAATATGTTATATTTTTTAGGTGCAATAAAAAAAACCACCATGATTTTACAAGTTGAACATGCCTACATAAAGATAGAAGTTTTATACTAAATGGAATATCTAAAACAAATTAGTTAAAATATTTGTCACAATATCAGTAACTAATAATAGTATTATTTTTCTTGTCTTTAACACAATATAATCCATATAAAAAAATTAATACAAACATAGAAAAAATAGTATTTTATAAAATTTAACTTACAAATCTAGTTTTTATTTCAAACGTGGATAAAGAAAAGATTAAAATTTTTGACTAGAATAAACAAAATAGTATAAAATATATAAGGAGTGGGATGGGATTAAATTTAGAAATGTTTATAATGTGATTTTTAAAATAAATTTGATTAATTTTTATGAATAGTGTACTATTTTAGATGTGTTACTTGTCCAAGCATGCAAATACACCTTCCTCTTTGGATAAACATTAAATGTAGTCAATATTTTATTAACATTTTTTTTCTAAATCTGGTATCTTATTTAAAGATTGGGCAAACGTCTTTCTTAGAATTTTGATTTTTATTAAATAGAAAAAAATAATGTTGCAATAAGGCCTCATAATTGTCAAAACAGTACTAACTAGGAAATAAAAAATATATAAATAAGTTTTGTAGATTAAAAAATTATTTAAACAAAATATAAACATTAGAAAATTGAAAAGTTGTAGAATTTTTTTATTTTGACTAGTGGATTAAGGAGAAATTATTTTTTTAATGAAAGTTATAGAATTCTTGCAGGATGCAGGAGATAATAAAGTAATATGTTTCGAGCTTAGTACCCGTTAAGCTAATACAATACTTCCACAATATAATATTTTGGGCTTATGGATCACTAGCATTTAACAAGCCACGAGAATAATATTTTTAGCTTAGCGCCCACTAGCTTATGCAACACCATAATAATTGGATATTATCAATTGATAAGATTTAACAAATAAAGTAAAATATTATCATCATAGAGTCCGCTAGGTCATACCACAATAACATATTTTCATGTACAACTACTATGTCCATTTTTTTGTAAAATGGTGAATATGGGGATTTGAAAGGACCCACATCCATTAAGGCAAAATATGACATTGAAGCATAGAAGAGAGAAATCCTATAGGCAACAAAAGATAAAAATCCACATAAACGCAACCTGAGTAGAGAAAAATTATATTTTGTGAATAGTTTAGAGGATAGATGTTGCTTCCACTATAGTAGCAATGGTGCTTCTATTAAAGATAATAAGAAACATCTTAGAGTTTCCTTGTTCCTCGAATTATCCTTTCACAAATTTGTATTTGTTCTTTTGTTCTCCAAAATCTGTTTGGTTCTCCTACTCTTTCATTACCATATTTTTTTCACAAATAGCTCATTGTAATCCAACACTAACACATTGAATGAAAACCCATTCTTAACATGAATATATTATAAAATGTTGTTATTGACAATGTGAATGCCGTCGTAGCCATTAAATTTTAGTGAGTATGTGTAGGAAAGGACTATTTGTGGACAATAATAAGACCAACAAAATAATATAAAATTTATCAAATACATCTACTCATCGATTCCTGCACACCACCATGACCATAAATCGATTCTAATATTCACTTATTTATAGTGTAAATTGAGCCACCATCCATACCACTAGTATTATTTTTCAGAAAACAACAGAACACATTCTTGGCAGGTGTTATGGGTTTGTATAAAAAAAATTCAAATTTTCCTCTCATGTTATTATAGATTAATCTCCATCATTTATTTGTCAAGATGTGTTGTATTTCATCCTCTTTCAATGTTCTAACACATTTTAACTATATTACGAAATTGTTTATTTGATAAACAAAACTATCTTCTATAAAATATTGAGTAAAAAAATTCTTCCGCTTAATTATCTATAAAATCCCTACATGGATATAAGCCCTAATCTGCTATGGAAAATTTTACATTAACATAATTTTGTAATTTTGGAGGGGTTGAAGGTGAGAATGCATACCAATTTTTGACCTAGAGAGGAAATCAAAATGTTTCAAGAAATCAAACACAAAAAAATTGATTCTTACCTTGGTGAGATGTTTCTATTGGTGAATAAACTATCTCGCTTATGAATTGAAAAAGAGAATAGAAAGGAAAATGTTAAAAACAATTACTCAAAAATTGTTTATTTATAGAGACATGTAACTAAAAAATCCAACCGCCAATTTCATTGGCGCATGAATTTAATAGGGAATGCACATGATTTTACATTGCTTTACATTAAATGTCTTATTAATGGTTTACAATAGTTTCCTACTCTAGAAGGCGCACATATTTCGAATGGCACATGTGATTTAAAATTTAGAATTTTACATAGTTCGTTTTAATGCCTAATTAATGTTGAGGCAACTACAACATTAATTATCATTTTTCCTTACAAAATGGTTATCATTAATAATGCATTTTGTATTGTAAAGAATAAATGTAATAATTTAATATTATAATTTTTTTACTATAAATAAAATCCCTTATATAATTTGGGTAAAATAAATCCTTTAGTGTTTGTTCTTACACTTCGACGTGTGAATATTAATGCCCATTTAGACGGTTTTCTTGATTATAGTCATAAAATACTTGCAAATATTTGTAATAAACGTCACACTTGACTTGCATATTTAATATTTAATAGTCAATTTTAATATAGATTTATATATAAATTAACAAAATTTACATCAATATATATTAAAAATAATGAAATTTATATAGAGTAATTAATATAAATAAGCACTATTTTGTTTTTTTGAAGGGCGTTGGTAGAAAATTACCGTTACCTAAAAAAATTTATAGGTGAGTTATCACACTTAGCTATGCAAATCAAGACTCGCACTTAGATGTGCAAATCAAGACCGACACTTAGAAGTGTTAATTGAGACCCACACTTTCCTCTCGGTTTGGGTTTGGGATTTTCATGTGCTAAGGTTTCTTCCTTGAGTTTTTATGACTCTTTCCTCTCATGAGTTATTTTTTCTCCATTTCTAATTCATCCAACTCATTGTATGTGATGATTTGGAATCTCGGTGTGGTTACTTTTCTATGTGGCTTGGGCTTTATTTTATCTTTGGTTCATCACGTTAGGAGATTTTACATCAATTCCTTTGTGAGCTCTCCTTGTTTAAGCCAACTCAATCTTGTGACTTCCAATCTCTGTTATGGCTCACCGCTGCTTATTGCTTAGCTGGGTGAGGGATTACACAAGACATGCAATTTTGAGGCTTGCTTCCTTCTATTTAGTTCGTCACTTTGTGTCACACACCTATATAAGAGATATACCTCAATTTTTTCTCTCAACTCATTGCAACCTCATTTACAAATTTCTCGGTTCCTATGATCTTGATGTACCTTTGCATGACTCTACATGACTCTATTTTGAAATTGCAGGCTCATTGTTTTTATACATAATTCATTAGGTTGCTAACCATCTCATCATTTATTTATCTCGTAAGGCCAATTCATATCTCGATGAGATCTTCCACTGCACAACTCAAAGCATAGTTTGAGAGCCATCTTGTTGGGTCACTTTCACATCTCATGTTTGTCCTACTAAGATGGATTGCTTCTTCTTCATTATGGGTAAACAATGTTTTTTTAATAATTGAAAAACTTGGGGTGTTTTTGAAAAAACAATGGTCCAGGATTCATTATATTGTTGTTATCTATAACTTAGAACACCTCCTTAAATGCATAACTGATGTGAATATTTTGGAATCTGATGAAAAACCTTTATTTTTATTTTATGGCTATATTTTCATTCTTACACTTCTAAACTGCTCTCTTGGGAGATCATCATTTTATTGAAAACCTTATGGAAAATGGGAATTTCTATAAGTTTTCATTCCTCTATGAGCTTTTTGTAGATGTATCATATTATGCCAAAATGAAGGTTATTGCCATGATCTAGAAATCATATTCATGAAACTCACATTTTAGTAAAAATGTATGGATGTGTTTGAGTTGAAAATCATTTAGTTTGTTGTTCTACTACACATTCTTAGAAATTCA
The DNA here is from genome assembly GCA_018340775.1 of Taxus wallichiana var. yunnanensis. Lineage (NCBI taxonomy): Eukaryota > Viridiplantae > Streptophyta > Pinopsida > Cupressales > Taxaceae > Taxus > Taxus wallichiana. Next base: position 905,799,406 of record CM031239.1, read on the forward strand.
TTTTCTTGAGAGGTTGATGAAGATCTGAAAATCTACACTTTTGAAAAATGAAGGAAAAACTATTTTATTTCATTCTGAAAAATACTTTTGCACATTATGAATGGCTACCATTTTTCCTTCATTTCTGGATCTAGAACATGCCTTTTGTTAGTACTCTCTAAAATACATGTTTGACACACATTTTTCTCAAAAAATGATGTGTAATGGTTATTTATTACTTTTGTAAAGAAGTTATTCCTACATATAAAATATGTATTTGCTTTAGTGCATTCTACAAATGTTTTTAAAGTAAAAATATGTAATTTTTTCCACAAAATATGTCTTTCTTTTTCATCTAAAACTAATCACATTTGTGAAACTAACCTCCAAAAACATGTAGCTCTAAAAATGCATTTTTTAAATTGTGTTTTTCCACATGCATGATTATTAGATGTATGAGAAAGCACTTCCGTAAACCTTCTAGAATGCATACTTGAATCATACTTTGTAATGCATACTTAAAAGTACATGTGGCTGAGAAGTTGATGCATATTGCAATCTGAGAAATATGTACTTGAAAGATTTTCATTTTTAGTTCATTGAATGTAACACTCTTTAATTTTTTTAATTTTACCTCATTCTTGTAAGATGTATGAAAATTCATGCTCATATCCGATGTCTTATGTGGGGAAATTGTAAAATTTTATTATGAATATATGCAATTGTTTTATACCATGAGTTGTATGTTGTTTCTTTTCATTTCTTTCTTCACATAATTGAATGAGCATCTGAAAAATAAATACTTACCACAACTTCATATAATCATAAGGCACTAAAATGAATTGTTTGTACCTTTTTCTAGTTAATTTGAAACTAAAAAACTGAAAAGATGAATGGATGATCCTCCTGGAACTATAACTTCCTTTAACACCTGAGAATTTTCCAATCTGCAATCTGATTTCCTATTGTTCCATGATGATGATTTCTGATGTATGATGTCTTTCCCATATTTTCTAGGACCCTGCAATAGTCTTAAATTTTTTATGGGTTATCTTAATTAATATTACAATATGAAAGGCATATTATGTGAGAAATAAGAATCCAATAATAGAATCGCTAGGTGCTTTTTCCTATGTATTTTCCCAATTATCCACTGAACCTGAGTAGCCTGAACACTTTTGTGCCCCTATACCATGATGAAAAAAAATGGTCATCAACTTTGGCTGCTTTGTTGGACTGATTTCCTACTAATTAGAAAGAACCCTCTGATCTGGTCTTTTCTAGCCATGAAACCCTTTGTGTAAGCTAGAACAAGAGTTCCCAATGGCAAAGAAAATATGATCAAGACTGAAAATCATCCAAACTAACAGAAAAATATCAACTACAATATATGAAAAAATGCACTTAGAGGAAAGATAAAACTCCTATCAAGGCTAAAAAATCATACATGCTCCAAGGGTAAGCATATAGAGTGTGCAAAAGAACTTATTATGAAATAAACAAACCTAAATTAACCTTCTATAAGTAATTGAAATGAGAATCTAAACAAATCTTGATATAGGCAGAGAGAAATAGCTTCCCTTTCTCATAAAATGAGACCATGAGATCAACTTGACAACTAGATCACATGGAAAAAGTGAAAATGTGAAATACACCTTTGGTTTTCTAAAAACATTACACTGGAAGAAGATAAATACCTTTCTTGAATCAAGAATAGGCTCTTGGTGATGAATTTTGAGAACATGAAGCTCTTTCTTGTGCTCTGAGTTAAGCACAACTAATGACAACGTTGATTTCGATTCCAATCCATCCAAGTTCCTGATTGGACAAGGTTTTATACTTCTATTTTTCCATTCTTTTTTATATACAATTTCAAGAATGGAGTTGATTGACACATTTCCTTCATTCTTGAGCATGCTTGGAAGCTGATAGGAAATTTGATCTTTTTCTTTACCAGTTTTATCTCTTCCATGATGACTTGTTCATCAATGGTTTCATCATCTCTTTTCTCATTTTGATCCACCATGATGCTTGAAAAATCAACCTCATCCTTCTTTAAATCATCTTTTTTCTCTCATTCCATAACTCAAAAAATTTATGTTCTTGGTAAATCACAACATCCTTCTAGAAGTGCGAAGTATCTAGACAGGAAGGACAACGAAGATCTTTGCATTCATCTATATCATCTTGCTTAGTTGGAAACCTTTCTTTCTCTCTCCCATAGTGATCAAAAAAACTTTTTTATTATTCATTGCTAAGAAAGGATCCCTTTGAGTTTGATTTTCTTTTCTAGATTCCTTTTCCGTGTGGCATTTTGGAAGTTGATATAAGTTGTGTTTTGCTTCATCTTCTTCATTCTTATCAATATCCTCATCCAGCGAAAAGTCTACCAAGATGAAATCATGGTTATTCAGATCATAAGAAAACTCTAAATAGGTTGATTGCTCCTCAGATTTATTTTGAAAATGTTCCTTACTCAAATATGAATTATGATCACTAATAGGAATATTTTCATGCATGGTTAGAACATTATTATTCTCTAAATCAGACACATTCAAATTAGCAACTATTTCTAAAAAAATTCCTTTACTATGACATGATATAATGTCAAAATTACTGATCCAATTTTTGGAAACCTCTTTTTGCTCATTGAGATCATTATCTCTACATTTTAGCTCAAGAGAAACAAGAAAATTTCATCTAACCTTTGTTTTTTTATTATATTCATTAAGCTACTTGGAAACATTTACCTCTTTCTTGCACTCTTTTTCCAACTATTGAATCTAATTGGATTCAAATTTTGAAACCCAATCTTGTAAATTTTTCATGAATTCATCACTTTTGGTTCCTTTACTAGGCTTCCCTCCTTGAATGATTTTCTAGTTGTCCCCTTCACAAATTGGGCTTGGGAATGTGAGAGGAGGGGTGGGCTAGGTCTCAAACATACTTTGCAATGATTGTTCAAAGGGGAAATGTGAAAAAATTTCATGTGGAGGAGAGGGAGTGGAAATAAATACATTGAGAGAGCTTGGAATCTAAAACTAGGCTCATATGGTTGACAAGGAAGGTAAGTGGAAACATCCTTTTGACAGGGTTCCTCCACCTTATGCTTATTATCCTCTAATACCTGTAATTTTTTTAGTTTTTCCTTGACATATTGACATGTCTGTTGCATCCTCTGATGCTTGCTATTAAAATCATTGTTAGGCATGAAATTATTCTCATAACCTGTATATCTTTGTGAAAAATCAACGTATCCCTATTCCTAAACACAATGATTATAAGGGTAATCATATTGATTAGAAAAATTTATATCATGGGCATATTCATTGTGGTAAGGGTCATAATACTAATCTGGAGGAGGATATTGGTAAAAATAATTTGGATCTGAATAGCACAAATTCTCTTAGGGAAAATAATTCTAATGAGGAGCTAGAATCATGATTGCATGACCTCATAAAAGATGGAAAATGGAGGATAATGAATTCTTGGAAATTTGGGCTACTCAGATAAGTAGAATGGACGGATATGTTTTTAAAAGTTTCCTCCAAAGTCTGAATTTTTATCGAGCACACATAAAACTTGGAAAAATTAAATTTAGACCAAGATGTTATGGAATACCTACAAAAACTATGATTTCAATGCTCCCATTGATCGTGCCAAAAAAATTTATCACTTCAAAGTGCACCCTAGATGAAGAAGTAGAAACAACTCTTCACTTCAGTTGATACAATGGGATCTTTGAGTTGTGGGTGACTCGTAATGAGGAGAACCTCAAAAATAGCTTGGTTCCCTAGGATTAATCAACTAAACTAGTTCTTTGGTGTGGTTGAGGGAGAGAAACAAACAAAAACTTAACGGAAATCATGTAAAATAGGTGATACACCAACATTTCGAGGACCTATGACTACACAAAACACTATGTAGTGATTGCTAAAGAAATAAAAACAATCACTTCATATGTTATTTGATGGGCTTTCACACTTCAATATGGCATTAACATACACTTAAATTAGCATGCAAAGCTTACAAAATTACTTAATGGGTGTTTTTGAAAATTATAAGCATGAAAAGGAAAATATCATTGACTAAAATGTATCATAAATTTTCTATAACACACTTCAAAAAGATACAAATGGAGGAAAATCAGTTCTTATTTCTTCAACAAGGTTCTGTAGTACAATCTCTATATAGTATAAGTATGATAGAGAAATAAATCTCCCGCTCTTGTTGTTAAAATCAAGGTAAATATAGTGAAAAGGAAACAAGCATTAACTCAAATCAGTCCAAAATAATACTCCCTAAATCAGTTCAACCCTAGCTTCTAATTACGAGACAAATCCATTATTATCCAATCATGTACAATTTGACCTCTTTTGCAAATAAATACGCTTTTAATAATAATGAGGCAAAATTCATGTACACGGCTTTACAAAAGCTAAAAATAAACTTTCATGGTTTCCTCAACTCCTAGTCAATCTTATCAAATTGCTTTATTTGTAAAAATTAATATAATGTGTATGGAAAATTTATAGAAATTAAGGTAAAAAGGGGATCCCTTCCTTTGGTCTATCATGAAAAAGTTATGATTTGGTTTTTTGTTTGGAACATATGCATGCATGAGTTAACTGTAGTTGGTTTGTGTGAAATATATGGTTAGACATAGCTTTACCCCCTCCATGAAAATGTAAGAATTAAAACATTAGAAACTTTAGCCAACCTTGGTATGGCAAGGTAATCATAGTTAACTCATGGTAATAAGTTTTAACCATGGAAAACCACTAAAACTAGCATTTGTGAACAAGGAAAAGTTTGAAATCTATAGAATGAGGCAAGAAAATTTATGAAGCCCCAAAGCTTTAACAAATTTACTATGAACCATCATATAAGAGATAAATAATATCTATTCCTATGCATACATTATAACTTTGACAAAAACATCAAACTAAATTGTATATTACTCTCTACTCTTTGAAAGCTATAAAAAGATGAACCTATGAAGATCCTAGCAATTAGTTTTGATTGTTTAATGCTTAAGTATTTGAGAGTGAGATCTCGCCATTAATAGCTACAAGACCATATGGTTATTCTCATTTACCCAAGCTTGAGTTTCGAAAATGCAATAAATAGTGATAGCTCAATAACAACGAAGAAAGCTTTTAATCCAAAATTAAATACTATGGTTTATGCTAGAAAGGGAGAAGAGTTCTTAGAAATGGCTTAGGGGTATGGGTTTACTAATGGTTTTCCATTTCCAAGAATGAAATGATTTGTATGCATGTGCAACAAAAGGTAAGTCCAAAAATCACTTTTAGCAAGTCAAAGCAAGATTTCACTAGATTTAGAGACTAATTAATCTCTTAATATTAATTAGGGGCCCTAAATAGGCTTAGGAAGGTTTCTCGCAGTCATTATCTAATTTTCCCCCTCTGGAAAAATTAGAAAAACTGTTGTATATATCTTCCCCCTCAGGTAGATATGGGAATAACAAAGCAGTAAAGGGCGCACGACATAAGTTTGTCGCGACATGAAGAAATTCATGCCTTGGCACGAGTAAAGGGTTCACGACATAAGGTGTCGACATGAAGAAATTTGTGCCTTGGCACAGGTAAAGGGCGCATGACATAAGGTGTCGACAACAAGAAATTCGCGCCTTCACGCAAGTAAAGGACGCACGACATAAGGTGTCGACATGAAGAAATTTGCACCTTGGCACAGGTAAAGGGCGCACAACATAAGGTGTCAACATGAAGAAATTCATGCCTTGGCATAGGTAATGGGCGCAGTAATGGCTATAAGACCATATGGTTCTTCTCATTTACCTAAGCTGAGTTTGGAAAATGCAATAGACAATGATAGCTCAATAACAATGAAGAAATCTTTTAATCCTATACTAAATACTATAGTTTATGCTATAAAGGGAGAAGAGTTCTTAGAAATGGCTTACGGGTATTGGTTTAATAATGGATTTCCATTGCGAAAGAATGGAATGATTTGTATGCATTTACGACAAAAGGTAAGTCCAAAAGCACTTTTAGCATGTCAAAGAAAAATTTCACTAGGTTTAGAGACTAATTAATCTCTTAAGATTAATTATTGGGGCCAAATAGGCTTAGGAATATTTTTGTGAGATGTTATCTGATTTTCCCCAACAGAAAAATCAAAAAAACATGACCTCGCTCAAATAAAATGGAGCTCACATTTCAGGCTCGAGCTGAGCGAATTGAAGTGATGTGGAATCATTCAGATTTGGAGGGAAAAAATTACAATTTCGTGGAATCAAAAGGTGTGAAGGATATCAAAGTCAAAATTCCAAAATTTGGATTTAAGAAATTTGAGAGTTCAAATTTGGCCACAAGATTGAGTAATGAATAATGTCATGTGGGGAGGAAAAAAGAAGTTTGAAACCCGAAGTCTGAAATTTAGACTTTGGGATTTTGCAATTTCAGAGATATGCAACAACCAAATGGATGAAGAACCCCAAAATCCTGAAACCCGAACCCCCAAAAACACAAAGGTTTGAAACCCAAATTCAAAATTTCAAACTTCGAGGTTTCAGCATTTCAGAAAGTTGAAGCCATTACGCATGCAAATCACCACTTGAAGCCTGAAACCCAATGTCCGAAGTTTAAACTTTGGAGTATTGACATTTCAAAGGATTCAAAATCCCAAGAAAATAAATAGTAACAGTGACCTCTGAAGTCAAAATATCCAAATCTCTAAATCTTGAAAGTCTAAAATTTTAGATTTCGGAGGGTGCGATGTAGGTTCAGAGTCTGAAAAGGTATATCAAGTACTCACATTTATTGTTGTATGGCACTCTCATCTTCATATGGCCATAACTTTTGATTAGGAGCTCAGATTTGTAAAAAAGGACTTTTCGGAGTTAGTTGCAGGGTTGAGTAATGAACAATGCCATACAGGGAGGAAAAATAAGTCTGAAACCCAAATTCTAAAATTCAGAATTCAGGCTTTCAGGATTTCAAAGATATACGATGACTGGATGGATGAACAACCCTTGAAATCCCAAAACATGAACCCCCAAAATCCTAAAACCTAAACCCCTGAAATATCGAAACCCAAACCCTCAAAATCCCAAAACATGAACCCCCAAAATCCTCAAACACAAACCCCTGAAATCCTTGAACCCGAACCCCAAAAACACAAAGGTCTCGTAAGTGAAGTTCAAATTTCAGACTTTAGGGTTTCATAATTTTGAAACATTGAATCCCAAAGGCATGCAAATCACCACTTGAATACAGAAACCCAAAGTCTAATATTAGACTTCAGTTTTTTTGCATTTCAAAGGTTTCACAAACTCAGGAAGATGAACAGTAACAGTGACCTCTGAAGTCAAAATATCTGAAGCTCTGAATCCCAAAAGTCCAATTTTTTTATTTTGGAGGGTGCGATGTAGGGTCGGTGTCCAAAAAGGTAGATCAACTACTCAAATTTATTGCGGTATGGCACCCTCATCTTAATTTTAGTGAGACAAAGTATTCCAAAATGGGGAAATACATACTGCTATTTTAGAGGAATTTTTCCAGGTTTCTCACCTAACAAAAAGATGAAGATATCATCTTCCTTTCTTCCCCAACAAGGTAAGTTACATGAATTTATGAGTTTTGCAGTGGTACCCATCATTTTTTCAAGGGAGTTTAATTCATTTTAGGGTGGTTGAAGCAATATTTTGAATTCCTCTCTCTCTCTCTTCTCTCTATCTTCATATATATTGTAAGGAGGGGCTCATTTCAAAAGGTTGGACACCTTGTATATGACCCTCCCTTCTTCTTCTTGTCTGTAAGATATTTTGGGGAGATTCCAAACCTCCCTACTAGACATTGTAATGTAAATTATGTACCTTTGGCCCTAAATGTGATGTATTGTATCGCTTTGATAGCAATAAAATCATATCCACGGATGTTTCAAACCTTGTTTTTTATTTTATCAAGCATCTTCCGATCTTTCATTGCATGCAAGGTTATTGTTTATTGTTGTATTTTCATTACAATATTCTAGTTGTGTTTTGTTTTTAATGCAAGTTGTTCAACACTCCTTCTTGGTGCATCACCTTCCCTTATAGTGGGTTTTATTTTCATACATTTTCTCTATCTTTGTCTCCTTGAAATCATTAGATTAGAGTTCGATCTTTAGCTCTCTACACTTTGTATTAGTTGGCACTAGGATAGGATAGGAAACCAGCCTTCTCTAGAGGGTTATCCTGATTTGAAATTCCCACACTTTGGGATAACTCCATGTTTGAAAAATCACACTGACTTCCTTAACCTTTCACTTATGAGCAATCAGGGGTGTTGTGATTTTTCCATAAATTTTTTGGCGCGAATGGTGGAACAAGGAATTCATTCCATGAGCTTTGAAGGCATTTTCAAGAAATTCAAACCTAGAAAACTACAAATTTCCAATTTTAGACATTTTACCTCTCAGGATGAACTCCAAAATCAATTTTCAAGGGCTTAACTTGGTAAAAAAATTCCAAATTTCACCAGTTGATCGTTCGGTGCTAATATTCAAAAGGGTATTTTTAGTTTTTTAAAATTTTGATTTTCAAACTTTTGAATTTTTTTAAATTTCAGGTTTCGGGATTTTAGGATTTCGGACATCTCAGGATTTTGGAATTTCAGGTTTTAGGATTGCAAGGTTCTCCAATCTTCGTATTTTGGGGTTTAGGACATTCAAAATTCTTGCATTTTTGAAATTCAGGAATTTCATTTCATCTTCTAGAAGATTGAATATACAGGTCCTTCAATGTTTTCATTTTAATTTTGTCACGTTTTGTGTGTGACTTGGGAAAATCTTGATATTTTGAGGGTAATATCCTAAAACATTTGGGGAATCAAGGGATATAATTTAGTGGTGTATCTTTGTTGACATTAAAATTTTCCTCCATAATTTCTATTTTATTAATGTATGTATTAGGAATAGGATGTTGTTAAGTGTAATTAGTAGTGGCATCCAATAGAAGATAACGACGCCGTCGATGGTGGTGCCAATAATGTAGAGTATGGTAACAAATAAAAGTATAATAAAAATGTTGTAAAAGTAAATATTTGTCTTAAGTGGTTTGGTAATGTTAAAATGTCAAATTTGGGATAAGTAGAGAAGTAGGGTCTACATGATTAGGATTTAGAAATATTATATTTGTAATAAGGACAAGGAGTGATGTCATAAATATTTTGTGTATTTCATTTGTAGAAAAGTCTAAAAAGGTGGAACCCATGTGAGATGATAAGGCTTATCTTATATTAGAAGAAAAGCCTACATGTGAAGGCAAGAGTTTAGGCATGGAATACGATTGGCCGGAAGAGATTTCCTATTCTATCTTAGAGATAGTGTTGATAAGCCTGAATTCCTATAAATAAAGAGGCCACCCCCTCATTTGGTATAGACGGAAGTAGTGAGATATATTGTATGAGTAAGTGTGTAAAGGAAGCCATCATTTAGAAGGTGTGTTAAAGAAGCCATTAAGAGGTGCAATTGTGAAGTTTCTCCCATAGTTATTGTTGGAAGGCAAGTGAAGTCAGTAACACTTGAAGTAACTCATGGGTGAGATTGTAACAATTTCATGTTGATATTATAATTTACACTTATATTTTAGATTTATCATCATTCCTTCTTATCATAGTCTATGGTATTCTTGTGTTATGTTTGTTATTTTGTTTCCAGATTCCATCCACCAAACTAAAAGTTGTGCATTAGTAAATAATTATAGCATGAAGAGTTCCTAGTAAAGAATTATCATAGTGCCAGATTTGTGATGACATTTTGGTTCCGTTGCTTGGGACCATTCCTCGTTGGTGGATTTTACGGAGAAATATTCCCACTTAGTCAAAAATCATTTGGAGGGTAACCTTGTTTTTTCTGCATAGTAGTTGGGTCAATGCATGGTGTTGTGTCCCACTTGTTGTCACAAAAATGCGATGCAAAATGAGAGGAGCACGGTTTCCAATGATGGTTCGCGCGAACACCCCATTCGCGCGAACCCGTTTCGCGCGAAGAGACACGTAAGCCGTTTTTTGCCGCGTGGTGAAATTGAAAGTGTTCGCGCGAAACATAATGTTCGCGCGAAAGGGGTTCGCGCGAAAGTGATTCGCGCGAACCCCCCCTGTTCACATATTGGTGGCGCCGCGGAGAAAATCATTTTTCTTCGCCCCGTCTCCTTCGCGCGAAGTCTGTGCAACCGACCAAACTACCCACCACACCAGCTAAGAGCCCACCAAATGACGAAGGCGAGCAACGGCGAACCTGTATGTAGCCACTAAAATACCATTTTTTGCAAAACCCTGGCAAAGTTTTTTTTGGTAAAACCCCATTTTTTCTCGTAGAAATGAATTGAATGTGAAGGTCTACTCTGAAAATACCTAGTTGGCCATTTTGTATGCTACATCCTTGTTACTTGTAAATGGTCTCTTTGAGAAACTTGAGGGCAATAGGCAATATTTATACCCTTCCATTATGTACATCCAATCAGACAATAAGAAGTATTCTTTTACCAGGTTCAGAGAAACTTGTTTTTGCAATGGACGATTGTACTGTAGTTTCAAGCTAATTTTATCTTAGTATTAGCTTTGATCCACGACTAAGGAAGAATTCATATGGTTGTTACCTGTACATTTTTCCAAGGTCCTCTTAGTTGCCCCAGTTGTTCAATGTATTTTTTTGAAGGGTTTCTTTTATGTGTTGCAAATTGTAACATTTTTGGATCTTTTTAGTTTCTGGAAAAATGAGTATATTGTGTAGCTCACAGCTACCCATGCCATACTAAGATCCCAATAGTGGCCTAATTGTTGATTGGAGCCGAAATTGTAGAATGCACTGCCAAAATACCGAGGGGCTCTTTGGCCAAGAATCAGTCTTAAGGGTGTCTATCGACATGTTATGGGCATGAACCTAGGTCATCATCATGGCGGCATTAGGTCTTTATTGGTAATGGTATTTTCTCATCGTTTGGAAGGTATGATTGTGCTTATTATGGCAAAGCCAAAACATTCTTACTACAAGTGTTATATAATAAGGAAGAACCGTGAGCATTGTGGTAAAACCATTCTTTTCAAAAATGTTGGGTTAAGCTTGAATATAAAGTAGTTGAGCTGAAAAGCTAAAAACAATTCTGATTACACTACAACAAAATTAACGATTATTGACGAGTTAAGTGTAATCATGGTGGCAAGGTCAATCCCTATAGATGTTGGTTTAAGCCTATGGATGAAGACCATCCTATGATTTGAATTTGGTTTAATTCTATGTATGAAGACCATAGAATGATTCATACTTTTTGTGGAGGAGATAGATCGCACTAACAATTACCCACGAGATGGAGGCAACGGGGTATTTTTTGATTCAAGATTTCTGAATGATGTTCACGAGTAAAATAATCATTCCTTTGTCACCTAAATGAGAAGTTTGCAATGCCATATTGATTGATTGTAGGAAACAAATATTCACCGTATACGATGGATTGGAGTCACGCTATTCAAAGCTTCATAAAATTTCCCTGAATCAGGAGATGAAGGTTTATTATGGTGCGAATGAAATGATTCATATTGCTCAAAGATTTTTTCTCCTAGAAATTAATTGAATGTGAAGGTCAACTCTCAAAATACCTCGTTGGCCATTTTGTATACTACATCCTTTTACTTGTAAATGGTCTCTTTGAGAAACTCGAGGGCAATAGGCAATATTTATACCCTTCCATTATGTACGTCCAATCGCATACAATAAAAGTATTCTTTTACCAGTTCGAGAAACTTGTTTTTTACAATGGACGATTATACTGTAGTTTCAAGCTAATTTTATCTAGCTTTATTTCTATTAGCTTTGATCCACAACTAAGGAAGAATTCATATGGCTGTTACCTGTACATTTTTCCAAGGTCCTCTTGGTTGCCCCCGTTGTTCAATGTATTTTTTTGAAGGGCTTCTTTTATGTGCTGCAAATTGTAACATGAAGGATCTTTTTAGTTTCTAGAAAAATGAGTATATTGTGTAGCTCACAGCTGCCTATGCCATACTAAGATCCCAATAGTGGCATCATTGTTGATTGGAGCCGAGATTGCAGAGTGCACTGCCAGAATAATGCATATCATGGTTGCTATGTTATAAATGTTTTGCATATGGTTTGGCTTGCTAAAAGTGCTCATACAGGTTCAGAATCCATGAGTTTATATGGATAGCTAAAACATCCACTAATTATATATAGGTGGCCAGGAAATAGAAAATAGAAAATTGATCATAGAATGGCTAAATTGGGATTTTCCTGTAGTGGCAAGAGTACTCTTCTTAGAGATGGTTCAAGTGATTTTGATGTGCCTATTTTGTATTAGACCTTCATTTCAATCAATACTTATCCTTTTGAGTTTGGAGGTTCTGTTCACAGTGTTGCATCTCTGTTGTTATCAAATGATTTGTAATTTATGTAATTTATTGAAGCTTGAAAAGTTCATATTTCTGTTTTCATTAATATAGGAGAATATCTTAGGAATTTTTTTAATAAAAAGTACTATTGATTAGAATTTTACTTTCATTTTTTTATAGTCATGGCTTCTTCCTAACTCCTAATTTGTTTGAGAGGACCGATTTAGAGATTGCAAATTGCAATCTATTCTCGAAAATCCAACTACAACTTGGGCGATAAAAGCCCATTGTGAAAGAATACTTTGGTTGATCTTCGTAGAATAGAGACAAGTTTGAAAACATATAATCCATTTGATTCTCAATCAATAACAAAATTTATGGATTCACTAAAATCAAGTGTCTCAGAGATGTAGGTTATAATGAGATTACATCACGACTTTCCGATAAGGAAGTCGTTAAGAGGTCTTGTTGGAGTTTTTATGCGCAGACAAACAGAAAATAAGGGCCTATTATGTAAACAAATGTTCATGTCCTTTATGTGCCCCTTTGATTTATCCTAGATTTGTGGCCTCTCAAGGCCAATTTCCAAATAATGACCAATTACCGTTATACTTCATAATGATGCTACATGCTGAGGTTCACTTAAACCTAAAGGTGAACTATTTAGACATCCCTAGTTATTTGGGGTAGGGGCGTGGCCATATTAGCCACAGGGGGCATATAGAAAGGAGGGAGCTCCTGTAGTTGTTGATGCGCGGCAGCTTGTACCAAGGCCACAACCATTCTTATCAGGGTTTCAGGATGTCGCAGCACCTGTTGTTATGACTACACATGAGGGTGCTATCGAGGGTCTTGCTGGCATTGCTCGCGAGACCCAATTGATCTCTTCTGACCGTGTGGGTCACTACCTTCAGAGACGTGATACTAGCAGTGGAGGTGCTAGTAGCACCAGTGATGCACGCATCGAGGTATACGCTTGTGCATCTTTGATTTCCCCAGATGACTTTGAGCTAGTTGGGGTACAGATCCCGCCTCGGGCATGCTTGCCAGGGACGCATCATGGCTGCTGACTTGTTGCGTGCGTATGAGGTGATTGCTCGATCATTGCAGCATTCCACTATCGGGGTTTTAGATTTTATAGAGCAGAGTGGGAGTGTATCTTCTAGTCGTGGTACTACGCGCCGCTGCAGATAGACTTCTGTGTAGCTGGGATTGTCACACCCGATGTTCAAAGACATTTCTGCTCCGTGTGTGTGAAAATTAAACCTTTAATATAATTAAAATTTATTTTAATTGATCATTACTTTACAATTTATTAATATTAAAATTAAACATGTACTTTTGTGTTTAGGCTTCTTCTCCAAAGTGTGGAGCTTCACAAATGTACCCCACACCATCTACCCGTGTCACAAACACACAAAGCTCTTGACCGAGCACAACATGGATCTTGATGTTTCGGTCCGAGTCAACTTGGCTTAGTTGGCGAGATATTTGCTGGTGTAGAGGTCGTGGATGACAATCCCATACATTTGGAGACGCGTTACGCAGAGGTATAAATACATGTGTTTTAATATAATTAATATTTAATCTAAATTGAAATGTTAGAAATTAATGAACTTTATTCAAAAAACTTATTTATCAACTTCTTACATTTTATTTATTTTGTTTCACAGGGATCTACGGGACAGAGATCTACGGGTAGCGTAGATACTCCCAACATCCGCGCAGGGACAGATACTGAGGTAATCAATTGTACATATCAGTTATATAATGTATTGAATTATTTAAGAAATTGTTGTAGATTTCTGCTTATATATTTTAATATATGGTACATGCTATATATAGTTTATGACATGTATATTCCTTTTTTTTAACATGCAGGGTGCAGCAGAGCGTAGTGAGGGGTCTGGCACTCGCCCTAGTGCACGGAGGAGACTTCAGTGATATTTTATAGATTTCAAACATTTTAGACATACTTCTAGACATTATTATTATATTTTGATATATGTCTTAGACACGTGTATTTACAATTATGGATGTGAATATAAGACACCCCCTTATGTGACAGCTGAATATATTGCTCAGTGTTCAACAATTTATTATGGAAATATATCATTTTGTTGCAATTTGCAATTCAAGATAGTACGTTCAGCAGCTCCATTCTTATTTACTGGATACATAGTTTGCGTAATTGATAACTGATCTCACTCCATCTGGTTTGTAGTATACATTGCCAATAAATGTGTAATTGAGCTATCATAATTATGGTAGATGGTAAAGACTGCTGATTAAATGTTTTAACGATCTAATGTTTTAAGCTTTCCCAGCAAATTGAGTTTGAAGATCGCTTTTTAGGTCAAGTGTCATATATATCACTGTCCAATGGAGTATTACTGACAGCCCTCACGAGCTGAGTGAAAGATGTTTTATTTTCAAACCGTATGTAGTCACTGGGGCGTTTTGCGAGCAAGGGAAAAATAGATCTTTGAAGTCCTAGTCAATGGGACACAAGCTTGAATTCCGAACAGGTTTGGGTAGAATCAGTTTGTGTCCAGATGGCTGGAATTCTTTCAATGCCAAAGTGTTTGTGTGCCTCACGAAGTTGTTTCTCAAAGACCATCCACACTTCTGATTAGTAAAAAGGTCTGGTAAGTTGATTTCTTTTCTGTTCTACCTGAAGATTTCTTATGAATCACTCATGTTAAGAGAAGAGGAGCTTGATAATGAGTAGTTGGTAAAATGACAAGTTCTTGCTGTAGCTTTCAGCATTGTATTCTCTACAATCTTTACAACTAGAGTGTCTTTTGAGTGTATTATTCATGCTGCTGGAAATTTGTGCCGACTCTCTGCAAGACTCTTGTCTGAAAGCTCGAGATCACTATTTTTGTGTTTGTAACATATGATTCTTTGCTTCCCTTCTTTGATTTTTTGTGTTCATAACATTGGGAGGGGTGAGTTGTGAGGTTTGTGCTTGTAGTGAATCTCCTTTGGCCTTGTTCATCACAGCTCTAAAATCATCTAACGAAGGTGCCAAATCATCAAGAGGTCAAAGAGGTTGGGGTTGCTCTGGAATTGACTTTAAAATATATATGGCCGAGGTGTGTACCCCTCCGCACCAAGCATGCCAAGGGGAGAGGAAGCTCTGTCATCCTTATCCATCAAAAATGGGCAGAGGCACTAATAAACTATGGACCTCGTCTTCTATGAATCAGTGAAAATGTTTAGAACTGTAGTTTTTTGCCATGATAACCTGAGTGCATGTGATACTGGGTATGCTCCCCGTCTTTGGGCATAATAGAAGCTAAAAACTGGACAATGCTGAGTACAAGTTCCAGCCCGATTTTGGCACAATATATACCACTTCTTCATGGTTTTGCAATCACGAGGTAGCCTAAACTTTAATATTGCACTCTACCAAGGAATCAGTGTTTGAAGAGTCCAAAACACAGTACATGGTAGAAGAATTGTTCAAAACTAACAGAGTCTATTAGCCTAATTTCACATACACTTTATGGAACAATCTGAACCTAGGCAGGTGGAGAGGAGAAATCTGACCACTCTGCAAAATATAAATGTTAAACTGTAGGAAGCTGCTGTCTGATTTGCCAAAAGTAAATCTGGCTAGATCAACAAGATGGGAAGCTTGTTCAAATAGAGTTACATGGAGATGTTGACAAAGTGAAAGTTGCATTGTCATATTCCCCCATACAACAGTCAACATCCGGGTCAAGGAGAAAAAACATAACAGCATAATGAAGATGGAGATTGCCATTGTCTTTCCCTACATAATATCAAAAGTTTGATGTCCAGCAGTGTTGATGTTAGCAAATTCCAGTGGCTCTATGCAAGACTTTGCCGATAGCAAGAGCATAGCTCCATAACTGGTCATGTGCAATTCTTTATAAATTTAATCACTCTGGAAAATCTTGTGCAAAATTTTGTTGATACATCTCTTGCCTCAGGAAAAAGCAAGTGCTAGGGTTGATGTTGTCTGGCACAAGGATTTTATATGTGGCTTGACCTGGCTGGACCTCAGCCATGTTGGGCTCTGTATAACGTGTTAAAACAATCACTTGTCAGGCCCAATGTCTTGGACTTGGAAAAGACATGTCTTTACAGGTCCAGATATTATAATAACGGATGCAATTGACAACACAAAAGAGTATCGATATGCAATAAATGGATAAGGAGATGGATGGTCGGTCAGGTTTTTAGACATTTCAGACCATCTAGTACCTAGTCTTGCCTCTTACTCATGTAAAGTATTCCTTTACTAATACAATTACTCTTTGTTGGTTCCTTTTCTCTTGTCTGTCTGCTAAAAGTCTGATAATCTCTATTGTGTGTCCAATTGTACACGGATCTGTGAGATGGGTTTCAAATTTTTTAGGTTAGATTGTCAAAGATATACTTACCTGATCAGAAACTATATTTGATGTTCTCACTTTGTACTGCAGTTTTTCATATATTAATTTATTACTACCATTTTCTCTGGTCTTGCTTAACCTATTTTTGTTGATCCTATGCTGACTGGTTGATGGAGCTTTGGTTTTTTATTCACTAATTCCTTGGATTACCAAAAAGAAAATTTGTTGTTTCACTAATAGATAGTACGATTCTTTTTTAATTAAAATAGAAGGCTGAACTACATAATTGCTATGAAGAGCGGTTAATTGCACGTATTACTCTTCAAACTATTTATTTTAATGTTAGAACACCATTCAAACTCTTGGAGTTCAAGCAGCGATGAAGTGGTGCAGCAATTATGCAGAATGTTCAAGCAAAACCCATGTTTAGAAATCTCAACAACCTGGGTTCAAGTGGTAAAGAAGTTCTGTAGCTATTATGGTGCATATTTCAGTGTGACCCATGTTTAGAAATCTTAAGAACTACCATTCAAAAAGTTGGGCTGTGTTGTAACGATTATGGAGTACATCCGAATGTGACCCATGTTTACAACCTTAAGAATTGGGGTTCGAGTGGTCAAATTGTGTTATAGCTATTATGGGGAACATTCTATTGCTGCCCATGTTTACAGAAGAGTTAGGTTTCAAGAGACTAACCATTATGGAGCTCATTCAATTATGACCCGTGTTCACAAATCTTAGGTTCATAGCTTACCCCACAGAGCACTGGAGCATTATATTATAACAGTTATGGAATACATTCGAGCATGGCCCTGTTTAAAATTGAGGTTCAAGTTTAACCTCAACCGATATTTACCATGAATTTTTTCACAGTATTTGATCATTTTATGCACAACATGTGTGCAACTACAATACTAACTTACAATACCTTATAATATTTAACACTTAACATGATCAATACACTTACTTTCATACTCATATATAATCTATACATACTTATAATTTTTAAATAATCCTAAACCTAGTTACTATTTATAACATAATAACTAACCCAAAACAACTGTCGCAACCAATTTCTAAAATTTACACCTAGTAATCAACTTTCTCTAATATTAAAACATGATTTAAAGAAATCCCATGACTAGACTATCTACCAATCCCTAGATCTACTCTAACTAATTCCTATTAATCCTTAGTACATCACTTTGCACCTCTAGTCTTATGAAAAACACTTAAAATATATAATTATCACTATCCAAAGTCATTGCTATCCAATAATGTGTAACTCTTTTGTGCACCATTAGAAAACTCCCACTATGGATTGGCCTTGCACATAGTCCTATGCAATTATCATTGTGTAATCGTAATTCTGGAGTATATTACATAATTCCCAAGTACTTATACACTTTCCTGCATGCTTATAAATAAAACACACAATTTTTCACAACTCCTACATTATACACTAGAGTTGTGCATTTTTGTGCAATCTAAATCATGATAATCATTAGGTAATCAAACCACTACACAAACTACCTTGTACAATTCCATACAAAGTTGAAACATTCCCAATAATTTCTAAGTTCATATCCTTTATTTGGTTTACGAGGAAAGGAAAGAAAAAGTGGACAGAGAGAAAAATGTAATGTTGTAATTGATCCATAATCAGCCTATCATGAGTGAATAAATCATGTTTATACCATACATACTTCCATGTAACAACCATATCACAATACTTGTAAACCATAAACCATCTCACAACAAGTAAGAATCACAAGTATTAAACAACTTTATTGTATAGTGGTCTCCATAGTCCCTTCAAGTAGAAAATACAATGCTATCTAGCTTAATAGTTTATTACCAACAAGGTTTAGTAATTTATTCCATGTCCTTCTATATAATACCAAGTGGCTCTGCTCGTTGTTCAATGACTTGTAAAAGTTTTATATGGTCTTCTACATCTAGTCTCCATTTTTTTCGTTTACTATTTGTAGTCTTCACCGCTGCAATTGTAACCCTCGTAGTAATTATGTGATGGGTGTAATGATACACCTTTTGTCTGGTTTGTAATCAACAAAGTGAATCCCACTTTGGAGGGCTTTCACTTGTTGTAAGTATGTTCCCCGCACTACAACCGAGCCAAGAAAAATGTTGTCACTTCACTTGTTATTTCACATGTTAGCTTTGTTCTCTCCTCTCGTGCAACGCAACAAGTAGTACTCCACTTTCTCAATATTGGCTTCTTCAAAGAATGACTGCAAATACATCTCCTACAACAAAATGCAAAGAAACATTCAATGATCGGATGTATAGTATAAATTATATATACATATATATATTTAATTATCAAATTATACTTGATCCTTTCAAATAAAACATACCTTGTTTAACCAAATCCCGTATATGTGGTCATAATCAATTGAAATTAATGGCACATCTTCAAAACTATCATCATGATCTGATCCATATGTGTCATCCACAACTAAAGGAACTTGCTTCCACTCACCTACATACCCATGTTTTTGACTATTGCACTCAAATATGATTTGTTCATGCATTCATAACAAAAACAAGAATAATCTCTTGTGCAGATTGTCCAATTATTACTATCCATAGTCATCAGAGAGTGCAAAGACCTAGAATTGGGAATCCTTTCACATCCATACTTTGTCCTCTAATCAATACCTTCATTTAATCATGCTCAAAAGATCAATAAAGTTTAAAACAAACAATAAAAATCAGAATAAAAAATTTAAAGTTAGTAACTTGTAGTTCACTTAATAAATCACATAAAGATTTACATATCTATGTTTTAAATGTGCATGTACCTTTTATCTCCCAAAATACTCTCGTATGGGGGTTGAAACATGTGAGGTTGAAGCATGTGAGGTCAAGCCTCGTGAGGTTGAAACCTGAACTGCAAAATGTTTCCTACACCATTCAACAACAGTGTGGGCATTAATCAATTGATCTCCCTCATAATCAAAGCTTTGTTTCTTTAGAGCACGTTTGATGCATGCACCCGCACCATCGTGTTCTCCCTTCCCATGACCACTCTAAAAAAAACTCCATAAATGAGGAATTTTGTGATGACGATGATAACGACTGAGTGCAAAGAAAGGGCGAGAGGATTTGAATTGTGATGCGCAACCATCTAACCAAACAAAATGGTGATCTATTTGTATTCCTCGCTGATGAAGATATTGAAAGAACAAACCAAAACAATGTTGCACAAAGTGGGTGTCATGTTCTTTGTCATCACTTATATAGAAGTGATACTCCTTCTTGATCATTCGCTTCACATAAGTACTTTCAACCCCATCCAAATCCAATTGTGCATGCCTATAAAATACTTGAACCATGATAGTAACTCAAGTCAAGATGATAATACCGTGTTTGAATTTCTTTTGATGAGAAAATGAGTAATTCTCAAAGAAAATCAACCACGGACAATATGGAACCAATAGGGAATGTGTCCCTATTAGTCTTGAATCAGTATAGCCCGCCACTTTGAATAGTGAGAATGTTTGATGTACGGACTAATTAAACTTCGGAAACTTTGCATGAATGTAGCAATGGGGATTTCCTCTTCTACCAAATCCAACCTGGTTGCATCTTTTCCAAGCCTTGTTGAATATTTTATGTATTTGAACCTACAAAATCAATTCATAACATGGACAAATTGTCATGTATTCATTTGCAGTAAAATAAAAATCAAAATAAAATCTAACATTCAAATTTAAAAACATAAATTTATATATATCACCTCTTGCAAGCAACCAGGTTAACTGTGTCCAAATCTTCATTTGTTTTTGGCAATAATTTCAAGTCCCCACACTTGTCACAGACACCTTTGATGCAAGTCATACGATCATCAACATGATCATTAGATACGTTGCAAATAATTGAAGTTATGAATTCACTGACACGTGTAGGTGGGGCAATTTCTTCTCGTAACTTTCTATACACCTGAAAAAAACATAGATTTTGAAATACATTAATTTTAAATCACATGTCTCAAAAAACGATATTTAAACAAATTTTAAATATATAGATATAAATGAAAGCACGCCTCAAAATATATATACATCAATCTATAAATTTTCATGTACCTGATAATGATAATCAAACTCAACGTGATAGCGACAACAACATGTGTCAAGGACTTTATCAGCTCGCACATACCAAGGCTTCAAATTTTCAAACATTCGTTGTCCAATCTTAACATCCGGATTTTCTTCTGTAAACTTTATGTACATCTCGTGTTGAGTTATTTCAAGCCAATGTTTTATATGTTCGTCATAGTTATTGCGAGTTACCCTATGTTTTAAAACATCCCTCACATTCAGAGAAGAACGAGTCCTTTCACTCCAAAAATCAGAAATTATCTTCACAATATTATCCTCTATTTTATCAGAACGTGGATTTCTACACATTAGTGCCCAATTTCCTTCCATAGTAGAGTCATCCAATGTCTTCCTCCTTTTTGCATACCTGCTAACCGTCTTTCTAGATAAACCCAATGCCTTGGCAAATGCGGTAACATGACGATTCTTTGTTGTATCTTCACTTACAACTGAAGTTAATATTGCTCTACGAGAAATACTCTTATCAACAGACCTAGTTTTTGTACCCAAAGAACTTATTCCTTTAAAAACATTCCCAACAAATTCTTCTTCTACACGTTTTGAATTTTTCTGTCCAAAATCAACACCTAACAATTCTAATGTTTCCTTCATATCAACACGATTCAAGAATGTAACCAACAAATGTGCTCTAAAGAATCGTAGTCAAATTAACAAATTCACCATATATTATCTCTACACTTTTGCTGTTTTTTTTCGTGATAGTTGTTCTTGTTCGGAAAATTCTTTTAATTTTTGTAAATCCATCTTCACCAAGTGTTTCACATTCTTTTTGGGAAGTAATTCCATAACTTTTGATATCACTTCAGCATAATGTTGCGCATCATGATCTCGTGTCCATAAACATACACATGGGATCCTATCAAAACCCTCGCCTTTACGCAATCTAAAAACATAAATTATCATATTTAAACCTTAGAACTAAAAAAATTAGGATCTATCAAGGGTTTCTATACATATGTACCAATTTTTGCAGCGTTGTCTTTCATTTGTTGTGTCTTCTCTCTCTCTCTTTGTGCCCTCCTACGAACAGATCTTCTAGCATTCTTCTCTCTCGCATTCTCTTCCTCGGTATATTTTCGTTTCTCATTCTTTGCATTTCCCATGATTCATCCACTTCAAAAAATTTCACCTGCACACTTGATACAAATCTGAATGTGTAAGAGTAAACTTGATACAAAACTATATGTGCATGCATGCATGCAACTCTATTTATATACAAATCTCAAAGAGAAATTATGTTATTTTTAATTTTAGTTTTCTATAACTTTAAAACAACTTTTTAATTTAATATTACATATTTTTGGTTAAAAACAATTTAAAAAAAAGAACACACTTACTTTAAAACAAAAAAAAATGTAAAAAATTAAATTTAAAACATAAAAAGTGAACAATATTAAGTAAGTAACCTGTAAAATATTAAATTTAGAAGGGGAGACGCAATTGCGAATCATTAAAGCTAGGAGGAGACGTTTTGGCGGCGTTTTGGTGGCGCAGAGGGTGTTCGCGTGAACTAGGGTTCGCGCGAACCATATTCGCATGAATACGGTTCGCGCGAACCCTAGTTCGCGCGAACCCTGCTGAGTGTCAATGACGTGGTGCCCAAATGGCACATTTTGGCCCCAAATCTTTTTGGGGACAATTGTGACCCAAAACCTGCCACTCGGATGCCACGTAACCAGGGTAAACGAAATAGTTAACTTACAAAATTTTGACACAAAATTCATATTTTTATTGGCTTTCTAAAAATGCAATTTTCATTTTTTAAAAATCTGTTTTGCTATTTATTTTTTAATTCTTACTAACATACGGTATTTTAGGGCAATCAATAGTACACAATCAACCAAATTTGAAAAATAGTACAATATATAAAAAAATTGAAAAAATATACTTAGTATTTGTTGAATTCTTCTTCTTGCCCGTGAAAAAAAAATTAATTTCGATATAAATATTAAAAGTTATTGGCATTGAAATATGGACGCCATTTATTTTAAAATATAGTTACTAAATAATTAATTAAAAAAATATAAGTCAAAAAATATGAAATTTTGACTGCACGTCAAAATTATAATGTTGAACATATATCTAGAATTTCATAGTAAAAAGATAAGTTTTCATTTTAAAAAACCACCAAGGGACAGTCATTCCTCTTTAATAACATAAGAAACAACATATGAATAAAATTAAGAAAAATACTAGATTTTTTGCCAAATATTTTTAAAAAAATATACATGTATTCTACACTCTAAACACAACATTTCGTTAGTTCGTAGAATTTCATGAATGTGTACGGTTTTGTGGCTATTAACTTTAGAAAATCAATTAAACTGAAAATTCATGTTTACTAAGGTACAAACCATACCAAAAAGTGGGACATTTTATTGTGCTTTTACCCAGCTTACCATGGTAAAGTCACTTTTTATCATGAATAGTATTTACCACAATAACTTTACTTTTTACCATGAATAGTATTTACCACAGTAACTTTACTTTTTACTATGAATAGTGTTTACAACAATAAAGTCGGTTTTTACTGCAGTAAGTCAAGTTTTACCGTGGTCATTCCTATTTTACTGTGGAAAGGTGTAAAGTCACTTTCTATTGTAATGAGTCCAATTATTTGTGCACATAAGTCTTACTAATTGTACTTATGAGTTGGTTTATCACTGTGGTTACTTTTTAAAATGGGGAAGATTCCTATTTTTTTCAGCTAATCTAATGAAGATGCTTCATCTTTCATTCAAGAGTTTAAATGATCTTGCATTTGTAATGGCCTCATAAGAAGGGAACAATGGACTGAATTTTTCCTACCTTTTTGGATGGTTCAGCCCTTAGGTGGTTTGAAACACTAGGTGATGATGTGAAAAATTCATGGGACTTATTAACTGAAATTTTTCTTGAAGAATTTGGTGAACAACATAAATATGCAGATCTCATGGTCGATATCACAAAGTTATCCCAAGGAGAGAAGGAGAAGATAAGGGATTATCATTCTCGTGTTCTAAAGCTAAGGAGGAAGCTCCATGCCCGAGATCTGGAAGGAAGGATTAGCGGATGGGTTGATGAATGGCGTGGATAATATCCTCTGTAAGCACTTCATTCTTAGGATGAAGCCAGAGATTAGAAAACGAGTGAAGTATGACCACCCGGCTACCATTGAACAAGCAAAGAATATTGCAAGAAGATAAGAAGAAAGCATGGAAGAGGAGCCCAAAGAAATTGTTGCTAAAGTAGAGCCTACACTAGCACCTTTGGTCCGTAATCCACAACCACTCTTGGTGAGCACAAATATTTTCCTAGTACATCTACCGAGTATGAAGATCTATTCAAGAAGATGGGTCCGCTTAACTATTAATCTTCTTCAAGGAAAGGAATTTAGTTCTCGGGAGGAGATAGAGGTCCAAAGAAATATTTTTGAAGTTATATGTTATGGTTGTTATAAAAAGGGTCATTATAATTATAATTTTCTAAATAGAGCTTCTACATCTGGTATAAGAGATAATTATAAAGGAAAAGCACTGTGAATTCTATTGATGTAGTAGATAAGAGCATAAATAATGAAGTAGATGTGTTTAACCAAGATGGAAATGATCCTAAGAAGATGAAAGGAGAAACTAGTAGGAAACATAGGAGAAGAAAGTTGGGTGTGCATGATTTTTTGATTTCACAGGGGACAAGGACCATACTTCATCTTAGAAGATCTATATAAAAGGCCTATAAATATTACATATGGTCAACTCTTGGCTATGTCTTTTGAGAAGAGACGGGAGCTATGAAGTGGACTCAATTCTCGACAGAGGAAGGAGGTTGAGGTCCCTATTTTAGAGGTATAGGTAGATCCCTACACTCCACAAGCTGAGGTATTTTGTAGTGGTATTTCAATTCATGATGTCTTAGTTGATGGAGGTGCTACGGTTAATGTAATGACCGAGTCTCAGTAATGAATATGTTGGGTTTAAAATTGATCACCCTCAACACTTATGTTAAGGTCATTAAATAAGGGAAAAACTAAACCGAAAGGTGTTGTTTCAAATTTGGCAATATCTATTATGGGTTTTGTATGTGTTGTAGACCTTTAGGTGATGAAAATGGTACTATTGCATACCCAATGTTGTTGGGAAGACCATGGCTAAGGAGAGTTCATGCAAAAAATTAATGGAATGAAGGCTTCATGACACTTGGATGTGGAAGAGAGAGGGTGAAGATAAATGTGATCCCACGGCATCATAAGGCAGAATCTATGGATTCAAGTGATGAAACTGATGATTGGACATCCTTTGATTACTCTAGTACCAGTGAAGTGGACACAGAAGATGAAGAAAGTGAGGTTCATGTTTCGGTCATGGATATCCTTCCAGTCTCACCAACTCATGAACCCATAAAATTATCTGAAGAAGAAATTGATGATCATCTCCAACAAATAAAGATTGGTGATGATGTGATGGAGAGTGAGAAGGAATGCTACCTCCAACTCTTTCGAAGGTACATACACCTATTCACTTTTGATTACAAGGAACTCCATCAAGCAAGTTGGGTAGAACATTCTATTGAGCTAGTAGATGGTGCTAATCCCATAAAGCAAATGCCATATAGAATGAATCCTAATGTTTCCAAGACTGTAAAAGAATAAATAGATAAGTTGCTTGATGCAGGATTCATATTTGTTGTGGAGAATTCAGAATGGGTTTCTCCCATTGTGATCTCAATAAAAAATAATGGGAAACTACGCATTTGTGTTGATTATAGGAACCTCAATAAGGTAACAAAGAAGGATCATTACCCTCTTCCATTCTCAGATCATATCTTAGATGAAGTAGTTGGCAAGGAGTGCTATAGTTTTGCTGATGGATATAGTGGATATAACCAAGTTCGTATAGCAGAGAAAGATCAGCTAAAGACCATGTTCACCACTCCTTGGGGAACATTTGCTTATAGAGTTATGCCTTTTGGGTTGTGTAATGCTTGCAACATTCCAGCGTTTGATGAATAGGGTGTTTTAACTCTATATTGGGAACTTCATCGAGTATTTATGGATAATTTTTGCATCTATGGGAGTAAGATGGACCACCTGCACTAGATAGATGAAGCACAAGCCTCACTAAACCCTACAAAGTGTATCTTTGGATGTTCTAAAGGTGTTTTTTAAGGCATGTTGTATGTAGAGATGGTATTGGTACTGATCCTGATAAAGTTTCAAAAATCAAAGAGTTACCATTTCCTATGAATAGAAGTAAGTTGATATCATTTTTAGGCCATGTGGGTTACTATAGAAGGTTCATCAAGAATTTATCAAAAATACATAGCCACTAACCCATTCTTGAAGAAGGACGTTACTTACGAACCAGAAATAAGGCGCGAGAAGATTTTAAACAACCAAAGGAAGCCCTAGTGTCTTCACCTATTTTAAAGAATTCAGATTGGAGCAAGCCATTCATTTTGTATACTTGATGCCTCGAGATGCACTAGGAAGTACTCTGAGCCAAAAGGATGAAAATGAGAATGATCATCTAGTTTACTTTGGGAGCAAACAAATGAGTAGTCTAAGGTAAATTATACCGTAAATGAAAAAGAGGCTCTAGCTATCTTTTTTTCTTTGTAAAGAAGTTTAGAAATTACTTACTAGGGTAGAAGTTTATAGTTGTAATAGATCATCGGGCTCTAAAATATACTCTAAATAAGCCTAACCCATCGGGGAGGATAACAAGATGGATAATTTTGCTACAAGAATTTGAATTTGATATTATAGATAGGCCGGGAGAGAAGCATGTCAATGTAGATTCACTCTCTCGAGCCTATGAGGTTTTAGGTTCATCTTGTGATGATGATGATTTCCCAAATGCAAAATTGTTATCCTTGACACAATCCCAGTGAATACATAGATATTTTGAATTATCCGAATGAATTCAAGTTTCTTGATGGTGCAAATGGAAAGACTAAGAGGAATATTACTCAAGCCAGTCATCCATATTCTATTCTACATGGAGTATTATTTCGAATAGGACCTCGATGGACAAGATAAGAGAGAAGTTGGACATGATCAAGGAAAGGAGCTGATAGAAGAATTCCACAATGGTACATGTGGAGGACACTTCTCTGGACAACTTACAACAAGAAGGATATTTGATGAAGGTTATCACCGGCCCACTCTTTTTAGAGATTGTTATAATTATTGTAGGACATGTGATATTTGTCAAACAGATGGTAACCATAAGACTTCATCACTCCATTATGCCCTATTTTTCCACTTGGTCCCTTTGAAAAGTTGGGAATAGACATTGTAGGTCTAGTTTCAACTACCCCACACCAAAATAAGTATATTGTAGTTGCCACAGCATTATTTAACGAAGTGGGTTGAAGCTAGGCCATTGAAAAAAACTTCCATGGATGAAGTGGCCAGGTTTATATATGAGCGCATTGTCACCAGATTTGGTTGTCCATTAGAAATTGTAGAATGATCAAGGAAGCCACTTCATTAATGAGGTGGTAGAATCCCTAGTCAATAAGTTTTCTATTAAACACAAGAAGGAAACAACATACAAGCCAAGCACAAATGGACAGGTGGAATGAACAAATTTTGTGTTGTGTCAAATTCTAACAAAAGATGCAGCCTTGTAGGTACATAAGTGGGATAAAAGGATTCATGCAACATTGTGGGCATATAGGGAAACATCAAAGTCAACAACAGGATACTCCCCATTTCAGCTGGCTTATGGCATTGATCCAGTTCTTCCTATTGAGTTTGATATTCCCACTTTGTGAGAGTTATGAAAATGAAAGGATGGATGAAATTTATTAAATAAGAGAAAGGTTGGTACATCTTCATTTCCTAGAGGAAATAAGGGAAATAGCGAAGGATACAAGCTATAAGAGGAAAATGAAGCAGAAGGAATACTTTGATCAAAAGATCCATTGGTCTCCATTTCATGTGAATGACTTGTATCTAGTATATGATTCCAGATACAAAAAAAAGAAGGTAGAGAAAATTTCTTCCCAAATGGATGGGCCCCTACAAAATCGCAGTTGTGCATGAAAATGGTACATATCGACTAGAGGAATTGGATGGTACTCCCATTACGAAATGGGTTAACCATGACAAGTTAAATATTTTCAAGGCACCGTGTTTAGAGTGTCCATAAGAGTCTACTCCGAGGACAGAGTAGAAGTTAGAAAGGGGGAAAATGTCGACATTAAAATTTTCCTCCATAATTTCTATTTTATTAATGTATGTATTAGGAATAGGATGTTGTTAAGTATAATTAGTAGTGGCATCCAATAGAAGATAATAGTGCCATCGATGGTGCCGCCAATAATGTAGAGTACGGTAATAGTCAAATTACAACAGAATGTTGTAAAAAGTAAATATTTGTCGTAAGTGGTCCTAGTAATGTTAAAATGTCAAAGTTGGGGTAAGTAGAGAAGTAGGGTCTACATGATTAGGAATTAGAAATATTATATTTGTAATAAGGACAAGGAGTGATTTCATAAATATTTTGTGTATTTTATTTGTAGAAAAGTATAAAAAGGTGGAACCCATGTGAGATGATAAGGTTTATCTTATCTTAGAAGATAAGCCTACATGTAAAGGCAAGAGTTTAGGCATGGAATATGATTGGTGGAAGATATTTCCTATCCTATCTTAGAGATAGGGCGGATAAGCTTGAATTCCTATAAATAAAGAGGCCACCCCCTTATTTGGTATAGAGGGAAGTAGTGAGATATATTGTATGAGTAAGTGTGTAAAGGAAGCCATCATTTAGAAGGTGTGTTAAAGAAGCCATTAAGAGGTGTAATTGTGAAGTTTCTCCCATAGTTATTGTTGGAAGGCAAGTGAAGTCAATAACACTTGAAGTACCTCATGGGTGAGATTGTAACAATTTCATGTTGATATTATAATTTACACTTATATTTTAGATTTATCATCATTCCTTCTTATCATAGTCTATGGTATTCTTGTGTTATGTTTGTTGTTGTGTTCCCGATTCCATCCAACAAACTAAAAGCTATGCATTAGTAAATAATCATAGCACAAGGAGTTCTTGTAAAGAATTATCATAGTGTCGGATTGGTGATGACACTACCAACATAGGTTACCCAAGTACATGTGAAGAATTTGAACTAGGTCCGATACTACAGAAGAGGGACTATTTGTCTACTTGTAATTATCACCAGGTAGAGGAAGGATTGGAAAAAGACCACAAAGATCACCATCTCCACCTAACAAGACTTTGTCTCCACCTCCACCCAAGAGACCTTTTCTACAATTAACCAGTTCATTAGACCAATCATAATGGGACATCAACAACCACCTCGGGACTACTTAATCCCTTTTTCAACTTCATGGGTAGTAGTCCATTGCCCTAAATGATCAAAATATAATTTTGGTTGCAGCATTAAAGAACATTCCCTATTTCATAGGATAAAATCATACTACTCCTATTGACCACATCCAAAACATTGTGAATGTCTCAGTAATTCATGAAATTAATTAAATGGAAGTTTTAGTGAAATTGTTGGCTTCATCTTTCAAAGGTAAGGCCTTACAATGGTTTAGCAGCATAATAAAGGGGTCTATTCAAAATTGGAATCAGCTGTGTTCACCTCTTTGTAACTAATTTAGAGAGAGGGTAGATAATCTATCTTTATTGGAACAATTGACAACAATCAAAAGGGATCATAATAAGAAAATGGTAGATTTTAATTTCCATTTTCAATGGACATCAGATAGGATTCCAATAGTCATTTGGCCAACTACCAAGGGAGTGTTCCTTTACTTCTTGAAGGGTATGAATTCTGACATTGCTATGATGATACAATCAATGGGAGGAACAACACTTCTAGGGACCTACAATATAGTAATCAAAGTGGAAAACTATTTGATTCAAGATGGTATGCTAGCACCAAGGCTACCAATGCCTCTCTATCCGAACATGGGAACTCCTACAACTTGTTAAACACCTGAGATGAACCCCATTCTAGCCCCTAGAATTCAAAGCAATAGTGAGGCTTTTACCTCTTCTAATACTTCCAAGAAACTACAGGAGGTTATGAAACAACTACAAAACCTAGGAAATTATCTAACGACTATCAAGAGACATCAAACTCATATTTATAGACCGTATCAACCTCAAATTCAATATCAAGCCAAGCCCCCATATCAGCAAAATAAACCACCAACTCAAGCTGCAAATCAAAACCCAAACCAAGGAAAACCTCAGGCTACCATGCCATTCTAACCATATGATCCAAATGCACTTTCAACATCAAGAGCCTTGGTTCCAACTTAAAACAACATGGCATAGGAGTATGAATGGTGTTATCCTTACAATTTACCTCATAATCAATCTATGTGTTTCAATGGTGTACTAAACTATGCCTTGATGGTGTAGACCATTGGTATGTCCCAAAAGCAAACTGAAGAAGGAAAGATGCAGTAAGAAACTCAGCAAAGAGGCACCTCCAATGGATACCACATTGGTCAATTGGAAAACATAATACTTTTGTAGGGTTAATCAACCTCCTTTCAAGGGCTTGGATTCCAACACACGATTGAAGAAGAGGAATATTGAGGAAGGACAGTCATCTAATCTAGTTGTTTCTTGCCCACTCCTACACAACAAGGAGTTAGTAGACCAAATACATCTCTAAATATATCAAATCAACCTAAGGCACCTGTTGTAGTAGTCCAAGCACCAACCCATGTGCAAGATAAATTTGTACCAAGTAAGGGGAAGAAAAAAATAATCCATCCCCTTTCAACATCATCGATCAGATGAATAAAATACATGTGAGAATTTCCATGTGGGAGTCACTTGCAATCCTAAGACAATGATATTTGTTGCAAGATGTAATGGGCAGTTGTCCTACCTCAAATGGATTAAACCAAAGACACGACAAATTTCTCACTAATAAAGTGCAACAAGATTGGGGTTAACCAAGAAAATATTTGAAGTATCCACCTTTCTATGTGTCATTGATTTTTGGGAACCACTTGGTGCGAATCGCATGATCAATTTGGGGGCAATTGCCTCATGATTTGCATGAAAATAGCAGATCGCTTAAATCTAAAGTATGAACCATTACTAAAAGGAGTGGTGCAACAGGATGGAATAGTAGTAGGAATGTTTGGGATCATCAAAGGGTTAAGTCTTACACTACATGCTTGCCCAAATGATACAATTCTGCAAGACATGTCTGTAATTGACTTACCACCACTCTTTGCACTATGTTTGTCAAGGGACTTCCCTTCCAAAATTGGTGGATATCTATCTATGGATTGGTCACACATGTTATTCGACAAGATATGGAGCTAAGGCTAAAATCAAGTTAGAACCAATTGTAAAATTTCACATTGGGACTCATGTGCCAAGCCCAATCAACACAAATATCTCAACCTTCAATCAGGAAGAGTGTTTAAATGATCTAAAAACTGGTACTAAGGTTTATGGTATTCCAGATTTGACTCTCGATGAATGGGCAAACAAAAGACTTTATTTTGATCCTTACAAGGAAATGGAATAATCATACTTGGGTGTATAATGGGTACATGAAGAAAATTCACCCATTATGGATATCACTAAGCTGGAAAATAAGGATGATAATGAAGTATGGAAACTATTTTTCAATGGTTCAAGAAGAAAACAAGGTGCTGGAGGGGGTGTAATGTTGGTTTCACCACAGAACATCAAGTATTATTCAAATTTTCATTTCTAGTTTTCCTATTCAATCAACACATCTGAATATGAGGCTTTGATTCATGGACTTCATTGGGCTAGGAAAAGAGGTATAAAGAACTTGCAAGTGTTCGAGGATAGTGAACTAATTCTGAATCAGGATAGAGGACAACATGTCGTAAAGAATGACCTACTCAAGAGAGAAAAAAATAGGGTATGTGACATAATTGAGGACTTTAAAGATCTCAACATCAAGTCCATACCTAGGAAGAAGAATGAAACCGCGGATAGACTTGCATCCATTGGGGAAAATTTTGATGTTATGGATAGTATCAAAAGAGATAGAACACAGTCACATATCCATTTGATTGTAAGGCCAGTAGTTCAAATTAGCAACACAAGTTGGAAGGTGTTCGAAAATGATCAATAGATCGTTAATTTCTTTCAGGAAGAGGCCAAATTCTTAGCTATGAACCAGGAGAGATTGAGAAGAAGTACAGGGATCAAGTAGTGCATCTACAGACCAACAATCTTCCCAAAGTCTTGGTTACGTCGGAGTCTATCTTCAACCTAAATGATCAATTTTGTAAAGAGAAAGCCAACATACAGTCGAGGAGATGATTCAAAACCAACTTCAGTTTGAGAAGGTACAACACTCCAAATCAGAAAATTGGCCACTGAGCAGGAGAGATATGAGTTCATACAACTTTGCCGAGAGTTTCTGGATTTTTTCTCCTAGAGATATGAAGACCTGAGAGTATTCAATCCAAAGTTGGCTCAATATACAATAGAACTAGACCCATATGCTAAGCCGTTAAGGCAAAAGCAGAGACCAGTAAACCCACACATTGATCCTCTCATGAATAAAGAGCTAAACAAATTGATAGAGGCATGCGTTATATTTCCAATCAAACACTCCAGTTGGGTTGTAAACTTGGTGCCACTCAGAATGAAGAAAGGAGAGATTAGATTGTGTGAAAACTTTCAAGACCTGAACAGGGCATCTCTCAAAGACCATTATTCACTCCCTTCATTAGAGAAAATCTTACAAGTGGTAGCTAGCTCGAAATATTTTCCCTCATAGATGGCTACTCAAGGTATAATCAAATGTTCAAAATGGCTTTCACCACTAACTAGGGCACCTATTCCTACAGGAATATTCCATTTAGACTATCAAATGTTGGGGCCACTTTCCAAAGGGAAATGGATATGTCATTCAAGGGGTTGATCAACAAAATAGTGCTAGTGTATCTTGACGATATCACTGGGTTCTCTAAAAATGTAGTAGATCACCTCTTTCATATGAGATTTTGGGGAATTGTTATATGATCATGTGTGCATGATTTTGTTTTATTATTAAATCATAGCACTATTCCACAGTCCCTAATTCCCAACAATTAGGGTATTACAAATACTTGTTTTATATATTATTGATATTCGTTCAATGACAGGGAGAGATATATGTGAATCGACCCATGTTCAAAAATATTTTAATAAAGATCATATCCCACTTATAAATGTCATGTCTATACTAATAAAACATAAACCTTCACTTGGGATAAAGTATAACAATCAAACCATTATATGTGCCTCTCTAAGTAAATAGTTTTTTTATCGAGTTAATTTTATTTAAAGAACAATTGAACTGATATTTGATTCCACCTAGAAATTACATGTCTATGCCAAATAAAATTAAACCCATGCTTGAGGGAGTCTAAAATAAGTCATAAATATTAAAGTACCTTTCGAAGGACATGATTTGATGTTTTTATGGCCCTCACAAAAATAGAGAAACAAAACAAATGTCTATTCCAAACAAGCTTAACTTCTTGTTCATGGATGGTATAATAAGTAATAATACTTTAATTACTATTTGAGGTACACGGTTTTATGTTTTGGTATTGGATAAAATTTACAACGAAATAGAACCTAGATCATATCCCACACAAAAATGGCATATGATACCAACATGGTCATGAAGGCTAGTAAAGAGATAGCTTGATCAATCATGTCTTGGTTGGAATGACATCTTGAAATTACTTTTATGGAAGTAAAAATCCGCATTCAATTAAAAAATCAATCAAGTCTTGGTTAGATGTCACGGTCCATGAAAATATATTATGATCCTTATGCCATTTGAGGCGAGACCACACTAGAGGTGGTCCTCTAACTACCATAATGGGCAAGTTGTTTGGAGATGTGATGTTTGTTACCTTTCTACCCAGTGTTTGATATGCTTATTCATTGCATCTCACTATTGCTTCAACGACTCTACAAAACTTACGAACCATACTAGGTCGACATAACCCTTCAATACATCTTGAAATTGTTTCAACGTCTCTACAAAACTTCATATTTTACTATCATCGTAACATTACACCACTTTTTGTTCAAGTATATATATAAAACCTCATAGTTTACTATTACTATAACATTACATCGTTTTTGTTCAAGTATGTATATATAAAACCTCATATTTTATGATCAC
This sequence comes from Taxus wallichiana var. yunnanensis, assembly GCA_018340775.1. Classification (NCBI taxonomy): domain Eukaryota; kingdom Viridiplantae; phylum Streptophyta; class Pinopsida; order Cupressales; family Taxaceae; genus Taxus; species Taxus wallichiana. Next base: position 905,833,423 of record CM031239.1, read on the forward strand.
CATAACATTACACCGTTTTTGTTCAAGTGTATATATATCATACACTTGAACAAAAGATGATGTAATGTTACAATGATAGTAAAATATGAGATTTTGTAGAGACGTTGAAACAATTTCAAAATACATTGAAAGATTATATATTATATATATATATATATATGACGTAGAAAACTACACTACATGAACTAGTCAATGCATCATCAAAATATTGTTCAAATAACATTTTTGTGTATAAAAATAATTATGAAAACATGTTAGTTGAAACTAATAAAACCTTGAAAAGAGGAAATAAATTAAACAAACCTTCAAAGTGGAGGTCAATAATTGACAAGCTAGAAATCTACATCGGTTTGGCACTTAAATATAGTTACGGGCTTAATAGCTAACAATATGTCACCGTTCATGGTATAATAAGGTGTTGTTTTGAATAGCCCTCATTATTTTTTAGTCGAACCATTGATTTTGAAAAAGCAACTACAAAATGTTCAAAAACCCAAAAAAGCTTTGTACGTTTACAATACGCCACGGGTATGACTTTGAATTAGCTATTATTTTGGTATCGGCTTCCCCCTATAAATATGACAGTCTATGTCATCCAATGAGCAATCCCACCATACTATATCCTCAATCATCAACTAGCCACCATACTATATCCTCATCTATTATTTAATTCAAATTATAACAATTGTATCTGCATTTGGTTGATCATATCAAACCCCTTTCTTGAAGCATGGCCAGTTTAATTCTTATAAAAATGTTTGTTCTTTACGTAATGTTTATGGTCCATGTATCAGCTCGAAGTTGCGATAATTTCAGTTCCTCATGTCCACCAAAAGTTAATATGGAGCGGTTAGTATCAGTCGGAACTGCAATGGAAACAGATCCTTCATGCCCACCACCACCACCACCACCAAAAGTTAATACGGAGCGATTAGATTCAGGTCGAAACTGCAATGGAAACAGTCCTTCATGCCCACCACCACCACCACCACCAAAAGTTAATACGGAGCGGTTATATTCAGGTCGGAACTGCAATGGAAACAGTCCTTCATGCCCACTACTAGCACCACCAGCACCACCACCAAAAATTAATATGGAGCGGTTAGATTCAGTCGAACCGCAATGGAAACAGTCCCTCATGCCCACGGAAAGTCAATATGAAAGAGTTAGATTCGAGTCGAATCGCGATGGAAACAGCCCCTACCCACCACTCGCCAATAAGGCTGTTTCATCATACCAATAATAAAAATACAATTCAAATCTCTGATTCCGAGTCTCTACTAGTGGACAACCAGTGATTGAATTATGAACCAACACCAATCATTTACATATTGTATTCTTTCCTTCATACCATTTAGATTTCATTTATCTATGTGCTTAAGAATAAATAACACTACATGGCAGATTTAATTGAATTGATTTCATTTATGTTCGAAGAAAATTACTTATATTACATGTTTGCAACAGCACAATGCTGGTAATTATATAAATTTATGTAAAACCCTCTCCTACGCAAGACTTTAAAATATAAGTCAGAAAGAGACATGTTTAGGCCAAAGCGGTATATATTAAAATACTTAATCTGCAGGCCATAACAAAAAAAAATTAAATGCGTTGTTCATAACACCATTTCAGTTTCAAATAACCTTAAAAGAGGATAGGAACATATACGAAATTTTTCGGTGAGATGATATATCATTGAATTCCAATATTTCTTTAAAGTTTTTATTTATCTAATTTTTTTTTATATCAAACAAAGTTTAAATATTTAAAAATAGTAGGTTTTTTTATATTACAAAATTAATATAATTGATGAAACATTCTTTTAGAATACATTTCCTCTCTTATTTACATATTAAATTTATTATGATATTAGATTAATAAGTTGTTATTGTGTAAGTATATTTTCATGTTTATTAATTGTTTATATATAAATTGTGCCTTCTCGATGGCTTCTCTTTTCTTTGTTTGATGTTTAATATGTTTTTTGTGTTTCATTCTTATTTCTATTATATCTTTGTTTTTGACTTGTTATTTCCTCTTTAAAAAATGTTTTTCTTTAATTTTCTTGTTTTCTTCTTTCTCTCTAGTTTTGGCTTATGGCTCCTTAAATTAGTGGTTTGTAAGGACTTTAATGTAATATTTATATGACTATTTTGAAAGGTACTTCAAACCTTTTATAAACACAAGAGAGAAAACAATAAAATGTACTCAAGGCAAACTTCCAACCCCAATCCATATGGACAACAACTGCGAAGCACCTATGTCCACAAAAGGTACATAACCATTCAAAGAAAAATCTGTGATGGCCACATGGTCCAAAGCCCATGAAAAGGTCCTAAGCCTCCAACCAATACAGAATAATAGGGAAACACCCCCAAAAATAACATACCATGGGAAGAAAAGAGGTCGAAGGCCACTATGGATGGACCAAAATAAAAATGAGTCTGACAAGAAAAATCCTACTCCTTTGAGAGAAAAATATTGTTTTCTTTTAAGGAAGTAGTCCACCATTGATGCTAACCTTGTCTTGGATATTAAAAATAAATATTCAATAAAAGAACATGTTTCCGAGTGGTGAATTTTACAGACTTTAATATTATTTTTAATGTAGAAATGAAATTATAGGAAATTGTATTCTTTCAAAAAATGCCTTAAAATATAATATTATTTTTAGATCATAAGTAGATTCTTAACATTGAACCTCATTCAAGACCATTCAAATTGACCAATTAAGAAGATCCAACTATTTTGGTATAAAAATATATAACTAAGAAGGAAATATATTTAATTGAACCATAATATTTCCGGAAAAGTATATCCTTCTAAGCAATGACTTCAAATTTAATTATTTTTCATCAAGTGGTGCATTACTAAATACTGAAATTAATTAATAATATTTCATGTGTGGAATGATTAAAGCTATGAAACTAATGATTTAACTTAAATTGGTTAATATCTCAAGCGGGTGGTGGTAATTTGTAAATTATCATAATAAATTAGTTTGCAAAGATAATCGCATCAATATTGGGAATAACCATTAAGAAATGATAAAAATATGATAATCGAATATATATAAATCACTTGTAATGAGATATATAATACAACATAGATTTTATCATGCTCTATGTGATGATTTGGGTTGGTGTGATGGTTGGAATAATTTGGAAAATGGCCTAACAAAATCTCGTTATTGAAATTGTTCCTTGAATTGTTGCATGGACCAAAGTAGGTGGCATAGGCCAAAGTGTACCCGTGTTATGACCCTTTTTCATACTTTCAGCTCCTAAATTACTTTTGTTTCTACAATCTTTCATTTTCTATTCTTTTCTCTTATTTGGACCTTTGATGATATATGATGCTCACTCTGCGACTAATTCATTCTTAAAAACCCTAGATGGTGAGAAAATATTGCAAAATAAATGTTAGGTGGTTTTGGGCACCCTCGTGTATCGTCGACATTGCCACTACTCGAGGAGGAATCAAACCTCACATCAATCTTACCTAAGCATGTGATATCTATAATATATGTAACCAAATAAATATCCATAATCTTGTAACACTAAGATTGTACTTGAACTTTTCCCTAGATTGACTTGGAATGATGATGTGTTCCTTAGATTTGGATACGTAAGTGGATAATTTCCCTATAAAGATGAAATAGAGTACATGATAATTATAATGAGTTATGAGTTTGATATCCATTATCTAGTTATCAAAACGATAAAGTAACAAACTTAGATATCCTATAGTTTGTTAAAATTCTCTAGTAAAGGGGATAAATTTTGTTAAAGATTCATTCTTGGCTATAGTGAGTTTTCATAGAGAATATCATAGTAGATATTATTTATAATTTCGATGAAGTTATAAAATCTACCAATTATAGGTAAACACTCAAAATTATCATAACAAGATATGTTGGAATAATGGTTTTGATTGGGTTAATTAGATTTTCCTATTGCAAAACAATGTGGATGTTTGGTTTCTTTGAATATGTATACAAGCTCATATAAATTCACATCTACAAATACTCATTTTCAAGTATCATAAAATAGTTCCTAGAATTAGTTTTTCAAGTTATAAATGAGGCTACTACAAGTAGATCTTATTTCTCTTTCTCACTTCATTATTCTAGTAGACACTTTTGGGATATTATTAATTAATGTAATAAATAACTATCATTTTTGGAGGACGTGGACATTCAAGAAATATTGGCCCCCATATTATACCTAATTTTTTCATATGACACCATGTTGATGGGTTAATGAATAATAGAAAATAAAATGCTATTAAATATCTATTGAAAAAATAATCTCTCCAAGCCATACAAAGATTTCAACATAAGATTAGTCCCCTCCAAACAATGGACAGAAATGAGAACGCACGATGGGAGCGGAAGTAAAGTTTTTTTGAATCTCGGGGACCCATGTGGGTTCATGGGCTTAGTTCGCCCCTTCCTCCCCAGTAGGGATATTTTAGGAGAAAAGACAGTATTGGCTCACAAGGGAATAGGTTCTTGATATGTTATTTTTGTAAGGCCACTCCGTTTACATTGTTCTCCCTTTCCTATGACGATGAGGGTCCTTCATTTTTGGTTCTGGTGAATTTATTGATGCATCCGTAGATAGATTTAAATTTTTATAGAGTGAAGGTTTGTGGGATCCCACCCTAACATTGAAGTAGCGAGAAAACTGGATGAGAGGAAATTGAAGAAAAGGAAACTTAAGGTTCTTCTTTGGAGCAGAGTCCTTCTTGTTTCACTTTTACTTAAAGAATATTTTGTCGTTGTTTTACATGAGGGACCTTAGTTATATAGTAGAACATTCTTTAATCGATTAAATGGACAATAGGAAATTTCCATTACTATTCCTTATGCTTTTCCTATGTGGGTTAGGTTTTGCGCTACCCTTGGAGTTTTGGTACCCGGATGTGATTCTGGCATTCCTAGGGCTTTAGGGGTCCCCTTTTGATTCATCCCACCACTAAATCTTTTTCCAAGATGATACATGTAAAGTTCTACATTACCATGTATATAGATAAACTCGCCCCTTCCTTCATTAGGATTGTAACAAAACACGAGTTTGGAGTCGGAAGATAGTTTATAAGGAATCAAATATTTATTGTTTTAACTATTTATATGCAGTTCATGGTGTTAGGTGTTCTTCGTCTTCGTGGACTTAGATGAGGAAGGAAAAAGGCTTGACGCTTACTTCAATCATGGTTAAGTCGGTTTTTAAAGACCGAATAGAGTTATGGGGTTTGTGTAGGATTAGAGAACCCCGGTGGTGACTGTGGCAGGAGCATATTACTCAAACCGTGTTCTTCCCCAACTCAAGAGCCATGCGAAGGTGGGAATCAGTTTGAGTGTGTGGACATGCCTAAATCGGTGACTTGGAAAGTGAATGCGTTTATAGAGATGACCGAGAATGACTTCTATGATATAGGGCTCCACGCAAAGGGAAAATTCATTGGATAAGGTAAGTGGTAGCCCTAAAAAATTATGGAATTTGACTTAATGGTTGAGGAAATTATGGTCTATTTGTGGCATCCCCTGCAGGGGTTAAAAATTGAATCTATCACATCCCGTCAAAGGGCTTTTGACCTGTCCAAAAGTGCCAAAGAAAATTTTCCCGTAATTTAAAAAAATCTAAAAATTATTTGACAAGAAGGAAGTTTAGCATTTTATTTAAATTTTCATTAGAAGGGAAACCTTTCAAATTTTTCGTTAGTCAATTCAACATATATAGTTGTAAATCCTGAAGTAAACTATTCATGGTGACTTGTCAACAGGGCATCAAAAATTTAAAAGTGAAACAACTTTTGAATCAAATTTTGAACTCATTAACAAAGTAGCCACTGTTGGTCACAGCAGACTACGGTTATCGGCTTTCTTCCAGCTTCAAGTACTAATAGTGCTGAATTATAATTCGTTGATCATTTGATTTTCTTTATTCACAAATTTTGAGGATCTGCAATGACCCTTTTGACAATGGTTGTATACAACAATTGCAAGTGATATAAACATTCCCTTCACACATACTTCAAAGTTAATTTAAAAACAGTGTACATTCATTTGTCATCCATGATCCACCTTGCATTCGGGAATCGGTAGGAGAGGTATTTTGTAGGTTGTAGCGCACCAATCTCAGTGTCTGTGTATTTAAGTCCAAGTGCACCAACTACGCCATAGTTTCTCTCTCGAGTTCATGTCATATATTAGGTCGTGGAAAAAATCTGAGTTTTAATAGACTATTTCTTTGTGCATGTTTTTATCCTTTATAAATTGGATTATTACTATATGATTCCACCTTCACTCCATTATTTAATAAAAAATTATATTTATGTTTTTCTAAGTTGTAATTTTTTTACAAAAGGAAACGGATTTATGCTTGAGGTGAATGCATCATGAATCCATCACTATTCTTCTAATTATTTCCACACAAATATTTATCCCTCTAATTTAATCCAATAAACCCAAATCACCAATCCAAGTTCAAAAATAAGCTAACATTTCTGATTTGTTTTTAGCATTTTGGTAAAAATATTATGTATATCTACACATATAAAATTAAATACTTTCTCATATTCTTTTTAAATAAGAATTAATGTCTAGTATCTTGTATTTAATCATAGATATTAGAACCTTGCCACTCATTTTCATTAATATTTGTGTAATTTAGAACCTAATGTATTATTATATTTCTTTTAGAGTTTAGATGAAGACCACAATTATTCGACCAAAAGGAAACAGGGAAAGCTTTCAATTATAGCCCGATACTTTGAAATACATGTTTCATACGAATAAAGGTGTCCCATCTTGAATAATGTACAATTAATAGTTTACTATTAAGAGGCAAACTATTAGGACTTTGACATCATGACATGATTTTAGTAAACATAATTTCTTAGATGAATATATTTACATATAATTCATTTTAAGAAAATATAAAAACATGTTATTACAGGGAATAAAATTGTATAAAAATTTTATTATAAAATCTAATGTATCCTAACATTTTTATATGATTTAAGTGTCGTTGTAAGTTTCTCTCTCATCCCTTAGTTTCATCTATGTATAAAAAGGATTTAAATTTTATTTAGAAAATAAATCAACTTGTTATTGAGTTGTATCGAATAACTAAAATTTGTTCTAGTTTAATATGAAGATTTTTACGAGCTTACAAATTGTTTCTTATTTTAAATTTTGGTAGGGTCTTTGTGAATAAGCAGATCTAACCTAAATACATGTAATTACAATTTACGATCTAACCTAAATACATCAACAAGATAGTATAATTTGATAGCAGTAGTAAAAATAATAGTTGTTCAACTACTTTTTTATGTTTATAAATACCTTACATGTAACATCATTTTGAAAACTCTAGTTTGATATTTATTTGTAATTATTATTTCACCGAATAGGTGTTCATGTAAGTTGTGACAAAATGGCTTCCATTGGTCGTCTTAAGAATGATAAAAAGAAATTATCAATTGTAGATGCTTTTGGTATCCCTCAACATTCTAGTCAACAATGTCATACACATCCTCCAAATAAAGGATGGAACAACTCAATCTATGTATGATGTCATGATCTCTCTTTTAGTAGAGATGGATTTATAATTGATAAATTTAGTTGTATTTGGAATAGACGAGGCTTCTGTAATGAGGGGTATTAATGAAGGTTTTGTTATCTCAATTTCCCCCTAGAAAAATTGATTAAACACGACCCTGCATAGATAATCTACGGGTCGCCCTGTCACGCGAGCCACATTTCAAATCTGAAAATTGATCCCAAATCAAAGGAGCAGGAAGACTTGAAATGGAGGAGTAGGGTCAGAAAATGGGACCAAACGACGTCAAGAGAGATCAAAGCTGACAGTAGAAGTTTAAATCAAGGGGCTCAAAGTTTTAGACTTCACATATGATTCAACTCAAGACCGGAACCGCCCAAGTATAAACAGACTTGCGGAAGGTGCCATGTGTCAACTCGAGTAATTCCAAAAGAGGCATCCAAAGAGTAGCTCCAAATGAGAATGGGCCACCATGTAATCCAAGCTAAAAAGTGGGATGCAGACAGGCCCAAATCGGTAATTAAAAAGTCATAGTCTAGCGAGAATCTACCACATGTCCAAATGGCACACATTTAAGGGTTGAATACAAATTTGGAGATCCAAACAAGTGTCGTGCCTCCACGTGCCCCAAATCGAGGAGGGGTAGAGTCAACAGCTAAAAATTCAAAAAAGGGGATAGAGTGGGCCTAAAATGACTAAGTATAAAAGTGTCAGTGGAAGAAGCCACGTGTCGAATCGTGCTACTTCAAAGGTAAAATCCAAAGTGGGTTTCCAAATGAACACGAGGCTTCCATGTGTCTAGGGTCCAACAGAGTCAAAAAGGGTATAAGAAAGGCATTGGCTCGAATCATCTAAGTATAGAAAGCCAACGGATGGTGCCACGTGTTGCATCAATGCAAATTCAATGGCATGACCCAAAGTGGAGACTCAGATGAGTGTGGGCCTTCCACGTGTTCCATAGCCTAGAAAGGTAGAAGCAGTCACTGAATTGACTAAGTATAGAAGGGCTAGCAGATAGAGCCACATTTCATCCTGGCATAACTTCAAAGGTTAAAACTCAAGGGACTGACTCAAATATGCGTTGAGCCTCCACGTGTCTAGGGTCAAACTTATGGTCCCACCAAGAAAAAAAGGGACTTAACCAAATACAAATTAAAGAACAAGCCACCAAAGGAAGGGGCCACATGTCTCTTTGAGATATTTTAAGAGGAATTTCCAAAGGAAATTCCTGAATAAGTGCCAACCCACCACGTGTCCAAGAGTTTGAAGAGGTAAATTTAATCGTTGAAAATCCTAAAAGCAAGCAGAGGGCATCCATGTGTCTCAACTGCTCAACTTCAAAGGTAAAATCTAGGGCGCTTTCAAATGAGTGTGAGGCCCCCAAATGTCTCGGTCGACACGGTGTCTTCACCAACAGGAAGGACTTAGGAAAAATATAAAGGAACACAGAGGAGCCCGCAGATCCACCACATGTCAATCTGGCATAATTTCAGAAGTGAAAGGTAGGGGTTGAATCTTCAAGGTGCACGAGGCTGCCGCGTGGACCAGGTACAAACAGATGCTTTTAAATATTACACACCCACGACCCTGAGCTTTTAACGGCCATATCTTTTGACTCGAAACTTGGATTTGGGCAGGAGAAGTATTCTTGGAAATATGTCGATATCGTCTACACCATGGAAGCCAAAAACTTTAATTTTGACAAGGTTAGGTGGGTGAAAATGGGAAAACATCTTTCAAGACATTAATACAGAATCTGATTGCTTCAACTACAAGATCAAATTTGATTTGATTCATAGTTATTCCTTCCACAACATGCCAGATAGATATAAGCAGGAAGAATTGACAAATTGTGGGTGGATCCACAGTGGGAAATGATGGTTGGTGGTTGAGCTTTAAGATCAGGATGAAGTTTATTTTCTTTCCCTCCGATTTTCATCATCTATATATAATAACACTTCTCATTTGAGAAGGGGGAGACATTTTGTGATGTGGGTAAACTCTATCAAGTTATTGTTCGACTCCATTTGAGTTGTAAGCCTTCTCCTACACTTGGCAAGGATATTTGTGCCTCTGAGTACCCATGTAATAGTCTGTGTGCCTTATAGAGCAATAAAATCTTGTTTTGTGGTGTCTTTCAACCCTAGAGATTTTTTTGTTGTTTCTTTATGCCTCTATATCTCATGTTTTCTCCATGTGTATGTATTTCACATTTGTAGGTGTAATATTTCATGCTTCGTGGAGTTTCAATGCTGGATTTGGATCTAGGTGTGTGTCACTTCTGTCTGACCTTCCTCAGTGCCCTTTTCCCTATTTCATTATCCCTCAATGAAGTATCTCACCACTTCCTTTTCTGGTGTATCACCACTTAGTATAGGCTCTCTTTCCCTTTCTCTCTCTCCTTATCTCCTTAGAACAGCTAGATTAGGTTAGTTAGATTCTTCTTGCGTTTGAGTAGCTTATGGCAGGTAGATTAGGAAGTAGGAACCAACCTTCTCTAGAGGTCCATCTCAAGTTTTGCAAGTCCCACAACTTGAGAGATGGTCCAATGTTGTGCAATCACACCGAATTCCCCACTCACACCCAGGCCATTTGGGGGTGCTGTGATTCTACACTAATAGTTTTGGCATGCCCAAGTGGGACAGGTCTAAAGCACCTTACCACTTCATCTTAGCAGGTTGGTGTGTTCTGTTAAGATGTAACCTTCTGAGGCACATGCAAAGCACATCTAATAACTCCATCTGGTCAATAACCCCATCTCTGAAGTTGCAGACCTTTTCCATCCATTTCCACCCATATTCATTCATCTTTCTTTCCACATCTTTCATTTTCTTCCATTTCATGAAGTTGTGAAATCATGACTTCATTCCCCTCATAGAATTCATGCTTACAACAGTGCAATCCACCTCCAATATATATCATGACTCCTCCAGATCAGCATTATGACCAGATCCAAGACCATTATGCCTACCCATGCGAGTAGGTTCAAAACCAGTTTGGCTATGGAGCTTATCAAGAACAAGGGGATACTGTACGTACCCAACATTGTAGGTACTACACCGCGAGAATGTGTTACACATGCCCCAATGATGATACAGGTCACCTCACAAGGTGATCAAGATCCAGAGAAGCTCATGAAAGTATGTGTTAGCATCCCAAATGCTTTATCCAAGTTCCTTGTGCTTTTTTATCCATTGGCCCCCTTTTTGGCTTTTTTGACAATCGAACGAAACCGCCATCGCCGCTGGAAGCGCGGTCCTCAGAACCATTGACCGCTCGGATAGTGGTCCTTCACGCATTTTCTAGCACATTCCTTTGATCACATCCAAGTTACCCTTTGGTTCCTTGTAATAGTTTTTCTCAATTGTTTAATGGTAAAAGAGTTCCAGTCCAAGTTACCCTTTGGTGAATCGAATTCTAGAAATCGCTTGGTTTGTTTTCAAACAAATGGCCCTCATCCTCTCAATTCTCTTGTTCAGCTTTTTCAATTCCTTTCTTAGAATTTTGTTAGTTTCAGGTTTTTCTTCCATTTTTGGTATTGTGGAGGTCATATCATCTTCTTATTTCAAGTTTTCTTTCATTGCTATTGCATACAGTCAGTTTAAACATAGAATAGCTTCATTTCTAGACTAGAATCCATTAAAGTTACAGGTTTTGTTTTGTTGCAAGAATAGCTTTTGAAACTCTCGGTACACTTGTATTGTATCCCCAAAATAAATCCTGCTAGTAATTACATAGTCAAGTTCTGTTCACTTGCATTATCCGTCTCCTACTCGCATTGTATTCGGTCTATATCCAAAGCTTCCATTGTTCAAATGCTATCTTCTGCTGATACTATCATATACTATCTTCTCGTTGTTTTGTTTTCAAACAAATGGCCCCTCATCCTCTCAATTCGCTTGTTCAGTTTTTCAATTCCTTTCTTAGAATTTTGTTGGTTTCAGTTTTTCCTCCATTGTTGGTATTTTGGAGGTCATATCATCTTCTTATTTCAAGTATTGTTTTGTTGCTACTACATACGGGTTTAAACATAGAATAGCTTCATTTCTAGACTAGAATCCATTAAAGATGCAGGTTTTGTTTTGTCACAAGAATAGCTTTTAAAAATCTCAAGACACTTGTGTTGTATTCCCACAATAAATCTTGCTAGGAATTACATAGTCAATATCTATTCACTTGCGTTATCCGTCTCCTATTCACATTGTATTCGGTCTATATCCAAAGCTGCCATTGTTTGAAGGTTATCTTCTACTCGATACTATCATATACAAACTTTTTGGATTCACGAGGACACGAAGGAACGAGGAGCTCAAACTAAGGGGACAAAATCACACACAACTAGATTTACCATTGTTCGTAAATGCCAGGTTTGAGCTATCAAAGTTCTAGTTACAAAATATCAAATAAAGTAGTGAATTATTTCATTTCGCTTAAAAGTTCACTCTCGGTATCACCAGGGAAGCTGTGGGGATTGATAGTTTCTGAGATAGTGTGATTCATTCCTCACTTCTGAGGTAGGATCGAGAGCCTTTCAAATTACTATGTTTAGTTGCTTAGATATTTAGGATAAAATCATAATTACACAAACCAAATAGCCATACCAGGATACTTTGTTTGTTTTCATTTTGTCTTTACATTAATTGTCCATTTCATAAATATACAAAAGTATCTGCTCTTCAATTTTGTTAAAATACACCACTAAAAAAATACAAAAATAGCAGGATGCTTGCATAGTGTAAATACCTCTTTGTATTCAGTTCATTTAATGTTAGTTAGGGGTTGAATCATCTTTATATGACAATCATAAGACCTAGAGAGCCTAGAGAGTATATATTTGAACCCATAATACCTCAGCCAAATCTAACCATGACCTTAGCTGGTATAGATCAAGACCTTAGGATATAGGTCTTTTGAGCAACAACAAACTTACAAGCAATTAGTGAACAACTGAGAGTGTTAAACATTGAAGATGACAAAGCTTACAACTTTTGGTCAAACCATCCAAATTATATATTTCCTTGATAAAACACCTAAATGACTGTGCAAGGGTTCGAATGAGAACAAACATTCGGTTGTGATCCTTTAGTTCCGCAGATAACGCAGAGACCTCCTCGTTGATGTAGACACTAGCTTACGTATCCAAGTTGCCAAAACACCTGTTAGGCACTCCAAGAAAATCATACAACTTCTAGTTCTAAACGTAGAGGCTGAAAAGTCATGATTACTTGGATAGTTGGGAGAATGGATTGATTCTTCGATGACCATAACAAGTCCACAACAACCACAAACTCACGATTGTGATCCCCAAGTCCCACAACCAACCAGGCCAACAAACCATTCAAATATTGACACCGAATTTCGAATGCTGGTGTTTAGATCTTCACCACTCCCACCAGATATTATAGCATAGTTTTCCATATTAAACATAGAAGTTAATCAATCACACATTTTCGTGGCTAGACTAGAAAACCACCCATAGCTAACCACAAAACCCACTAAAATGACCTACTACTACTTTCATGACCTTGTCTGGAGATATATATGAAGCTCTCACAAGTCACTTCCCATGTATCCAACAACCAAGAAATAGGATCTCGACAGAGCTCAACATCAATTAGATCCTCCGAACAGCCATTATATCCAAACAAGCCATTACACCAATCCAAGTTTGGAGGGCCTTCTTCATCTTAGATTCATAGATTCCATTATTGCGCGTGAGGATTTAAAATTACTTGATTAGCTTATACATATCCATTCACATTCAAACATTCACCAACTGTCTTGACATGACCTTGGGAAGTCAGGTACGAGGAAAGGGTACTTGTAGATTCCCATGCTCTCTTGTCACTTTTCCATCGTACAAATACATATGATGATAAAATTTACACGAAAAGTGTTCATCTCTAGAGAAGATTCAAGGGATGGAGGTTAGCATGGTGGATTCCACATCTATAGTACAAATGAAGGCATTCGTGATTGGTTTCAGGGCACTTTTTCTGTGGGGAGGCCCCTTTCCAAGACATTAGACCCCTCAGGAGAAGCTTGAATTCATGGTTGAAGTGCTACCTCAACTTACACAATGGATTGAGGATATTGAGGCATATGAGAAATGTGTGATGCAACGTTGTCAATGGGTAAGTCAATCACCATCTCCTTATCCTTCATTTTCTCTTTTTCAAGCTTTATCATTTCAGCAAAGTCAAGAGTCAAGCCCTTAGTCACCGCCCCAAGTGTTGATTTATCTTCTCCATCCTCCGATCTTCCATCCCACCTCGGTTCCTCCACCCTTTTCCTTGAAAAGAATTCATTCCTCCGAACGAACAATAAGTTCCACTTCCCTCTCCACCACAAAAATATCAAAACTGGTTGAATTCCAACCTACCAATCCTCTCGCTTTCCCAAGTCCATGTTAGGAAGATACTCAAGAATCCAAACAAGGAGAAGAGCAAGAAGAGAAACCCAACAAAGAAGAAATTTTAGAAAATCTGAAGTGTTGGGCTGCCAAGTTTAGGTTTACAAAGATCTCCTTAATGGTTAAGCCAACAAAGGAGGTCAAGGTTGAAGAGAAAGTGGTGGCTAAGGATGAGTTTGAAGAAGAACAAGAAAAATAAGGAGAAGATCAGCAATCTGTTTGCTCTGAATGTAGTTTCCATAATGGCACTTTGTCTGAAGAGGATGCTGATCTAATCCAAGTTGCACAATCAGTCAATATGGAATAAGAACAACCAGCTCTAAGTCTAGTTAAAGAGGAGCATATGGAGGTGACCAAGATAGATTCAGGGGCACTGAATCATGAGCTGGTTGCATAATAAATTACAGACCCCTCTCCCATTCAACCTCTCCAAAAGTCTATTTTTTTAGAAGATCTTGAACTCACTAGCTTTATGTTTGAAGATGAAGCTTCATATGGTGAAAATAGCGAAGATTTTAAGATCACCATGCAAGAGGGAGAGACCTTGCTATAGCAGGATAGTAAAGATTTTTATTTCCTATCAGACTCAAAAGAATGTTTTGATAAGAAGGAGCCAGTTGAAATTGCAATATTTTCTCCCCCATCATTCATTCTTCAACCACAAGAACCTGATGCCATGGAAGAGAACATGCAAGCACAACCTATAGTTTGGAACATGCCTCTTGAATCAAAGTTGGAATATTTTGATCTTCTAAAAGTCACACCTACTCCAGAGGAAGGGAAAGAGTATGAGGCTATCATCCCTCTCACATCACCCATCCAGGAAAATCTATAAGAAGACTCCATTTCTAGATTTAAAAATTAGAGCAAAGGGGGAAATTTCAAAGGACCAGACTATTCCTGTCAGTACTTGGCTTCATTAGAGCCAAGAGAGAAGCCACAACAAGTATTTCTTACTTCTAAGCATGAGAGAGAGCCTCAAAGTGCCGGGATCAAAAGTAATACCTCTGGGAACAAAGTGAGCAAGAGAGTGAAGAGGTATTTGTCTTGTTTCTAGTTGATACCTTGATGATATGGGTGGAGGATCGGCTTAAGGTTAGTTTTTCACTTATACAAGTAGTCGTATTTAGCATCAAATCATTCACATGGCTGCCCCTTTTGAGAAAGGGAAGCTATTTCTCCCTACCTGTGGCAGGATTTGTTTAAGATTTTATTTGTTAGGGTTAGTATAGGAGTAGGAGTAGATTTTGTTTTCAGCAGAAAGTACTTGTGCACACTTTGCATGTCTTATTTGAGACATGTATGATATTTTTCTTTGTACATAAGTTTTGTTCGTATTGCTCCGGAGGTGCAGAGGTCATGCCCTTTAGTATTCACGATAGAAAGACCCATAGTTTCCTGTAACAGTTTCTAGTTTCAAATAAAATAAAAATGCAGAGCAACTAAAATCGGATTTGAGATAGTCCATTCTCGGGAACAGGTAAAGCCTAGCGGGGTGAGTTCGGGGTCTGCAGGATGTAGGAAATTGGGGAGAAATTTCAAAGAAAAAGCGATAGTATCAGGCTATCATTCTTGACTCCATGCCCAATGGATGTTTCAAAGATACTGGTCTCTTCATCTAGCAAGAAGATGTCCCCATGAGTCACCAAATTTTTATCTCAAATTTTCTCCCCGATAAAATTGGTCAAACATGACCCTGCATTTCAATTCGACAATTGATCCTGAATCCAAGGAGCAGGAAGACTCAAAATGGAGGAGCATGGTCAGAAAATGGGGTCAAACGGTGTCAAGAGAGATCAGATCTTGACAGTAGAAGATTGAATCAAGGGGCTTAAAGTTTCAGTCTCTGCATACGATTAAACTCAAGGCCAGAACTGCCCAAGTATAAGCAAACTCACAGAAGGTGGCATGTGTCATCTCTGCGTAATTCCAAAAGATGCATCCAAAGAGTACCTACAAAAATAGCGTGGGCCCACCACATAGTCCAAATTAAAAAGTGGGACAAAGCAGACCAAATCAGCAATTGAAAAATTCGCAAGGTAGCAGAAGCTGCCATGTGTCCAAATGGCACACTTTCAAGGGTCAAAGCCAAAGTCGTAGACCTAAACAAGTTCCAAGCCTCCACATGTCCTAAGTTCGAGGAGGGACAGAGTCAACAACTATAAATTCAATAAGGGGGACGAGAGCGGGCCTATAATGACTATATAAAAGTGTTGGTGAAAACAACTATGTGTCAACTCAACGCTATGTCAAAGGTAAAATCTTGAGCGGGTTTCCAAATGAGAGTGAGGATTCCATGTGTCTAGGGTCCAACAGAGTCAAAAAAATGTTTGAGAAAGGCATTGAATCGAATTGGATAAGTATAGAAAGCTAGTGGATGGTACCGCGTGTTGCATCGCATGCAAATTCAAATTCATGACCGAAAGCAGACTCGAGACAACTTCGTACCTTCCACATGTTCAAGAGTCCAAAAAGGTAGAAGCAAATACTAAATTGACTAAGTATAGAAGGGCTAGCATACGAGCCACGTGTCATCCCTAAGCATAACTCCAAAGGTTAAAACTCAAGGGAAGACTCAAATGTGCGCTGAGCCTCCACGTGTCCGTGGTTAGACTTATGGTCTTGCCAAGCAAAAAAGAGACTTAGCCAAATACAAAGTAAGGAAGAATCTAGCAAAAGGGGCCACTTGTCTCTTCGGAGCACTTTGAAGAGATAGATCCAAAGGAAGTTCCCAAACGAGCTCCAAACCGCCACGTGTCCCATAGTTCAAGAGATAAATTCACTCATTGAAAAGCCTAAAATCAAGTGAAGGGCTCCATGTGTCTCAACTATAAAACTTCAAAGGTAAAATCAAGGGGCGGTTTTCAAATGAGTGCAAGGCACGCACGTGTCTCAAATTAGACAGAGTGTCTCCACCAATAGGAAGGGACTCGAGAAAAATAAAAAGGAACACAAAGGAGCCCATAGAAGATGCCACATGTTAATCTGGAACAATTTCAAAAGTGAAAGGTAGGGGCTGAATCTTCAAGGTGCGCGAGGCTGCGAAGTGGACCTGGTATGGATAGACTCTTTTAAATATTGCACGCCCATGACCCTGATCTTTAAATGGTCATATCTTTTGACTAGGAAGCTCAAATTTGGGTGGGAGAAGACTTTTTAGAAGGACCTCGACCTCGTTTATGCCACGGGAGCCTGAAAATTTAATTTTGATGAGGTTATGTGGGTGAAAAATGGGAAAATGTCTTTCAAGCCATTAATGCAGAACCTGATTGCTTCATCTTCTAGAGTAGATTTTATTTTATCTGTCATTCTTCCTTCTTCAACACGCTAAATAGATATAGGCGGGAAAACTCAATGATTTTGGGTGGATCCATAACAGGAATTGATTATTGGTGGTTTAGCTTTAACATAATGATCAATTTTATTTTCTTTCCTTCTGATTTTCATCATCTATATATTGTAACACTTCTCATTTGAGAAGGGGGAGACATTCTGGGATGCGGGAAACTCTATCAAGTTGTTTCCTAACTCCATTTGAGTTGTAAGCCTTCTCCTACACTTAGCGAGTGTATTTGTGCCTCTGATCACCCATGTAATAGTCTGTGCACCTTATAGAGTAATAAAATCTTGTTTTGTGGCATCTTTAACCCTTGACATTGGTTTTTTGTTTCTATGTGCCTCTTTATCTCGTGTTTTCTCCCTGTGTATGTATTTCGTGTTTGTAGGTGTAAGATGTCGTGCTTCATGGAGTTTCAATGGCAGATTGGTATCTGGGTTTGTGTCACTTCTGTCCAACCTCACTCAGTCCCCTTTTCCTTGTTTCATTATCCCTCAACAAATTATCTTTCCACTTCCTTTTCTAGTGTATCACCACTTAGTGTAGGCTCTCTTTCCCTTTGTCTCTCTCCTTGTCTCCTTGGAATGGTTAGATTAGGATTAGTTAGATTCTTCCTATAGTGGAGTAGCTTGTGGCACGTAGATTAGGAAGCAAGAACCAATCTTATATGGACGTCCATCTCAATTTTTGCAAGTCCCACAACTTGAGAGATGGTCCAATGTTGTGCAATCACACCAAATGCCCCAATCACACCTGTGCCATTCAGGGGTGTTTTGATTCCGCACCAAAATGTTTGTCTACTAAGATTCATCAAGATTGTCCTCATTTGTTATATATTCATTGCATAGTTCACCGAGAAGCATTAACAACAAATTATGCTTTATCTTATTTTCCAGAGTTACAATTTATTGATAAATTTACAAATAAAGTATATTTGTGGCTTGGAAAATCTACTAAAAGATCTGGAACATTAAGAGATCTAATGGATTCATTTCAAATTAGTAGGTTGGAAGTGTTACAAATTCATCAAATTAGGTGGCTCTCTAGAGGAAAGGTAATGGGGAGACTTGTTAATTGTTAATCTCATGTCGGATTTGTTGAAAGAATGAGAGTTAGAGGAGAAAAAAATGTATGATTCGGCAACAATATTTCAAATACAATTTTGCATCCATTTACTTACAGATGTACTTATTGAGTTAAATAAGCTGAATAAAAAAATTCAAGAGGATCATGTTGACATTACTTCCATTGGCACTACTTTATATGTTACAATTGACATGCTTCGTAGGATATTTCATAGAGGCATATTTGGGGCAAGAATTGTATATTTATCATTTTTTTAAGTAGAGCACAAGGAGGATCTCTTGAGTTTGTAGATGGAACATGTATGATACATGTACATGCATTGAGATATGAGAGATTTCCTAAGTCACAAAGATCAGGGACACTAGATGATTGCATTGAATTGGGAAAGGCCTTTATAGTTAAGGTGATTGATTCTCTTGAAACAAGATTCACATATTTTCCTATATTTAATGTTGCTAAATTTTTCAGCCCTCGTAATTATTATGATCAAACGGATGATAAACATCATCAAACAAAAAGATGGTTAACATGTTTATGTGAAAAATTTAGTGTTGGAAACTCACCTATTGTAGACTGATAAATGTTTAGGTGAGATGGATGAATTTGATTTTACCATATATAAATCATATCAAAAAAACATATGAAGGAGGATTTTGCATTGCTTGGGTTTGTGTGCATGGTTTACATGGAAAGCCATATTGTTGAGCTACTCGGTGAGCCAAGTGTTAAGTCACTTGATTTACTTTAATGGTGGCTCTACATCAACTCTTTACCTACCACTTCTTACTCCCTACGAAGCTATGAGCGAGTTGGGCTCACATACAACCTCCTATCCACCTGCCGCATTGAGCTCTTCACCCCTCTGAAATGCACACCTTTCCAAATCGACAAATCTATCTCGACACTTTTCATTTTTGATTCCACTTACATATCCCCATGACTACTTCTGAAAACATTCTCCCTCGATTGATCTAATACACCTATTCATTATTCACTCAAGAACCTCCCGAAACCACCTCACCGCATGCATTGATCCCCGAGTTGTTCCACATTGCACGCAACCAAAGTGACCACCTAACTCTCTCCTCAATAATCCCACCACCAACCGTGTGTTTACCGAGCTCCTTCTTGGCACAACTCCCAAACCACTTCCATTTATGACATCATCCAATTTACGGTTTGAGTATTCCCGATTCGACTTTATCACACTGTTCACCACCGAGTTGGGCTTAAGAGTTCAAAAATGTGGGACCTTCGAAGTCTAAAATTTTAGACTTCAAAGTTGGAAGTTTCAACTCAACCCACTAGTTACTATTCACTTGCCTCGTGAACACATCTGATTCTCTGAAAACCCAGATTTAAGACTTTGGGATTTAGAGTTTTCAATTGTATTTTCCTTAGCACAATTCACCCAGTGAGACATCCAAACTCTCGAATTTATTTCCTCCAAAATTCCAAAATGGTGTGTCATTTAACTGAGTCAACCTACTTACCGAGCCACTTGACGTTGTAATGATTTTGTGTTCTATCATGTCGACTAGTCTTGTTCACCTGTCGAGCTAACCCTCGCCCACATTTCTTAAGTATCTTGTCACCTCTTCAAATTTCATGCCACTTCTCTAGCTTGTATGACATAGCTTGGTCAACCTATCCATCTCTTTCTGCATCACATGTGGCTCGATCTCGAGCACCATTGATGATATAATTTTGGGCCAATTGCGACTCGATGGCATGAGTTGCTCAATGAATCTCCAATCAAGGTTCTTCATGGCACCCCTTTTTACTTCTCCTCCAGTGAGCCATTCTATCACACTTAACTCATCTTGACCCAAGTTAGCCTTCATTCCTTGGCCAAATTGGCTACATCCACTTAAAGCCCTCATCCTTTCTCACAAAGCGACGTGCCTCTACTCCAACTAGTCGCTCATCATAACGATAAAATCACCTCACCTTGATTTCAACCCCATGTGGTCCTTCCATGCATTCCTTGTGAACATTTCGCCATGTACTTGAACCATCCATCTCACCAATTGTTCATTATTTGTCCATTCATCCCCGCACTAGTGAGCCTAGTCACTTTATGCTCGATTTATTTTTATATCAACGTGGCCAATCAAAATGGCAAGTACCATGTCTTTTACAACTTGGAAAGTAAGCTTGCATAGCATATTTTCCTATGAACTTGACTCAAAAATGAGATCACCATTAATATCATGAGTTCCCTTGCGTTGTTTCATCCTTGCCTGACTTTCCTGGGCCCAAATGCACTTGCATCGTTGTGTCATCCCCCAAATCAACCCAATCCATCTGTGTATAGCCCTTCCTATGAGTCCCAACAAATTCTTATGATATAATCAATTTTTTCCTTATGCTTGCAACTCGGCTTGATGTCGAGCTCATTTCCTTATAAAATTTTAATTTTTGTGAAGATATCACTTTTCCTTTTCCCTGCGATGCTCAATCTATGTGTTCATTCCTTCAAACTTCATGTCCAACCCTCAGAGCTCATCAAGCTCTCCAAACCTTTTTGCCACCATGACCTCATCATCCATGTCACTGATTTCTTCATTCTTCCAGCTCAAGCCACTTGAATTAAACCCGACCTCCCCGCACTTCTCAAACTACTCAATGAGCCTCCCTTACAACTTGGCTCACAGAGTAGCTCGTCGAGCTACTTAGTGAGCTCTTCATTCACTTGACCTGTAATGCACAAACCTAGCTTACAAAGTAGCTTGGAAGGCTAAATTTTAGCTCAGTGCCTTAAAAGGCATGTTCTGTAATCTTTTCACCCTGACCCCTCATTTTTTGGGATTTAGAATTTTATCATGCTAATGGGCCCGTAAAGATGGAGTATCATGGGTTTCATGCTCGATGACCGAATCTGGCCATTTTTTCTTGTGTGACCTGTTGTGGGCCTGCCAAGAGCCCCATTTTCACCCTAAGAAAAATATGGGTTTTTCCAAGACCCAAAAGAGGAAAAAAACCTCGATTGATTCCACACTCCCGAAATGCTTCCAAATGCTCTTCAAACTACTAATTTTAGTGTGAGGTCTTGTTTTGGTGCCTAGGTCTTGTTAGGTCCCCATTGTCTATTTTTCCCAGGTGGAAAAATGGATAGAAAGAACTGGCATGGGCTAGCTTCTCTTTTCCTTGTCATTTTATTTCTAAACAATAAAATATCTACTATTTGTTATTAGATCAAGAACTTTCTTATTTAATACATGTTCACTATAATTATAAGATCTTGGATAATCAAATGATTCCTAACCTTAACATTAAATCACCGTATTAAATTAACCCATAAGATCAAGTAGTTGATCTTTAACTTTATCATATTCAATTCAGCACAAATAGTACATCAACAATATGGCCAAGTAATTTCTTTTTGATTAATGTCACACACACCTATAATTAAAAATAATAGTCAATTATTGCATTCTTAAAATATTTAGAATTCTTTTATAAGAATGGGGTATCATCATCTTAACAACAGATTGCACTCTATTCTATTATACACTCTAAAAAGCAAACAATTAAGATCGGGCCATTATCATTACATATGCTCGAGAAAAATTTTATATAGTCATTAGCTTATACTACCATTCTCAAGGATTTGTCTTTGTTAATAATCCTCATATTTTCCAACTTAAATAAACAGAAATTCTATTAATACTTATTCTTATTATGCAAAACAAGCCATCCAAATCAAATCGAGTATTAAAGAAAACTATCACACTAATATATTGCCTCTACTAAATGGGACTCTCCATCCCATAGATAATTTAATTCCTTCACCGTGTAACAACACTAAGATGCATAGCTAATCATTCCACAATCATAATCGTGTGAAAATATTCAAATCTTAGGTTACTTAATTT
Organism: Taxus wallichiana var. yunnanensis; assembly: GCA_018340775.1. NCBI lineage: Eukaryota > Viridiplantae > Streptophyta > Pinopsida > Cupressales > Taxaceae > Taxus > Taxus wallichiana. Next base: position 905,855,707 of record CM031239.1, read on the forward strand.
CATTCGAATTGACTGGTTTGAGACTCTAAATATTGGTCAAGAACCCATTATTCTCTAACAAGTACCTTATCGATCCACATAGTTTTAGCCTTAACTCAACAAAAATTGATGGAAAATCACTCTCCTAAGATGATTGAATAGATGGAACAAGATCGGATTGAACTTGTAGGAAAATGCCAAACCCATTAGCTCTCTCAATGTTTAACCCTTGAGTTTGGTCCAAGTTTTTAAGGTTAACGAAAGCATGTACATGCCCGAGATGGCCAGGTAAAATGAAAATCATGAAAACCCAAACACCCAAAGGCTCATATAAATAAAAAGAAAAAAACCCGAGTTGTTTATCATCCTACATACAACCATGCTCAACTACAAATAATGTTAATAATAAAATTCCCGGATCAAAATCTATAAATTGCAAAAACAAGGCAACAGTAAACTCAAGCATTCATCTAATAACACTCATTAGGTATTTTATTTCTTGGAAACGAAATAGTGATGAGAAGGTGAGTACCCCACGCCTTCTGAATGGTAATTTTATAGCAAATTTTCTCTTCTTCTTTATGCTCGAATCGAACCAAAAATCATTCACTAATAAAATAGGGTGAAACTTTCATTCTTTATCCAATATATATATCCCCTCATTGAAGTCACAACTTCCCATTTCCACCCTTAATAATTGACATGCAAAGTTTGTGATCATATTCTTGCATGTCTTTGTTGGCGAGCTCAACCAACTAGAAAGACCAAAATGAAAAACTCCACATTGCATGCACATGCGGTAGCTTCTCCAAGAAGCTTCATCATTTCCTAGGTAGTTGAATTCTCATTAAATGTGTTCAATAGAATAGTACCATGTTATGATTCTATTCAATTATTAGCAATTTACCTCCCATATAGCGGTGGATGAACAATTCAACCTAAATTTAAACAATTACCATCACCAAAAGCTTGCATGATAGTAACCTCTAATAAATCATTCACCAATTTAAACCTTTATGCATACAATGGGTCAGCTAATATGATGCCTTAATTATTAAATAGTGGAATCCAAAATAATTTTGGTCAAAGATTTGATTATAAAACAACCCTTTTTCATTCATTTGGGGTCTTTTTGATGACCAACTTAAACCTTATAAATTGATTTTAGTGATTTTTTGGTTTACTATGGAGTCATAAAATAAAATAATGATAAACTCATAAAAATTCCCTCCCTAAGGAGTGTGGTTTAATACCAATAGAGCGAGTAACATTATTACGCCCTTCATTATGGCCTTCACCATTCGTAAAAATGAAACAATTATAGATAGTCCGCTATATAGTCCAAATCAAAGATCATAACAAAGAATCAACCCCATACATGTCAACCATGTGGTCTTAGACTAATGATTAGTATCATCATCACATAGAATAATATGTTGTTTATCAAAACAATTAATGTTACCTTGTTGATGTCTTATAGCATTACTAACATAGTAATGAAGACCCTCTTATTCACTATGATCCATAATCGACAAAATCAACACCATGCATTAGTCAAACACACACACACACACAAATATATATATATATATATATATATATATATTCCTATCAATATTCCTTTGTAATTAATATTACAATCCCAACAAGAGGCATATTTATCAATATTGGGTAAACATATTTAGTGGTAAGAAATTAAAATCATACAAAAACAGATTTACTATTCATTTGTGAACCATCAATAAGATAAGTAATCCCTAGCTAGGTACAACAACCAAACCAAAAACATATATTATGAACCAATTCTCATAGAAAATTAAAATAACCTCATTCAAGAAAAACGAAACAAGAAAAGTTGTAAAATGTTAAATACTTTACGAACGCTAGTCAATAAGCAATGTGCGAAGTTGCACATGCGAACTACGTGTAATTGGTTATATCCTTTTAGGATATATGCACGCACATGTAGCTACATACTCATCTACGTAATAGTGTATGTACTATTTCCTCATAAACCATTCCACATTTTGTCACTTATCTTTCCTCCGACACAAACTGGATTTGTGGGATGTGACAAGTTGTGTCGGTCATGAGTTTTTGGGTCGATCTCATGCCAATGATATGATAGAAGTGTAGGGAGAAAATTTTTGTGTTATCCTCCAACCTTTAACTGCTTCCCACAAAGTAAAACACCATTGCAGATGTTGTGTAAAATTTGAACAACTCGATCCAACGTGAAAGTGTGTAATACATGCATGACAAATGCTAAGGATTGTGTGCCCTATAAAATCTGTTGTGTGGATTTCTGTAGACTGTGCTAAACTACAAAATAATATATAAGTTCCCCCTGGTCATAGGCATCCACGAAGGGTCAGGGGTGCCTAGGTGCTATTATACTAGATTGGGCACTAGTGTCTGTGTTGTGCTAAGGACCCAAGTTTTATTTTGAGCCTGTCCCGTCTTGACACAATTATATTGTACCGGTATTGTTATATACTGAATTATGACTATATGATGTGGTATGGGGTGACCGATTCACCCAAATGATGCCCCTCTAGATTGGGGTACATGTAATGTCTTTGAAGGAGTATCAACCCAAATGAGGACTGATAATTTCTCTAAAAATGTGCCCTATAGAGGAAATGGAATGTGCTTGGTAAAAACCAAGGCACGCGTAAATAAAGTGGCTAGGAGACAAGTGTTAGTACAAGAAAACAAAAACATGCATGTATAAGATAGATTGTATGCTAAATAGGCAATATGTAAGCTATAACGGCCACAAAATGACATTCTAGGAACACATTAAAACCTTAAACACTTAACCCAAAAGTTGCGGTAATTTTTTTAAGTTAAAAGGTGTCAAGGATGTTAACCCCTAGGGTACATTAAATTAATTTACAAAAATAAACTCTACTTGACAACAAATGGACTAGGTTAAATTTAAGTGGTTAAATATTCTTAATTTATTTCTAAGATCAAATAATTGACACTCAACTAGAAGGTGCCATAATTTAATTTACTTGGTTAAATGTGTTTCTCCTCCTTACTTATTATTCAAACCCAAAATAAATTAACCTTATACTTAGTTATTTTAGTTTCATTATCCTAATAGCTTTAATGTCCATTTCATTCATTTCCTAAAACATACTAGAACTATATAATGACTTTGCACCCCAAGTATTTAAATGTCCCCATTCACCCATCTACACATACCTTTAATATTTATTTAAAACATCTATAATATTAATTCCTACCAAACAATTGTAGGGTTCATCCTCAACCCTTGGATCAGTTCACTTGTGCCACTAGATCCTAGGTATCCAAACTAACCCTAAGAATCCTTATGCATTCTTATTAAATCCTTTTCCTACCCTATTCTACTCATTTGTTGACATTTTTTTGTTTAATTTGTAGGTTGGAGAAATGGAATCCATGGGAGAAAGGAAGGAAGAAACTATGGATGATTTCTCAAAATCAATCGTAGTTTAGTCTAGGTGGTAGATTTATCACTTGTAAATTCTTTCCTTCCATGATTGAAGGGGGTTTCCACTCCAAATATGGAGTTATTCCAAAGTTATTTGTATTTCGAGTTCTTTATTTGGGGAAAACCCTACCCCCATTAATATATGCAAGATTGAGTACTTTGAATTTACCAGTTGAAGATTTATTTTCTTTAAACAATGAGATTTAGCCATAATTTGTTTTTTGGAGGTTTCCTTGTAATTTTTGAGAACTTAAAATTTTTTTTGACCAAGTTAAAATTTGCATAGGTTCAGATTTACGTTTTCCTCAATCAATGACAAAACCATCACCCAAAGCGGTGTCGGCGCCTTGGGACCGCCGAACTACCTCAGTGACAATTCATGAACCATCTCCTTGCCTAAGTGGTAGTTCTTAGACAACCACATTTTCTAAGCGGTTGTTATGAAATCGGAGCTCTACACATGCCGGCCATCCTGTTTCTTAGAAATAGAACTTTCATTTCTGATATTTCTCAAAAATAAAAGTCACTAGAGTGTTCTAAGATTCATTCGAACTTGAATTAATGTGCCTAAAGTTTCCATTTGAAATATTTAAATTCATCTACTCATTTCATAGTAAAATTTACTCAATCTAAACATTTCGCATTTCAATAATAACAACAACAATAATCATTTTCATTTTGTACAACAAACTTTCTTGTAATAATGCAAGAAATGAAAAAGATAGTCTAACTTCTTCCTTTACAAGCCTTTCAAATAACACAATGAAATGTAATATTTCTTCATGTAATTTTTCTAACATTCCACAAGAGAGTTTCAACAATATTTTCAATAATTTATTTATAACAACGGAAACACATTTTTTTGGGAAATATATCAGCTTCTATGAAATAAGATATTTCCCTTATAAACTTCTTTTCTATTTCAACAAATCTATCTTTACAAACACCAATATTTCTTTCCTTTTTCAACATACAATACAACTTTAACATCCAATAATGAATACAACTTTCAAATAAAATTTTACGTATGATTTCCATTTTGATTTTTTTCTTTCCATACTACAATTTAAAGAGAAAGGAAATTTTACAAATCTACAATGAGCTTCCTTCAAATAATATTACAACATACAATACAATATTACAAGTCTTCCACCTTGAGTGTAAATAACAAGAAGGTTGTCTCATAAGGAATTATTTCTTTTGGACACCAATAAATGCTCCAAGTTTCACATCGCCAACAAGAGCTCCACCATGCTTCATTTGATCAACAACAAAAAAGGGGGAGAGGAAACACTCTCCACCCAACCAATAATCCAATGAGGAGAAGAAGCTATCTTCCTCATTTTACCCCGAGCCCCAACCATATTGCAGTGAAAAATGGATCATGTTCATGGCAACAAAAAAGCGTCCATATCACAATACAAGGATTTAACAACTATTCCGAAAAAACAAACAACTAAAACTACAACCCCAAGAATAACTAACAAAAATATATAATGTTTCAAAATGCAAAATCCAAAGGACCAAAGTCCATGGGAGGTCACTTATGCCTCCCAATGGGAATAGATTCTGTGACGACGGAAAAGTGACATGTGAGCATGGGAATCTACAATCGACTCTTCCTTGCACCTAACCTCCCAAGGTCGTCTTTGAGACAAATGGTGGGTATGGAATATGTGTGAGATGAAGAAAAACTAGTTAGGAAATCTAATGTCTTCAATACGTACTAGCGGAATTTGTGAGTCTAAGGCAAAGAAGTCCCTCCTAGCTTGAACTAGTGTGATAGATCAGTCAGCAAGGATGACTGCTCGAAGGCTCCAATCAATATTGAGCTCTGGCGTGATTCAATCTATAGGTTATGGAATATGTGGAAAATGACCTGGGATAGTTTTGTGTATTTCTCTGGATAGGGTCATATGGTGGATGGTAAATATAATCAATTCTATGGACGATTCTCTAGCATAGTCCAAAATTTCCTAGCTTTGTTAGTTGTTGTGTTTAGCAAGGATAATTGTTCGATGATGATAGGTGGAAGTGGGGTATACCGGAATACGAGTGCACGTAGGCCAGGGTCTATGTCTAATTCTCCTATGGATTCGTTGGGCTGCGGGATTTGTGGGTCACAACCGTAGATTCTTAGTTGTTGTGGACCTGTTATGGTCATGCGTGAAATCAAGTCCTAATCCCTAATATCCAGTAGTCGTATGATTTCTCAGCTTCTATATTTAGGATCAATAACTGTGTGATTTTCTCATAATATCCTACAGGCGTTCGTGCAACCTGGATTCTTAGGCTGGTATCTATATCTAGAAGAGTGTCTCCTACATCTGGCTGTGGGACCAAAGGATCACAACCAAAGGTTTTTTCTTTCAAACCCTTCTCCAGTCATATGAATGTTGCCTAGGTAATCTGTAGCTCAGTTGATTTGACCAAAACGTGTGTGCTTGGTCATCTTCTACGTTTAACCCACTCAATTGGGAATTGATTTGTTGTAATCTTACCGTTGTTTGGAAGACTTAAATCCTAAGATTTTGATGTATATCAGATTATCGCTGTGATGAGCTTGGGCTGAGGAACGATTGGCTCGAATACGTATTCCCGGGCTCTCTAGGTCCCGTGATTGTCATACAAAAGCAAAAAGTAAAGCGAACTACAAAAGAAAATAAAATTTAACTATGTGAAGTATATCTATAGTATGTATGACTTCTCTATTTTGTTGTGTTTTCTGATGAGCTTTACGAATTTAAGAAAGTAGCTATTTGAAATATCTAGAAATGACAACTAAAATAATCAATTTAAAACAAACAAAATAACCAAGTGTAGCTATTTTTCGTGCAATTTGTAGATCTATTCTAAACAATGAAATAGCTTATCTAATCTATTTGCAAGACTCTCGATCCTACCTCAGAAGTGAGGAGTGAATCATAGTTTCTTAGAAACTATCAATCCCCACAGCTTCCCTGGCAATATCGAGAGTAGAATTAACTAAAATACAGCAATTAACTACTCTATTTGACACGATTCTAACTAGAACTTTGAAAGCTAGAACCTGGATTCTGCGAGCAATGGTGAATCTTCTAGTGTGTGTGATCTTGTCCCATCAGTGTGATCTCCTCGTTCCTTTGTGTTCACATGGATCCAAAAAAGCATGTAATTCTAGAATCAACATAGGTAGATATTGGGATAAAGGAAGCTCAGAATACAGACTAAATACAATGCGAGTAGGAGAGGGATAGCGCAAGAGTATAGAGCTTGGCTTATGTAATTCCTAGCGAGGATTTATTGCGAGTCATGCAACATAAAGCGTCCAAAACCTGAAACTATCCTTTTTGAGGAGCAAAACCTACAACTTTAATGGCTTCCTAAGCTATTCTACTCCAATGGATTGGATGAAATAACAACAGTGCTTGCACAAGATGGATATGTGGCTTACCAACAGTAAAACAATGCTAACTAAGCATGCAATGAAAGAAACTAAGCATTCTAAGCAAAAGGAAAACTAAATCTATTGCAAAGAGAAATCAGAGGCAAATTTTGAGGGCCATTTGCTTGAGCACAAGCCAACTATTTATAGCATTTACATTTACCCAAGGTAAAAGCCAAATAGAACTCTTAAACTATAAACTATGGCAAAACACTATTCCAGGGAACCAATCATAAATGCAAGCTTACGGAGGTGAAAGAAAGTTGGTAAAAAGTTGAATTTATGTGAGTCATGTTAAAAGAGCTTTCTGGAAAATGCGTAAAGGACCGCCACCCCGAGCGGGGCGGAGGTTATAGGACTGCCACCTGTTCGTGGTGGCGGTTTCATCACTGAAGAGAAAAGGGCCAAGAAAAGAGGGGAAAAGGGAAAGACAAAGCACACGGGGCTAAGCGGGGCATGCAGGATGTTAACGCACACTTGGAGAGATTTTCTGGATCCCGAACACCTTGCAAGGAGACCTGTATCATCATTGAGGCACGTGTCATGTTGTTACGCGATGCAAGATTACTTACAATTTTGGGTACGTACATATTTGCCCCCTCGGAGAAGCATTTTAGCCATGAAGAGGCGTAAAATGGTGGGTCCGAGTATGGCGGTCCCGAAATGGGAAGTTAGAAGTTATACCTGCTATATCTGTGTGTTGAAATGACGCCGTCCAAGATTCCCGCTACCTGTAAAACAAAAAGAGAACTCAAGTGCAGATAGACACAATAGTTTGAAAAATAAACGCTAAAATAATAGGGAATGAGAATGTACCATTTGTGTGGGGATAGGAACTTACCTCCGTCGGTGCTCCAAACCTGTGAAAAGTCATTTAAAACGAATCCAGATGCTATATATATGAAAAGTGGGCCCATTTTCCTATTCAATTGTATGAGTCGATTTGATTGATTTTGAGCTCTAGGACCCACGGTGACGGTTTCTTGCGTGAGTAGAGCCGAACGTCTATGACGAGATAGTCATCATGCCTCCATGTGTGGAACACCGACTCGTGAGATCACAGTTAGTTTTCTTCAGTTTATCCTTGTTACCCCCTTAAATTTGAAATGCTAAATACTTTGTCATGGTGGAGTAAATTTTGAAAATGTTAGTGTTAAAAGGTCCACCTAGGGGGGGCGCCTACTGGGTAGGCTTTGTTTTTAGGTAAAATGGTCATTTTTTGCACTTTTTAGGCTTTTTAAATTTAAAAACCCACGTGGGTTTTCAGACCATGACCGCCGCCCTGCCCAGGGTGACAGTTACATGACCACCGCCCTGTTCAGGGCGGCAGTTACACAACCACCTCCCTTAAGGTGGTGGTTACAAAACTACCTCTCTGCTCAGGGTGGCGGTTTTGCACAGAATGCAAAAGGATAATCTGTTTGAAATTGTTTTTACTTTTCTATCATTTCTACGTGTTTTCATGATTTTTCCAATATTACTCAGATGCTAACTTGCTCTGTTTTGTGTGTTTTTGGGTGTATGCAGGAGAGAGAGGAGTATATCCGGTGGAGCATAGAGATGGAGTGTGATTGGCTCCCAGGGGTACTAGATGCCCTCTCGCGGGATGAGGAGGACACTCTTGAGTGGGTGGGATACTACACCTTTCACGCGTGGCCCACGTTACACCATCTAGTCACATCCTTTGTGACTTGTTCTCATACTAGGATGCAGATCGGAACACCTTCGATTGCTGTGGGTCTGCAGTGAGTGGATGATTACATTGGAGGACGCGTCTATCACATTCTGGGGTCCCGATCATCGGAGACGACTCACCCTAGAGATAGCAGGTTCATGGGCATAGATTACATAGTGGGCTACATATATGGGAGATGCAGTCATCTCCACGGGGTCGAAGAAGGGGGTTAGAGTTCGATCCATTCCTTCTTTTCCCATCCCCTTACTTCGCCAGGCCATCATGGGGATCCTTGCCTTGAGACTGATCGGGGACAAGGGAGGAGATACATTATTATACTGCTAGTCCCCTATTATTGCACAGATAGAGGGACACGGTCGATATATGCCTGGGGAGCAGACATTCTTGGGACCACCTACCACAACTTATACAGGGTGGTCCGTTTACAGGGGCAGTCCTTGAGCCACCCGACCCTGGTTATGAGTTGGGTCTATGAGCACTTCATCCCCTACGGCAGAGGTGTAGAGGTGACAGACCCCGGAGCTGTGAGGGCAGCCAGATGGATAGACATGTCGGTGCTTAGAGCACCTCATCAGCCAGTTGCCTCCCTGACTACTACCGACATGGAGGCTACACCATACCAGACTATGGCAGGTATATGGGGCGAGGAGGCTCTTACCTTGATCTCCTGCTCCACCACAAGGAAGCTTATTGATTGGGTGGGGCGAGTGGAGATGTACCCCTCTGGCCATGTTCCTCAGTAGTTTGGCTTACCATACATGGGTATGCTTCCCCCAGTGGCACCAGTATACAGATCAGTCCGAGAGGCCAGAGGGGGGCCTAGAGGCCGGGGTTGGACAGTGGTTACTCCTGGCATTCCTATTGTAGCTAGGAGGATAGTACGTGCTAGAGGGAGAGCCGATGCGCCTCAGGAACCTTTGCTTCAGATTGCTGCGGATCCTGCCCATCGCAGCGATGACCCCATTGAGGTAGACTCCGAGTCTGAGGATTTTACGGGGGAGATAGAGGAGGAGACCGAGGACGGTGATCTTGAGTGGCACGACACCTAGGATATCATGCAGGTGGAGAGGGCCGATCAGAGTGCAGAGAGGGTGACTCTTGTTTCAGAGGAGCCACTCTCCCAGGGCCATGAGGAGGATGAGTCTATTGCGGGGTGTTACGTTGCTCCAGCCATAGGAGCATCCCCTCAGTCGGCGGGGACATCCGTGGTAGGTGCTGATCCTATAGATCCATCCGGAGGCTTGGTGATCGAGTAAGTTACCCTCTCTCCCTTTTAATGTTCATTTCTTTGTTAGGATCTCCTTATTTGCTATCTTTATTTCTAATTTCTTGTTTTCTCCTTTGTTTGTAGAGATCGCCGATGAGTGGTGAGATTTGATTCGCGGGGTATGCAATGATACCACATGATCCCCATGGAGAGGAACGGCATGAGGCTGTCTGTGGATGCTAGGGAGCCTTGACAAATAGGTGAGATATGCGATGTCTTTGCCCCGATCGGCATGTGGCCGGGATGGTATCGAATCTCCGCACTGAGTGAGTGGGGTATAGGGCGGTGAGTGCCCGATGAGGAGCCATTCTTGTGTTGAGACTGCGGCTGCCCCTCGGGATCCAGAGCCTTTGTGCACTCGAGCACCGGCGTAGCCGAGTCCTAGGCATAGGCGTGTGCCTTCAAAGGGGTCTCGTAGGGATTGAGAAGCCACTTGGCTCTCGTAATTTTTGTATGATACATTCTTTTGTATACCCTGGCTCTTTGAGTGTTTTTACCATGCTTAGTGCATGATGACATTGTACATAAATGTTGATCATTTATATATATGCATATTTGTTCCGGATCAAACTCTTGGCATTCATGGCTCACTTTCTATTTCCAGTTTCCTTATGTATACTATGATGTATGTTTATATGTTTCTTTTTAGAATATATGCAATGGTGAACAAATGATGCAAGTGTTTTACTTTCCTTTTTTGTATTTCATGATGCTGATATATGATGATGTAGATATAATGTGATTTTGAATCTTAGTTTCTGTAAGCAATTTGGATACTTCATATTTGTTTTGGAAAAGTGATGAAAATAAACCGGTATGATGAACAGATAAACCTGCCCCTACCCCCAACTCCACGCAACTAGTAAGATGTGAGGGCTTATCACCAAGAGTTGGGAAGGGCGCAAGTTATGAGGTGTAGTGAAATGATAGTGATGGAAGATAGAAAAAGCTTTGGCGGAACCAAATTAGGACACCACAAGTCCACTCCACTCGAGTGACTTCATAGTTTTGGATGCAACTTGCTTTGTGGTTTATCCAGACTTAGACCCATAGATGGCCACATAGTAAACAAAATCTAGGTTTTTGGGATTTTAACTCTCTTATGATTTTGAACATATGATTCATTTGTTTTTGAATCAAAGCTTTAAGGTTTGAATTGTTTCGTATGACCTTTTGCATTTATTTGTCAAGAGGACCCCTACACCTTGCCCCATGCTACTAGTAAGAAGCGTGGGTTTATCACCATGGGAAAAGCATAGGCAAGTAAGGGCATTTCAATCCTTTCCCAACCCTACATCACTAGTAAGAGACACAAGCTCATCACCAAAGGTTGGTGGGGCAAGGAAATGTGTAAAATTAAAATTTTCTATTTGATCAATGTTTGACTTGTTTATTTGAGTAAAATGTCAGTATGTATTTATTTCCAAAGAGATATACATATGGGATAGATGTGACACCATGAAGCTTCTAGAATAGACCATAGGTAAGACACCTACCCTAAGAAGAAACCAAAAGTGAGAATAAACTTGTAGATCTTGGTATGGTTACCGTTAAGACTTTGTCATGTCTAGTTTTATTTGATAAAATGATTCCGAGATAATTGATGATATCATGAAAATGGAGAAGCATGATTTAAAGAGTTTATGCCAACAACATCATGAGTTTGTAATGAATTGCTTTGAGAATAGATTCCTTGATCACAATTTGTGTATGAAACAAGCGGACAATATGATCCTAATCTATATGAAGATGTAATGTAGATATATATAAGTAGTGCTAGCTGCTTACGCGTAGAACCGCTTGAGGTGCAGGGAATTGACCGTTTCACCAAATTCCTCACCTTCTAGCATACATAAGAGGTATGCACTGTTTCCATAGTCCTTCATGAATCGGTATGGGCCCAACCATTTAGACTAGAATTTCCTTCCTTTGCCGGTCTTCTTGTCGATCCAGTTGTCTAGCCTTAGAACTAGATCACCTTCATATATGTCATGTTCATAGACTTTCTTGTTATACTGTCGGCACATCCGGTCAGCATAGACTCTATGCCATTGTTCATCATCTAACCTAGCTTCATCTAGGCTTTCTAGTTGGGAAAGACGTGCTTCTCTGTAAGCGTCTTCATCCAGAATCCCTTGTAATGAAATGCGGAGATCGGGTATTTCAACCTCAAGTGGGAGAACTGCCTTTGCCCCGAATACTAGCCGAGAAAGGAGTTACTCCCATTGGTGTTATTATTGAGGTTTGGTGGGCCCATAAGGCCGGATATAACTTTAAGTGCAAATCTCGTTTGTTTTCTTTCACCTTTTTATAGAGAATGGCTTTTAGTGTTTTATTCATCACTTCAACTTTGTCCGTTGGCTTTGAGGGTAATACAAGGAAGCGATATGATGGCTTATTTTAAATTTATTGCATAGTTCACGAACCTCTTCATTCTTAAAAGAATTTCCATTATCGGAGAAAATGATTTGCGGATACCGTACACTGTAAATGATTTGGTTCAAAATGAACTTGCGATTACAAAACCGAGTACAGTAGTAAAGGCATAGCCTCTACCCATTTGGTAAAATATTCGATTCTTAGTGATTATAAAATTATGGCCGTCTCAGTGGATGAGGGAGAGAATTTCCCTATTAAATATAGGCCCCATGTAGAAAAGGGCCATGGAGTAGCGATTGGTTGCGAGCTTGTGCTGGCATGTGGATCTCATGGGAGAATTCTTGGCACTTATGACACCTGCGTATGAACTCTACTACATCGTGTTCTAGAGTAGGCCAGAAATAGCCCATTCGATGTATTTTATGAGCGGTGGCATGGCCACCGAATTGACCTCCACACATTCCGCTGTGAGATTCATGGAGAATCTTCTTGGATTCTTCTGTGTCGACACATCTTAGAAGCATTCCATTGAATGCTTTCCGATAGAGCACTTGCTCTATAATGATGTATTTTGCTATGATAATGTGTAGCCGCCTTCTGTGTTGCGGTGTGGCCCCTTCTGGATACGTATGGTCCATGATATAATTAATGATATCAGTGTACTAGGGACACTCAGAGATAGAAGGTCAGGTTTCGATGTAGTATACGCACTCATCTGGAAAATCTAGATCTACTAGATTGCCTCCATCTAATGGGTTATCAGCTAACCAATCCGTGATGATTTGTCCCTTAACTGATTTCGGTTTACAAATGTTAATTCAAATTCTCCCATTAGGGTTATAAAACATCCAGCTTTCTTAGATAAGGACCCTTGTGTGAGAAAAGTTCGTAAATGGTCCATTTTTACCATGACCCTTGTTTCTTGATTCAGCATATAGTGTCTTAAGCGTTTGGTTGCAAAGACTATGGCGAGGCATTCTCGTTCTACTTGTGTATAACGTGTTTCATAGTCGAGCAACGTTCGGCTAATGAAATAAATCACGTGTTCTCTCTTGTCATCGTCTTCTTGAGCGGCAAAGCGCAGCTAGTGAGACATTGGTAGCTTGTGAGTATAAAATTAACGAGCGATCTATCTTAGGTGGCATTAGCATATGTGGTGACAACAAGAAACGCTTAACCACGTTTAAAGCTTCATTTCAATATTCAGTCCAATCAATGCTATAGTCTTTCTTGAGTAAATTGTTGATTAGATGAATGGCAAAACTTAAGTCCAGGATGAATCTTCGGATTGCACCCAACTTTTCGAGAAATGACCTGATTCTAGATTCATCCGAAGGTGGAACCATTTTGAGGACAGCCCGAATTTTGGTTGGGTCAACATCTATTCCTCGTGATGATATGATGTAACCTAGGAGCTTCCCTCCTGTTACACCAAAGACGCATTTTTCTGGATTTAGCGTGACTCCGTATTCTATCAGACATGAGAGAATGACGCGAGTACTTCCAGATGGTCACAATGCTTCTTGGCCTTAGCCAACAAGTCATCTACGTAGGATTCCACAATTTTATGAATTAGATCGTGGAATATATATGTCATAGCTCGCTGATATGTAGCACCAACATTCTTGAGACCGAATGGCATAACAGCGTAGCAATAGGTTCCCCAAGGAGTTATAAATGTGGTTTTAGCTTGATCTTGTTTAGATATTTTAATTTGATTGTATCCCGAGAATCCATCCATGAGAGACAAAAGTTCAAACCCAACTGTTGCATCAACAATGACATCAATGGATGGCAATGGGAAGTCGTCTTTAGGACACGCTTTGTTGATGTCTTGAAATCTATGCAGATGCGTATCTTCCCATTCTTCTTGAGAACAGAATGATATTAGATACCCATTGGGAGTAATCGATTGGCTTGATGAATCCTACTTGGAGGAGTTTTATTACCTCCTCTTTTACCATGAGAGCTACCATGGGTTTCATGGGTCTCGATTTTTGTTTAACTGGCTTTGCATCAGATTTAGTGATGAGGTTGTGCACCACAATGTGGGGTGAAACTCCTATCATTTCCTTATAATTAAATGCAAATGCCTTCTGATATTCTTTAAGGATCCGATTGTGTATTTCTACTTCCTCTGGGGGTTAACGAGGATCCTAGTTTTAATATCCTTGGTTCATCTTCCATTCCGATGTTAATATCAATTGTTTCTTCGATCAAAGAGGTGTTACTCTCTTCAAACTCAGGTGGCGCTGAGGTAAATCCAAATCATCCCCATTTTCTACTTGTGCATATGCTAGGTTCCATTTGTGAGGGAAGATCCATCATGGGATTTCAAAGTAGGAAGACAAATGTGGGATTAAGGATAAATCTATCATATGATAGGAGAGATGTAGTGCCACATAGGTCTTTAAGTAATTCGAGAGTGGTCATGTCACTATCAACGTGGTCTAGGATAGTAGATTCATTTCCATTTAAAAGAGAATTTGTCATTTTCTTTATCAATGGTTCGTCACGAAGGGATACCATGAAATGGGTATCCTCTAACTCATTGCTTGGAGTAAAACATGATGTTGAAGTTGCTATTGAATTGGTGAGAAGATTTTTCTCTTGCGGGATTGCTTCAATTGATATGAAGTCAAACTCCTTACTTAAATCTAATACAGCTTTTTTGTAAAGTTGTAAGTGCTTGGCTTTGGTTTCATATACCTCAGAGACTTGATTTGCTACTAATTGCAAGTCTCCTAAGACTCTGACGTTATCAACACCAATTCTCTTAGCTAAGATGAGGCCAAGGAGGAGGGCTTCTTACTCAGTGCCATTGTTTGTGCACTCGAAATTTAGTTATAAGGTAAAAGGTAAGACTTTTCCTTCAGAGGAAGTAAAGATTATACCTGTCCCTGCTTCGTAACGGCATCTAGCTCCATCAAAATGGAGCATCCAATATTTGACTGGGAATATGGACGCTAGGATATCTGTTGTGTTTTCATATTCTACTTCCACCATATAGAGATCCTCTGCTGGAAGAGAGCCAATGCCTAGGGAATACCCTATGCCTCACCGAATCGAATGGTAATAATATTGGTAGATCATTTTCTAGCAATTCAATGATTTTGCAGAGTTCCTAATGATACTACTTCTACGCTTTAGCCTCATCTTTGGGAGTTGGGGTTGCTTTGGCCGAGCTCATAGCTTTAAGATTTGTCGTAGGTACCAACTTTTCGTTTATTTTTACATCGTAGGTTTATTAAGTTGATTTGTTGGGAGTTCAAACTCCGAGTGTATGCCTGGTATTTTCTTTAAGTCAACTAGGTGTACATCAAATGGTTTTGGATCACCTTTGGCCACGAATACCTTTCCTAAATGTAAAAACCTTACTTCTTGAAATAGTGTAGAAGGGATTGCCTTCATGTGGTGTATCCATGGTCAGCCAAGGATCATATTATAGTTAGTTTCCCAATCTATAATATAAAACTCAGTCAAGATGGTTTTGGGTCCTAAGGTGACCGGTAATATTATAGTTCCAACCGAGGTGGCTTTAAGGCTATCATAGCCCCTTAGTGTATTTTGAGTTGTGGAACAATTGGTTTCTCCATACCCTAGCTTTTGAAGGAAAGAGAAGGGGACTATGTTAACCACTGCCCCATCATCTATCATTGCACGCTTTACATAGTTGTTATAAACCCATACTTGCAAATGTAGGGCTGGATCACCTCGGCATGTGATCTCAGCATCTGTCGGCATTTTTTTATCTCGAATATGAATTCGACGTCCCTATCCACCTGCCCTAGAGGATGAACATCAAAGTCCACATGATTTACCTGTGTTTCAGGAGGTGGAGTGATGTTAATTAAATGACCTAAACCTAATGCTTCTAAAAGAGCAACCCTATGGGCAGGAGAGTTCTTTAGTAAGTCTAAGAATGAAATGTGCGAGAAGGTTTTTGTTAGGTCATTAATCAAATCATAGGCTCCCACAGGTTTTACTACGATTTGTTGGATGTCATCTGCCTCTGGTAGGTGGCTTGGACTTGGCTGAGAGAAATAATCTCGCATCCTTGTTATAGCTTTGATGGGTAGTTCAGCGTCTAACTCCACTAAACTGACTACCTTAGGTCATGGCTGACTTCCTAGTTATGGCACAACTAATGGATTTAGCGAGGTCGAGGCTTCATGATCATTGTTTCCTGTCATTACACCCTTGTTCGTCCCAGTTAGATTTAGTCTGATTGTTATCATGATTTGGGAGTGGATCATTAAAGATCTTCGGGGTGCGTTTGAGGAAACGCCTCAAAAAGGTATTTGACGTTGGTGACATAGGATTTGCCAAGAACATATCCATGAAAAGTTATTTTTGTTCATCTGGCAAGCGTTGCATGAATTTATTGTAGTCACGGCACGTTCTAGTGTTATGGGCTCTCGATTTTGTGGAAACCACAATACGAATTAGGATTGTAATTCCTAGTTTGTTGGTTTGATGTGTATTGTGGCCCAAAATTTTGATCAAACCGTTGTCTATTAAAATTTTGTGTTTGTTGTTTTTGGTTTGAATTCTGGTTTTGGTACCTAGTTGAATTTTGGCTTGGACCCTGTATGGGATTTCTCCGTTGTTGTTGTTGTTGTGGATGGTTAAAATCCACTGTATTGATTGTCGGGGTAAAGTTGTTATTTCATTGGTTGTAAGTTTTTGATGGAGTATTGAGAACATTTACCTTTTTAGGCTGGTCGGTAACTCCATCTTGTTGTTACACCCGATTTTTGTTAAGGATTTTAGGTCCTTGATTGATGTTCTGTAGTAGGATAAGTTGTAGTGTTCTCGGTTGGGGGTGATTAACCTCCCGTTTGCTCCATATGTTTTGCGACCACTATCAATTGCCGCTTGATCTATTCAAGAGCGCTCTCAAGTACTTCATCGTAAGTTCTTAATGGGAACTTCTGGACTTCTTCCTTCACTTCTCTGCTAAGAGAATGAAGGAATAAATTGCATAGTTCCATTTGAAGAATAAAGAACTATACGCCACCTTTGGATGAAATGGGTGACAGATTCATTTTGTTCTTGTTTGATGTGTAAGAACTCCCTGAGTCTTGTTCTTAATAATTTTTTCATGTCGAAGGCCTTGATGAACTTTGACACAAGTTGTTTGAATGAATGTATGGAAGCCTCAGGTATTCTATAATACCAATCGAGAGCGATGAATTCCAAGGTTTTTGGGAATATTTTAGCAATAACCCCATCCCATGGGAGTAGTTCTTGAATGGATGTAGTGTAAGCTTTGATATGCACATTTGGATCTCCCTCTCCTTTGTATTTGGGCAAATCGGGAAGAGGTCTTGGAAGCATGACGCTTCGTATGGTGAAATCTATTTGTGCTCTTTCAAATATTCCGTACGTCCCTATCGCATATGTTTTGACCATTAACGGTGCTCGTTGAGGAGCGGTGGTGGGATGGGTTGTTGATATGGCGTAGCGTATGTGTTGGCAGGGGCATAAGGAAGCCCCTGTGTTTGAGAAAACATGTTAGGAGAGGAGAACATATCCCCTTGTGGTGATTTGGAGTATATGTTTAAGTATGACGGGATACTATCCAGAATGGATTGTTCGCACTAGACCGGGAGGAACAATGTTAGAGATGGTTGGTCTAGTTGGCGTTTATTGTGAATACTACGAGTCATGCCTAACGTGCCTACTCCCGTGAGGATATCTAATTGGCTAGGATGGTGTGGAGGATTGGAACTCCCTTCTTGCATGATTACGAATTTTGACTTACTTGGGCAAGTTCTAACCCTCTAACCTTTTCTATTAGAGTTGAAATGACTTCATTTGGTGAAGTCACGGTGTTTTTCCGTAGTGGCGTTTGTTGTATACCATGGTTTTGTATAGGCATGTGATATCCTGCTATGAAATAATCACTATCTTGCCAATTTTCTCCGAGAGTATTTCCTATATGCAGTGGCATAGAGGTATTTTCTTGAAAAGAGACCTCGGGTTGTGTTTGTAAACCTCCTACAGGTGGATACATACTTCGAGAATGTTGGTTGTTCCTGGCATAACGTACTGAATATTCATCGTCTAAACCTCGGTATGAGTTTGATTGTCTACTAATTTGTGGTCTAAGCAGCATCTGAGGAGATGAACCAGATTCTCCGGTGAATGTCATGTTATTTGAGCCTGAAGGCTCTGTTTGTTGTGTTTGAGCGAGCTGATCTAACTCCTCAGTTTGAAATGATGAGTTATATCTGATTCTCAGAGTTTGTGTTGACAACTGGTTAGTTGAATAGTTGTCACCCCATACTGAGAGTGAGGGTGATGATTGTCTATTTTGTTGGGTGTAGTATGCCTCAAGACCCAAGAGGGGTCTGCCATATGCATCAAATCCTGACATATTCGGGGGGTATATGAATACCCGCAGAATAATGGGAAGGAGTGAAGGTGATGGTGAAATCCAATGAGGTACAGAAGGTGAAACAGTTGTTTGTTCACATCGGGTTCACCAATTTTGTACGACGGAAAAGTGACATGCGAGCATGGGAATCTACAAGTGACTCTTCCTCGCACCCGACCTCCCGAGGTCGTGCCGAGATAGCCGGTGGGTATGGAATATGTGTGAGATGCAGAAAAACTAGTTAGGCAATCTAATGTCTTCAATACGCACTAGCGGAATTTGCGAGTCTAAGGAAAAGAAGGCCCTCCTAACTTGAACTGGTGTGATAGATCGGTCAGCAAGGATGACTGCTCGAAGGCTCCAATCAATATCGAGCTCTGGCGTGATTCGATCTATAGGTTGTGGAATACGTGGAAAATGACCTGGGATAGTTTCGTGTATTTCTTCTGGACAGGGTCATATGGTGGATGGTAAATATAGTCAATTCTATGGACGATTCTCTAGCCTAGTCTAGAATTCCCTAGCTCTATTAGCTATTGTGTCTAGCAAGGATAATTGTTCAATGATGATAGGTGGAAGTGGGGTAGACTAGAATACGAATGCGCATAAGCTAGTGTCTATGTCTAATTCTCCTATGGATTCGTTGGGCTACGGGATTTGTGGGTCACAACCGTAGATTCTTAGTTGTTGTGGACCTGTTATGGTCATGCGTGAAATCAAGTCCTAATCCCTAATATCCAGTAATCGTATGCTTTCTCAGCTTCTATATTTAGGATCAATAACTGTGTGATTTTCTCATAATATCCTACAGGCGTTTGTGTAACCTGGATTCTTAGGCTGGTATCTATATCTAGAAGAGTGTCTCCTACATCTGGCTGTGGGACCAAAGGATCACAACCAAAGGTTTGTTCTCTTTCGAACCCTTCTACAGTCATATGAATGTTGCCTAGGGTAATCTGTAGTTCGGTTGATTTTACCGAACGTGTGTGCTTGATCGTCTTCTACGTTTACCCCACTCAATTGGGAATTGATTTGTTCCAAGCTTACCGTTGTTCGGAAAACTTGAATCCTAAGATTTTGAACTATATCAGTTATCAATGTGATGAGATTGGGCTGAGGCACGATTGGCTCGAATACGTATTCCTTGGGCTCTCTAGGTCCCATGATTGTCATACAAAAGCAACAAAGTAAAGCGAACTACAGTAAAATAAAATTTAACTATGTGAAGTATATCTATAGTATGTATGACTTCTCTATTTTTGTGTTTTCTGATGAGCTTTACGAATTTAAGAAAGTAGCTATTTAAAATATCTAGAAATGACAACTAAAATAATCAATTTAAAACAAACAAAATAACCGAGTGTAGCTATTTGTCTATGCAATTTGTAGATCTATTCTAAACAATGAAATAGCTTATCTAATCTATTTGCAAGACTCTCGATCCTACCTCAGAAGTGAGGAGTGAATCATAGTTTCTCAGAAACTATCAATCCCCATGACTTCCTAGCAATATCGAGAGTAGAATTAACTAAAATAAAGCAATTAACTACTCTATTTGATACGATTCTAACTAGAACTTTGAAAGCTAGAACCTGGATTCTGTAGAAAAGTGGCGAATCTGATGGTGTGTGTGATCTTGTCCCCTCAGTGTGATCTCCTCATTCCGTGGATCTAGAAAATCTTGTAATGCTAGCATCAACATAGGTAGATATTGGGATAAAGGCAGCTCGAATACGGGATCAATACAATGCGATTAGGAGAGGGATAGCGCAAGATTACGAGCTTGGCTTATGTAATTCCTAAGCGGGATTTATTGCAAAACACTATTCCAAGGAACTAGAATCATAAATGCAATCTTATGGAAGTGAATGAAAGTTGGTAAAACATTGAATTTACGTGATTCGTGTTAAAAGAGCTTTCTGGAAAATGCATAAAGGACCACCTCCCTGAGCAAGGCGGTGGTTACAGGACCGCCGCCCTGTTTAGGGCGGCGGTCACGAGATCGCCCTGATCGGTGCGGTGGTTTCGTCACTTGAGAAAAGGGGCCAAGAAAAGAGGGGAAAAGGGAAAAACAAAGCACGCGGGGGCTAAGTGGAGCATGTAGGATGTTAATGCACACTTGGAGAGCTTTTCCGGATCCCGAACACCTTGCGAGGAGACCTGTATCATCATTGAGGCACATGTCACGTTGTTCGCAGCGATCAAGATGTACCTTACAATTTTTGGTACATACAATTCCCACCTAAAATCCCTCCAATAAACATATCAAAATCTATACACAACTCTTATGCCTCCCTCGAGACCATCTTATTCCTCCCACATACTCTTATGCCTCTCGTACCATATCTTATGTCTCTCTCATAAAAACAATCATGTAAAAAATGCAAGCATTTCTTATCCAAGGTGGGGCACCCAACCCAACTCCCTCTAAAACATGAAATAAACTCTTATGCCTCCCTACATGTAAGATACCCATAGTCCCCTCCTACACCACACTTAGCCAATCTACCCAAGTACTGCAGCAACCATACCAAAACACACGAAAAACATATACATATACACAATATAAAATAAAGAATTTAAAAATAGTGTAGCTCCTACCTTTAAAGGGTACATATTTATCCAAGAGTCACACACCAAAATTCTTCAAGCCCAAAAATCACCAAAAATCTCCAAAAAATCCACAAGCACTCCAAAATCCCGTCACTCCTAAAATTCAAGAGCGCAAAATAAAATAAGTAAACCCCAAACAAGCAAAAGAACTTGAATAAATAGAAAAAGGAGAGAGGAGGGTGAGGTGGCTCCATGTAGGATGACACATCATTCATCCTCATCTCCACCTCATAAGTCAAACCTCAACCCTAATGCACAAAAATTGGTGGGTGAGAGAAATGAAAAATTACTTACACACACAAACCAAGCCCACACCCCCTAATGATAAACTCTAAAACACATGTAAGAAAAGTGCAATAAATGTCACTTTTTGACTTACAAAACACATAATGGGGTCTATTTTATACCCCCCAATCCATAGGTAGGGTTGGTATAGTAATTAAGTGTTGTGGGACAAGTTTAGCTTGTCCCACAAGCCTCCAAAATTGGCCCTTAAGGTCAAATCGAATTTCCATGAAGGGGTAGAGTATACAACGCTCAAGATCACAAGCACTCAACTTATAACACATGACCCACAGAGACATCAAATCTAATAAATTAATTCTTTTATCCCATCCATAATTAGTTTAGGACATGATTAATTAACTAAATTAAGACAATTTAAATAATTAATGCAAGGAAATTACATCACTATAAAATCTCATACTAAAATTAAATAAAGAAAAATAAATCAAAGAACAAAACACAAACCCCTTGGTCATAATTGGAGATGATCCCCCATGCACTCCCCTTAACAACAATTCAAACACATACATAAAAAGACATGTTGCCATGCCGACCCTTATTGAATTCATCTAGCATTCCAATGTGGTTGGTATCCAATCCCCGTGTTGTTTGTTGTGATAATGTTTACCTCCAAAACACATAATTCAGCCCAATCTAATACATGAGAAGGATCAGCAATGTATCTCCTAAGTATAGAAACATGAAATACATCATGGACATGAGATAAGCTAGGTGGCAATGCTAGATGATAGGCCAAAGGGCCAATACGCTCCAAGATCTCAAAGGGACCCACAAACATAGGAGTAAGATAAGAACCATTTCCGTAATGGATAGGGATCTTATGCAGCATGACACGAAGAAATACCTTCGTGCCCACCTCAAAACTATGATCTATCCTATGTTGATCTACGTACTTCTTTTGTCGGTCCTACACCTCCTGCAATCTCTTCCTGATCATAACAACTTACTGCTCCTTATCCTGTAGTAAGGATGGCCTAAGAGAAACCCTATCCTCCAACATGTCCCAACTAAAAGGTGTCTTGCACTCTCTACCATACAAGACACGAAAGGATCCATGTCTATCGAACTTTGAAAATCATATTGTAGGCAAGCTCCACCAAGTATAAATCTTTGCTCTCATCTCAATCGATGATCCATAATGTAAATCCTAAGCATGTCCTTAAAAATCTAATTCTCCCCGCTCGGTCTATCCATCTATCTCATGGTGATATGTTGTACTTAAGTTGATCTTCATCCCGAGAGCATACTTCATCATCATCCGTATGAGAAGTGTACAAAGGATCTTGGTGACAAATGATCTTTTGCGAGAATCCCGTGTAACCCGATAACCTCACCGAGATATACCCATACCACTACACTAGCTGTGTAGGTGGTCTTCACTGGATAAAAATGATCCACTTTCATCTATTTATCCACTCGACCATGATGGCATCGTGGTGGTATCTCGATGTCGCTAACCCAACTATGAAGTCCATGTAAATGATCTCCCATTTCCACTCTAGTATGGTGTGAGAAAAGAGAAGGCTATCTGGATGCTGATGTTTGGCCTTCACCTTCGAGACTCTAAATTGCATGACACAAATATATCCATGTCTCTCTCAAGTCCTCTCCGTGGTAAAGTTGTCTCAAGGTGGCGTGCATCTTCTTCACCCCGAGATGTGCTGAATAAGGTGCATGATGAGCCTATGTCAAAATATTCTTTCTCAACCCTCCATCTCTAGGAACATAAATCTGACCTTTGTTCCTAAGAATACCATCTATCTCTACTGAAAATACATTAAAATTCCCCTCAAGGGGTCTCTGAGACTCAATCTTTTCTTTGGATGCAAGGTATAAACTTTCATGAGGAAGCTGCTGCAAACTCCTACTCCACAAATTGGTACCCACTAAAGTTTCCATAGCCACATGTCTCTATCTACTAAGGGAATTTACAACCACATTCTCCTTCCCCTTCATATGCTCTATATCAATATCGTACTCACAAAGAAACTCCATCCAACGTCGCTAACGAGTGTTGAGATTGGGTTGTGTGAAGAGGTGGAAAAGACTCAAGTGATCAATCCTGAGTGTGATCACATTCAGTCTAGATATTGTTTTCCATTTCTCTATCCAAGAGAATGAATTGTTAATTTGGGCATGAATTTGGGGTTTCCCCTTCCTTCTATTTTTCCACAGTCATGTTTTCCCTATCAAATTTTTGTCCCAACATCCATTGAAATAAGGTCCTTTCTGATTGGATGTGGCCCTGGGTCTTTTTGGTGAAACTTGTCACTTTTGTCACATTTGTAAAAAATACCAAATTGGCCCCGCAGCCCCAATAGTATCTAATTTATTATTCAAAAAAAATGAATCAGTAGGGAAAAATTCTTACTTTGACCCTGAAGATGCACACGTGACCATTTTTCAAGACAAAGGTAGAGAGGTAGATCGTTGGAACATTTTGAAGATTTTTGCATTTTTGTGAAAAGGAGCAAAGTTATAAATTGATTCGCAACCCCACAAAGGATAGAGTGATGTCACATGTTTGAGTCATCATTTGAAAATTCAAAGTAGGGAAGTGGGTCGGCAGAACACTTTGGAGTTTTTAAGCTCTGTTTTCAAATGATGTAAAGGTATAAAAGTGATTTACGACTCTAATGGGGCCCACATCAAAATTTGGAAATGAAGAAGGGGTCACCCGAGCATTTTGATGTTTTTGGCCTAATTCAACTCAAATATTTTTCACTTGGAGGGCCTGTGCTCATTTTAAGATCCACCTCTAGGTTCTACCTTTATAGTTACCCCAAGTGACACGTGGAGGCTTCTGCTAGTTCCTCTCTATACTTATACTTCTCCGTAATTTTTCTAAATCCTGGGACATGTGGAGGGCCCACACCTGCTTGGGGACCTACCCCAGCACTTTACTTTTGAATGAGTGTCAAAGGTACATGTGGAGGTTTCCATTGGATCTTCCCATACTTAGAATTTTCCAAGTTTCTAGTGCAACTTTGTCGGACCCTAGACACGTGGAAGGCCCACGCTTGTTTTGGAGTCCTTCTTTTGAGCTTCATACCAAAAACACACCGAAGAGACACATGGAAGATTCTATTGGCCCTACCCATACTTAGACTTTTCAATGGCTGAGGAAACTTTCTTGGACCCTAGGCACATGGCACCTTCCACTGGTCCTTAAACTCTTTCAAAAACTTTTTCAGGCTAAGACACATGGAGAGCCCGCGTTTGTTTTGGGTCTCCACTTTTAGGAACCATATCAAAAGTTCACCAAAGAGACACATGGAGGATTCCGTTTGCTCCTCTTTTTACTGAGACTTTTTCAAAGTCTGAGACAATTGTCTTGGGCCCAGGGCACGTGGAGATCCTGCACTTGTTTGAGGTCCCACCTCTAGACTTCATCTTTGAAGTTACACTGAATAGACACGTGGAAGCTTCCATTGGACCTTCCCATACTCTGAATTTTCAGCAACTGGTGTAACTCTCTAGGGTTCTGAACACGTGGAGGGCCCATGCTCATTTGGGAACCTACCTCTGGACTTCACCTTTGTAGTTACGCCAAGGAAACACGTGGAGGTTTTTACTGGCTCCTCCTTCCACTTATCTAAATCAGACTCACAAAGATAAGAATGTGGTATAATCCATGCAAGGACACTTGGACTCACAGTGCATAAATGCAAGTATCCCCGCATGGGAACTCATTTCTCAAGGTGTATTCTCGAGGGTGAAAAGGATTGCTTATTAGATCAAGCCATATGGAGCCACCTGCAAATTATTAAAAAGGGGATTTCATGCACAACAGAATAAAAGAATGATTAGAAGGACTATCAAAAATTATGGAATGGCATCCTAGCCATGGTTGAGGGTCTGAGAAACGTGATCAATTCATGATTTATCGACCTTGAAACTTTTGGGTGTAAACTTGTTAAACATCACTTTCTGGAACAAACTTGTAACAAACAAATGATTGCTTAAATATTCTTCTTTTGGGGGGAAATTTGGGACGAGTGAGTGAGTGCAATTGTATAAATGCAATGAGCATACTCTTGCAAAAGGTTCGGGGTTAATTTTTACGAGAAAATTTGAGAAATCCCATCTTCCTGAGAGACCATCTGAGAAACCTATTAATCTCTTGTGTTTTATATTTGATCACATCAAGGTGGTTTCAAGTGTATATCCATTGACAAGCTATAATATTGTTCAAGAAACTTTCCAACCGTGATAAATCTAATAGATCTTGAATTAATTAGTGTTGATCTTGAGCAAAATTGTGTCTCGCTTTTATTTCGAATGTATTCAAATGGTTTTAATGTTCTGTTACAATATTATGTTAAAATCCATCCAATCACTCAAGATCTCATTCCTTTGATATTATAGTGGCATTTGTAATTTAACTATGAGAATATCCTTCATCCTGTAATGAAATAAACAATTTAAAATCACTTTACTATCATTTTGTTGATAAAGATTGTTTGTAAGTCTATGAGTGTATCTTAGGCATGATGAACCAATGAACTTGATTCTTTAACTTGAATTCTTTATATTGAATTCTTTAAGAGTGTGTGAAACTATGCAGATATGGGCCTCCATTGATGCACACCTTCTGGTTAAAGGAATATTTTGGCTATTATGAAGCTTTCTGTTGTTGGTTTTTCCAATTATTATAGAGGTTCTCAAAGATCTAGTGAAATCAACTTCATCTTGCTTAATTCCCCACCAAAAATTTCAAATAACCATGAATCCTACCTGAAGTACCCCTATTTGTGCTATGTATCCAAAAATGAAAAAAATATATTCCCAAAATATACATAAGCAAGCAGTTTTTAAGTGTCTTTAGTAACCTGAACCTTGTTCAGAAAATATCTCCATTCTTTAGAAGTGACAACTTGTGTGAGTTAAATTGTGGTGTATTGATCATATTTTCTCAAGGTTCCCTTGAAAATTGTGCAAATAAGGATCCCTTTATGTCCTTCACCGACAGAGATTACAAAATGGGTCCTCTCACCCTGGTTGAAAGGCACGACCTAAAGTAGTGAGGATAGATAAAATCCTTAATGAAGGTGCTATCCATTTCTCCAATGCTTGAGTGACAAAGAGTCAGTTGAATCCCCTCCCCAACTACAAAATGACTTATACCATGATTTTTCTATCTCTAAGTATCTTGTAAATATGTGATGTTTCTCATCTTCCAAAGGAGAATCAATTTATATATCAAAAAAATTGATACTTTCTTTTCATAAAGATAAAGAAATGGTTTACCTATTAGTAGATGATATAGCTAGGCTCAACATTTCTGATATTTTGAATATGGTTTTCCTCTACCTTATGAGGTACATTACTCTTGAAGTGAATTATAGAAATATATTTACTCACCATCTTACTATACTTAATATATTTAGGCATAAGATTGTTATGAGCCTTCCCTTTTTCTTGTTTAGTTCTCTCTTTGCATCGGTGAATGATTTTCAATAGGGAAAGATTGATACCCCGATACACCATGGTCTAATTATATTTTATTTTTAATAATGGTAAAACAATGGTGGAAAAGGAATTAGATCCCAAAGTGGGGGATTCAAATGACAATTGTACTCTTACTGACCGTATGAAAAAATTGAGGAGAAAGAAGAGTATAAAACTCATGGGAAGGGAAATCTTGGTACTAAGGTTGTAGGTACTTTGATTAATATGAAAGGGGAGTCATCTAAAGGGAAAGAGAGAGTGGAGTTGGGTTGGAATGTGGCTTTTGATCAAATTTCTCTCAAGGTGAGTCAGGTGGAAAGGGATATGGAGGCCATAGGAAAAGTTGGAATATATATGGGAAAAAGTGTCATGCATTGCATCAATACCTCTAAGAAAATTTTATCACCCAAAAATCTATTAGGGAAGATATGGTAGAGATCAAAATTTTGGTTTCGAGTTACAGGGGTGTATGGTCAAGCTAGAGTAGGGACACAAAGTTTACAGTATAATATCCATCTCATTAGTTCTGATGAGGAAGATCAAGTTGAAGATGACATCCCTATCACGAGCGAGCAAGATGATCAGATGAAAGGACAGGAAGAGCGTCAACCAAAGGAGTACAAATGTTTGAAAACTAACTAGTCCCTTAGATATTGGAGATTTTGTTTGACTATTTGTGGACTATATCATTTGGGATGTTTTCCCCTCCATGTTTTATGATTTTTCTTGTATTAATCTATTGGACTGTAGTTTGGGATAAGTTGTTTTAGCCCTTTTTATCATGTTTCTTTTTTGTTTCTTCTTGGTGATGCTCACGATGCATTATATTGTAAGGTTTTTGGGTGCCTTAATCCCTGTATAAAGTAACCAATCATTATGTTAATGTATATTTAATAAACCTTGTTAATAGTAATTTTTTTAATGACATTTTAAATTAAACAAGACTGAGCGGCAAGTTCATGCCTTAGGGTTGGGAGATGTGCTAGATGTTTGATTTTTAAAAATTTGTCTATAATTTTTACATTACGTGCTTTATATTGCTAAGAAAAACCAATTTAATAGTTTTATAAAAAGTAGAATGTAACAATACTTAATGTATAAAATATGCACATACGGTATTCCAAAAGCCACAATGCCCATATGTAATGATTTTGAATACATAAAATATGTATATACTATAATTCTCAATTTAAATGTTGCACATGATGTAAATACCCATGTTAAAATTCAGATAGAAGACAAAACAAAAAATAAAATCATGCATCAAATATATAATTGTTTCAAAAATATAGAGTGATCTAGAATCATATTATGCTTGAAAATAATGTAGCAATATAGTCAAAATTTTGAAATACATAATATGTTATATTTTTTAGGTGCAATAAAAAAAAACCACGATTTTACAAGTTGAACATGCCTAAATAGATATAAGTTTTATACTAAATGGAATATCTAAAACAAATTAGTTAAAATATTTGTCGAATATCAATAACTAATAATAGTATTATTTTCTTGTCTTTAACACAATATAATCCATATAAAAATAATAATACAAACATAGAAAAAATAGTATTTTATAAAATTTAACTTACAAATCTAGTTTTTATTTCAAACGTGGATAAAGAAAAGATTAAAAAATTTGACTAGAAAAAACAAAATAGTATAAAATATATAAGGAGTGGGATGGGATTAAATTTAGAAATGTTTATAATGTGATTTTTTAAATAAATTTGATTAATTTTTATGAATAGTGTACTATTTTAGATGTGTTACTTGTCCAAGCATGCAAATACATCTTCCTCTTTGGATAAACATTAAATGTAGTGAATATTTTATTAACATTTTTTTCTAAATCTGGTATCTTATTTAAAGATTGGGAAAATGTCTTTCTTAGAATTTTGATTTTTATTAAATAGAAAAAATTAATGTTGCAATAAGGCCTCATAATTGTCAAAACAAGATTAACTAGAAATAAACAATATATAAATAAGTTTTGTAGATTAAAAATTATTTAAACAAAATATAAACATTAGAAAATTCAAAAGTTACTGAATTTTTTATTTTGACTAGTGGATTAAGGAGAATTTTTTTTTAATGAAAGTTATAGAATTCTTGCATAGGATGCGAGAGATAATAATGTAATATGTTTTGAGCTTAGTGCCTTAAGGTAATACAATACTTCCACAATATAATATTTTGGGCTTATGGATCACTAGCATTTAACAAGGCAAAGAATAATATTTTTTAGCTTAGCGTCTGCTAGCTTATGCAACACCATAATAATTGGATATTATCGATCGATAAGATTTAACAAAATAAAGTAAAATATTATCATCATAGAGTCAGCTAGGTTATACCACAATAACATATTTTCATGTACAACTACTATGTCCATTTTTTTGTAAAAGGGTGAATATGGGGGATTTGAAAGGACCCACATCCATTTACAAAAAGGCCCTTAAGGCAAAAAGATGACATTGAAACATAGAAGAGAGAAATCCTATAGGCAACAAAAGATAAAAATCCACATAAACGCAACCTGAGTAGAGAAAAAATATATTTTGTGAATAGGTTAGAGGATAGATGTTGCTTCCATTGTAGTAGCAATGGTGCTTCTATTAAAGATAATAAGAAACATATTAGAGTTTCCTTGTTCCTCGAATTCTCCTTTCACAAATTTGCATTTGTTATTTTGTTCTCCAAAATCTTTTTGGTTCTCTTACTCTTTTCATTACCATATTTTTTTTTCAAAAATAGCTCATTGTAATCCAACACTAACACATTGAATGACAACCCATTCTTAACATGAATATATTATAAAATGTTGTTATTGACAATGTGAATGATGTCGTAGCCATTAAATTTTAGTGAGTATGTGTAGCAAAGGACTATTTGTGGACAACAATAAGACCAACAAAATAATATAAAATTTATCAAATACATCTACTCATCGATTCCTGCACACCACCATGACCATAAATCGATTCTCGATATTCACTTATTTATAGCGCAAATTGAGCCACCATCCATACCACTAGTATTATTTTTCAAAAAACAACAGAACACATTCTTGGCAGGTGTTATGGGTTTGTAAAAAAATTCAAATTTTCCTCTCATGTTATTACAGATTAATCTGCATCATTTATCTATCAAGATGTGTTGTATTCCATCCTCTTTCATTGTTCTAACACATTTTTACTATATTACAAAATTATTTATTTGATAAACAAAACTACCTTCTATAAAATATTGAGTAAAAAAATTTCTTCCGTTTAATTATCTATAAAATCCCTACATGGATATAAGCCCTAATCTGCTATGGAAAATTTTACATTAACATAATTTTGTAATTTTGGAGGGGTTGAAGGTGAGAATGCATACCAATTTTTGACCTGGAGAGGAAATCAAAATGTTTCAAGAAATCGAACACAAAAAAATTGATTCTTACCTTGGTGAGATTTTTCTATTGATGAATAAATTATCTCGCTTACGCATTGACAGAGAGAATAGAAAGGCAAATGTTAAAAATAATTACTCAAAAATTGTCTATTTATAGAGACATGTAACTAAAAAATCCAACCGCCAATTTCATTGGCACATGAATTTCATAGGGAATGCGCATGATTTTACATTGCTTTACATTCAATTCCTTATTAATGGTTTACGATGTAGTTTCGTGCTCTAGAAGGCACACATATTTCGAATGGCACATGTAATTTAAAATGTAGAATTTTACATAGTTCGTTTTAATGGCTAATTAATGTTGAGACAACTACAACATTAATTATCATTTTTCCTTACAAAATGGTTATCATTAATAATGCATTTGGTATTGTAAAGAATTAATGTAATAATTTAATATTATAATTTTTTTACTATAAATAAAATACCTTATATAATTTGGGTAAAATAAAGCCTTTAGTTTTTGTTCTTGCACTTGGACGTGTGAATATTAATGCCCATTTAGATGGTTTTCTTGATTATAGTCATAAAGTACTTACAATATTTGTAATAAATGTCACACGTGACTTGCATATTTAATATTTGACATTCAATTTTAATATAGATTTATATATAAATTAACAAAATTTATACAAAGCAATTAATATAAATAAACACTATTTTGTATTTTTGAAGGGCAAGTGCTAGAAAATTACCGTTACCCAAAAAAAATTGATAGGTGATTTATTGCGCTTAGCTATGCAAATCAAGACTCGCACTTAGATGTGCGAATTAAGACTGGAACTTAGAAGTGTGAGTCAAGTCTAACACTTAGAAGTAAGATTTGAGACTCACACTTAGAAATGTGAGTCCATATAAGTGTGAATCGAGGCTCACACTTAGACGTACGACTAGTCTAATTTTTAAGTGCAATCACTCGCACTTATACACTACTTACAAAATTTATAAATTAGAATCACCAATGGTTTTTTAACTATGCTTAATATATATGTATAGGTTTTTAATATAAATGTATATAAAAATTGACAGTAACCTTTTAAACATGCGAGTCACATGTGCCATTTCTATAAAATATTTGAAAGTATGTTACATATAAAATCAAAAAAAACATTTAAACAACCGTTAAATTTAACACCATTCAAGGATGTTAAGCTCTAAAATATATAAGATCTATCTTAGAGGATAATTTTGATAAGATTTTTAATGTCAACGTTTATTGATATGAATAAGGTATGCATAAATAGTTTTATATGTATGACGATATTAAGATTGATATGTGACATAAATCACAACAATCACTTACACACTATCTTGAAGTTAGCGGCCGCTTGGCTTATGTAAGTTAGCAACCACTTGAATTGTGTAAGTTGGTGGCCGCGAGGATTATGAGGGGGAATCGATAATAATAAAATCTAATTCCTAAAATAGTTAAAATAAAATAAAAAAATGAGGATTTACAAATTGGATTCCATTAGTGGAAAAAATGGAATCCATTAAGTACGTTATTGGAATCCAAAATAATGAAATTGGAGTGCTATAAAAGGGAAATTGGAATCTAATAATAGTGAAATAGGAATCCAATAATAGTGAAATTGAACTCGAAAAGTCCAACAATGACAATATTTGTATCAATTATTGCTACTAATGAAATCCAATCATAGTAATAATGGAATCCGGTCTAGCCAAAAATGGAATCCAATATACACAAAAATGGAGATAGATTTCTTTATATACTTGTAATATCGAGTCCATATTCACTAGAATATGTCCAAATTTAGTTAAATAAGCGTTGATGAATAATTTTCAATTGATGTTTCAAGGTACCATGTAAAACCTCCATAATATCGATATCATCATCTAGATTATGAGATTTTGGACCTTCTTTTCAACTCGATGTTGGTAAATGTTATTCCTAAACAAAGGGACATAATTCTTCTTTCCTTGTTGCATATACGAATAATTTAATGGAACTCGATGATTCAAAATACCTGAAATGCATGGTGTTAAAATTTATATACTTGATGACCAGCATATAATATGTGTGAAAAAAATATTTTGGGCTTAGAGACATAAAAATATTTACATTCAAGGCTACTCTTTCAAAATGCTCATATTCTATTTGCAAAAGCACCTACCAAAGCTATTGCTAATATTTACAAACATTATAATGATGTAAACATAACTTGGAATGAAATCAAGTTTATTGATTTGTTGTACAAAGTGTAATTCCCCCGATTTCTTCTCCCCCTATCCTCTTTCACTAAGCCTTTTATAAGTCCATTATTATAAATCAGTTAAGATAGATAAAAACAAAATAAATAATAAAACAAAACATGAATCAAAATATATTTGTTTAATAATAAAATAAATAAGTTAAATTAAGATAATTAAAATTTAAAATAAATGAAAGAAGCATTTAAAAGCATGGACTGGAGTGGTTGGAGGAAGTGAGATGCAGGAAAGAGGATGAGGTAGTGTGTGGTAGCTGGTTTGGTGGGTAGGAGATGTTTTGGTAGAATATGGCTATCATTCCTGACCTGTCATTATCCTTGCATAATAATCCAAACACTTTATTTGAGATTCGGAGGCATTAACCAAGATGAAACCCAAGTTCATGTTGTAAATTTAGCATAAATTGGATAGTTGCAGTGGGGAAAATTGTGGCAAGCACATCTCATTGAGCATGGAGGTTTTCATAGTGTTTGACCGAATGAAAGAATGAGACAACTTCACAGGTAATATGTTTATTGTTACATACAGAATACATGGGTTTCCTCACGATATAGTCACATTGTTTCACCTATGCAAAAACATGTCTCCAACCTGATCATTTTACATTTTCCTATGTACTCCCATACCGTGTCAAAATGTAAGCTCTGGAACAGGGTATGGACATCCAACAAAGCATAAAATATAGAGGAATTTTTTCAGATGTTGTAGTTGCAAGTGCTTTAGTAGACATGGATGTAAAACGTGGGAGAATACACATGGCATGTGAATTGTTGATACAGTGCCCAAAGATATGTGTCCTAATGAATAGTAATGATTGCAGTATGTGTAGAAAATAAGTTTGTTAAAATTTCCTTGTTTCACCATATGCAAGCAACAGGTGTCCAACCTGATCAGTTCCACAATTTCTAGCATACACATAGCCAGCACCAAAATAGTAGTAGCTTCAAAAAGGGTATGGACATCAACCAAAGCGTTATGGAGAAGAGACTTTTGTCAAATGTTTTAATTTCAAGTGTCATGGTAGATATGTATGCAAAAGGTGGAAGCAAGAACAAGGCATATGAAATGCTTGACAAAATACCTAAAAGAAATATGTGTTCATGGAATACATTGAACGTAGGGTTTGAAAAATGGGTTTTTTTAAAATACGTAGAAACTTTCAAGAAAATGCAATTGGTAGTTGTGAATCCAAATTCCACAACCTTAGCCAAACTCCTCTCAGCCAATGTGTGGATCTTGAAACATGGCATGGACATCTAGGAAAAGAAATTGATAGTTGTAAAATCTATCTCCATAACCTCTGACAGCACATCCTCTAGTTAGGTGTGTTACACATGTTTTCAGTTTGAGGGTAGGAGTGTAGGGTATTGGCATTGTATAGTAAGTATTATTATTGTTTCATAGTTAAACTATGGAACCATGTGCTCAGTTTGTGATTTTCCTAACAAAACACCTCAAAAGAGACATATTACCATGGGAAGAAATGAGTGTAGACTGTGTACAAATGAGTTTATTGGATAGGACCGAGGGTGGAAAGAATTATGAGATTAAAAGAGAAGATGTTCCCCAAAATTTGTTACATACATTGAACCATCTCTTGGTACATACATCTTCACAAGTAGTCTTGTAGTTAGAGGCATGCACATGGTTTATTATTTCTTGTTGGACAGTTTAATTGAGGGGAGTCAAGAGTAGGTTCATGGACTGTTGGCAAAAATTTTGTTGTGGATGCAGGATCGAGCTCCATAACTTGGGATGATTCGCTTTCACTCAGGCATGGTATCCTTTCCTACATCTTTTATAATTTTATTATGAGTTGGTTCTTCATTTGCAATATAATAGAAATATTATATCATTATATACTTTAACCAGACGGATAGTGCAATCAGTAAAAAACCATTTCCTAATTTATGCTACCAACTTACAATTTTACCCTCAACCATGCCACGACAACAACCTTATTCATTGCTAAACCCAGGGTGTCAAAACTTATTGTTTGTGTCCATTGGTACTAGCGAGGACTATATGAGTTAACTAAAACAACCATATCCGTCTACCTTTCAAAGTTAGAAAAAACACAATTTCCAAAGACATGTAAAAATCATACTGAGCCCATAAAAGATATGGCAAGTTTCATATGTGTTCCTTGTTGTGAGGAGAGTCACATCAAGCTTTATATTTACCCCATTCAACCATTTGTACTCTCTTCTTCACTCCTCTAGGAGCCCTATTACCCATTTTACAATTTTAGGAAGCTGTTAAAGCAAAAAAATGGGTTTCGTATTAGCTCGCCATTTGGACCCTAAGCAACGAAATGTTTCTTTTCCTATGAAAACCTCTAGTATTTTGACTAGAAAATTACATGGAACCTTTAGTTTTTGTTAAAACACATTCCTTGCTAGTTTGGCAAGGGGATTTTGTAGGCCTCTAGTCGAAGTTGACTAAGTCAAGTTAGACCGATTTTGACCAGGGGGCTCCAAAAACCTAGCCACCAATTAAAAACCATTCACCAGTTTTGAATTCCATTAGTTCATGTCAATTCTTGGTATTTAGGAGGACACGTAATAATTTAACCATTGTGCATCAACTAAAAAAGGTAGCTTTTAAATGTGGTTTCTTAGCCTCCGAGCCTAAATTAGCATTTTTGTAACCAACAAGAAAATGTAAAAAGAAATATGAAGGATCCCAGTCAACTTAGCAAACCATAGCAGAAAATTATCAAAACTTGTAAATAACTATTGAAACCCAATCTTGTGGCTTGATGTGTGAAATTTGACTTTTGAGAAAATATTGTTTCTCTCTCTTCCTTATCTCTTTCACTCTCCTCCCTTAGTTAAGGAACAAAATGAAATGAAATGAATATATGCCCTAACCCTCTCTTTTTGTGTGTGTATTATTACACTATGTAAATGGAAAACTAAAAATGTTGATTATGCTAGATTTAGGTGGATGTCATGCCAATGATTTATCACTCATTTCATGCTCACCTGGTTTTGCAATATGTAAGTAAGATGGTGAACGATGTGGTTGTAATTCATTGTGGATAATTGCAATTTGTGTATGTTAATGGAATATATATATGTATGTATGTATGTATGTATGTATGTATGTATGTATGTATGTATGTATGTATGTATGTATGTATGTATGTATGTATGTATGTATTTCTATCTTACAATGAAAGGTTTATTATTGAAGTTTTGTAATATTTTTAAGATGCTAGTGTTTAAGGGAAATGTTCATCTAAACATGGGTGTTAAATTGATCCCTAAATTTTGTATTGTAAAAATAGGATAAATATGTTAAATGAAATTTAATTTGATATCTTATAGTGCATTCTCATTGTGAAATTATGATAAAATCCCTAGAGTGTTGTGTTATTTCACTAGAAAATATAGAAAAGAAACCTGAACATAACAATCAACTTTAGTATAAAACTTGTCCATATCTACCCTTCTCGCATGATCCTTCTTAGCATAAAAGAAACTAAAAATCTTAGAATGAACTTAAATATTTATGCTTGATAACACCTTCTAGCTTAATTAAATAAGATCAGTAGTTTGATTTTATCGTCATAGCTCGTATGCTTAGCGACATTGTCTTGAACCTGATAGTTAGGAACAACATGGTAAAACTTCATCTTGGGTATGTGGTCCCCTCCTAGGTTTGATAGTGGTGTGAGTAGTAAGGGGAATGTGATTTTTTAAAGTAGTTCTCTATGGGTAACCAAACTCCAACATAGTGTAAAACCCACTTGGAGCGACACATGTGTTGAGTGGTGAATATCACCAACAAACCTTATAAGTGACATTTAGGATTTGGGATCATAAATGAAGTCAATACCCAATCTCAATTTTCATTTGGGTTCTATGGTGAAATACTAAAAGATAATTGTGAAACTTAAAAATATTATAATTTATGATTATTTTGTGAAACTATAACCATAAGATGATGTGCTTAGAGAAAGGTGAAATGCATATCATTCTTATAACGCATTGATATCATCTTGTTGTGAGAAATAGAATCCACATCATGCATAATTTAATCTGAATCTTAACCTTTAAATTAAGGAATACTCCCTCTTATTATCCCCCTTGTCCTAATTTTTAATGAATTTATGATCTGAAGCTCATTCATTTATTACTTTACTTTGTTAGGGTTTATATTAGTCAACTTAAGCTCTGTTTTAGAAATTTGAATTTGTTTCCTACCTCAACTCATATCTGGATGAGTTATACTCCATTTGCATGAGTTTTTGTGTTGATCTAAAAAAATCCTTTACTATGACGTTATATAATGTCAAAAATACTGATCCAATTTTTGGAAACCTCTTTTTTCTCATTGAGATCATTATCTCTACATTTTAGCTCAAGAGAAACAAGAAAATTTCATCTAACCTTTGGTTTTTTATTATATTCATTAAGCTACTTGGAAACATTTACCTCTTTCTTGCACTCTTTTTCCAACTATTGAATATAATTGGATTCAAATTTTGAAACCCAATCTTGTAAAATTTTCATGAATTCATCGCTTTTGGTTCCTTTACTAGGGTTCCCTCCTTGAATGATTTTCTATTTGTCCCCTTAACAAATTGGGCTTGGGAATGTGAGAGGAGGGGTGGGTTGGGTCTCAAACATATTTTGCAATGATTGTGCAAAGGGGAAAGGTGAAAAAATTTCATGTGGAGGAGAGTGAGTGGAAATAAATACATTGAGAGAGCTTGGAATCTAAAACTAGGCTCATATGGTTGAGAAGGAAGGTAAGTGGGATCATCCTTTTGATAGGGTTCCTCCACCTTATGCTTATTATCCTCTAATACCTGTAATTTTTTAAATTTTTCCTTGATATATTGACATGTCTATTGCAGCCTCGATGCTTTCTATTAAAATCATTGTTAGGCATGAAATTATTCTTATAACCTGTATATCTTTGTGAAAAATCAACGTATCCCTATTCCTAAACACAATGATTATAAGGGTAATCATACTGATTAGAAAAATTTATATCACGGGCATATTCATTGTGGTAAGGGTCATAATACTAATCTGGAGGAGGATATTGGTAAAAATAATTTGGATCTGAATAACACAAATTCTCTTAGGGAAAAGAATTCTAATGAGGAGCTAGAATCATGATTGCATGACCTCATAAAAGATGGAAAATGGAGGATAATGACTTCTTGGAAATTTGGGCTGCTCGGATAAGTGGAATGGCTGGATATGTTTTTAAAAGTTTCCTCCAAAGTCTAAATTTTTATCAAGCACACATAAAACTTGGCAAAATTAAATTTAGACCAAGATGTTATGGAATACCTAAAAAAATTATGATTTCAATGCTCCTATCAATTGTGCCAAAAAATTTATCACTTTAAAGTGCACCCTATATGAAGAAGTACAAACAACTCTTCACTTCGGTTGATACAATGGGATCTTTGAGTTGTGGGTGACTCAGAATGAGGAGAACCTCAAAAATAGGTTGGTTCCCTAGGATTAATCAACTAAACTAGTTCTTTGGTGGGGTTGAGGGAGAGAAACAAACACAAACTTAATGGAAATAATGTAAAATAGGTGATACACCAACATTTCAAGGACCTATGACTACACAAAACACTATGTAGTGATTGCTAAAGAACTCAAGAAAATCACTTCATATGTTATTTGATGGGCTTTCACACTTTAAAATGGCATTAACATACACTTAAAGTAGTATGCAAAGCTTACAAAACTACTTAATGGATGTTTTTGAAAATTATGAGCATGCAAAGGAAAATATCATTGACTAAAATGTATCATAAATTTTCTATAACACACTTCACAAAGTTGCAAATGGAGGAAAATAAGTTTTTATTTCTTCAACAAGGTTTTGTAGTACAATCTCTATATAGTATAAGTATGATAGAAAAATAAGTCTCCCGCTCTTGCTGTTAAATCAAGGTAAATAAAGTGAAAAGGAAAGAAGCATTAACTCAAATCACTCCAAAACTAATACTCTCTACATCAATTCAACCCTAGCTTTCTAATTGGAGACAAATCCATTATTATCCAATCATGTACAATTCGACCTCTTTTGCAAATAAATACAGTTTTTAATAATAATGACGCAAAAATCATGTACATGGCTTTACAAAAGCTAAAAATAAACTTTCATGGTTTCCTCAACTTCTAGTCAACCTTATCAAATTGCTTTATTTGTAAAAATTAATATAATGTGTATGGAAAAATTATAGAAATTAAGGTAAAAGGAGATCCCTTCCTTTGGTCTATCATGAAAAATTTATGATTTGGTTTTTTGTTTGGAACATATGCATGCATGAGTTAACTGTAGTTGGTTTGTGTGAAATATATGGTTAGACATAGCTTTACCCACTCCATGAAAAGGTAAGAATTAAAACATTAGAAACTTTAGCCAACCTTAGTATGGCAAGGTAATCACGATTAACTCATGGTAATAGTTTTTAACCATGGAAAACCACTAAAACTAGCGTTTGTGAACAAAGAAAAGTTTAAAATCTATAGAATGAGGAAAGAACATTTATGAAGCCCCAAATCTTTAAAAACTTTACTATGAACCATTAGATAAGAGATAAATAATATCTATTCCTATGCATACATTATAACTTTTACAAAATTATCAAACTAAATTGTATATTACTCTCTACTCTTTGAAAGCTATAAAAGATGAATCTATGAAGATCCTAACAATTAGTTTTGATTGTTTAATGATCAAGGATTTGAGAGTAACATCTCACCATTAATGGCTACAAGACCATATGGTTCTTCTCATTTACCCAAGCTTGAGTTTGGAAAATGCAATAGACAATGATAGCTAAATAACAATGAAGAAATATTTTAATCCTAAACTAAATACTATAGTTTATGCTATAAAGGGAGAAGAGTTCTTAGAAATCGCTTAGAGGTATGGGTTTAATAATGGCTTTCCATTTCCAAGAATGGAATGATTTGTGACGCATTTACAACAAAAGGTAAGTCCAAAAGCACTTTTAGCATGTCAAAGAAAGATTTCACTAGGTTTAGAGAATAATTAATCTCTTAAGATTAATTAGGGGCCCCAAATAGGCTTAGGAATATTTCGTGAGCTATTATCTGATTTTCCCCACCGGAAAATTCATAAAAACATGACCTCGCACAAAGAGAGCTCACATTTAAGGCTCGAGAAGAGTGAGTTGAAGTAACGTGGAAGCATTCATATTTGGCAGGAAAAAATTCCAATTCGGCGGACTTAAAAGGTCTGAAGGATATCAAAGTCCAAAGTCCAAAATTTGGACTTCAGACATTTGAGAGTTAAAATCGCCGCAAGGTTGAGTAATGAATAGTGTCAATGCGGGGAGGAAAAAGAAGTTTGAAACCCGTTCAAAATTTAGACTTTGGGATTTTGGAATTTCGAGACATGTGACAACCAAATGGATGAAGAATCCATAAAATCCTCAAACCCGAACCCCCAAAACGCAAAGCTCAAAACCCGAATTCAAAATTTAAGACTTGAGGGTTTCGCATTTCAGAACGTTGAAGCCATTACGCATGCAAATCACCACTTGAATCACTGAAACCCGATGTCCGAATTTCAGACTTGAAGTATTGATATTTCGTAGAGGATTCGAATATCAAGAAAATAAATAGTAACAGTGACCTCTGAAGTCAAAATATCCAAAGCTCTGAATCCTGAAAGTCTGAAATTTCATATTTCAGAGGGTGCGATGTAGGTTCGGAGTCTGAAAAGGTAGATCAACTACTCACATTTATTGTTGTATGGCACCCTCATCTTCATATGGCCATAAATTTTGACTGGGAGCTCAGATTTGCAAAAAGAGGACTTTTCGAGTTAGTCGCAGGGTTGAGTAATGAACAATGCCATGCGGGGAGGAAAAAATAAGTCTGAAACCCGAAGTCTGAAATTTAGAATTCAGGCTTTCAGGATTTCAGAGATATGTGATGACTGGATGGATGAACAACCCTTGAAATCCCAAAACATGAACCCCCAAAATCCTAAAACCTAAACCCCTGAAATATCGAAACCCAAACCCCCAAAATCCAAAAATCTTAGACCCTCAAAATCCTGAAACCCAAACCCCCAAAAAGACAAAGGTCTATAACTTGAAGTTCAAATTTTAGACTTTAGGGTTTCATAATTTTGAAACATTGAATCCCAAGTGCATGCAAATCACCACTTGAATATTGAAACCCAAAGTTTGAATATTAGACTTTAGTTTTTTTGCATTTCAGAGGTTTCACAAACTCGTGGGATGAATCGTAATGGTGACCTCTGAATTCAAAATATCTGAAGCTTTGAATCCCAAAAGTCCAATTTTTTTTATTTTAGATGGTGCGATGTAGGGTCGGTGTCCAAAAAGGTAGATCAACTACTCAAATTTATTGCGGTATGGCACCCTCATCTTAATTTTAGTGAGACAAAGTATTCCAAAATGGGGAAATACATCTTGTTATTTTAGTGGAATTTTTCCGGTTTCTCACCTAACAAATAGATGAAGATATCATCTTCCTTTCTTCCACAACAGGTAAGTTACATGAATTTATGAGTTTTACAGTGGTACCCATCATTTTTTAAGGGGAGTTTAACGCATTTTAGGGTGGTTGAAGAAAGATTTTGAATTCATCTCTCTCTCTCTCTCTCTCTCTCTCTCTATCTTCATATATATTGTAAGGAGGGGCTCATTTCAAAAGGTTAGAAAACTTGTATATGACCCTCCCTTATTCTTCTTATCTGTAATATATTTTTGGGAGATTCCAAACCTCCC
This sequence comes from Taxus wallichiana var. yunnanensis, assembly GCA_018340775.1. Lineage (NCBI taxonomy): Eukaryota > Viridiplantae > Streptophyta > Pinopsida > Cupressales > Taxaceae > Taxus > Taxus wallichiana. The sequence continues at coordinate 905,897,155 of CM031239.1, forward strand.
TACTAGACATTGTAATGTAAATTATGTACCTTTGGCCCTAAATGTGATGTATTGTATCAGCTTTGATAGCAATAAAATCATATCCATGGATGTTTCAAACCTTATTTTTTGTTCTATTGCATCTTTCTGATCTTTCATTGCATGCAAGGTTATTGTTTATTGTTGTATTTTCATTACAAGATTCTAGTTGTGTTTTGTTTTTAATGCAGGTTGTTCAACACTCCTTCTTGGTGCATCACCTTCCCTTAGAGTAGGTTTTATTTTCATGCATTTTCTCTACCTATGTCTCCTTATAAACATTAGCTTAGTGTTAGATCTTTAGCTCTCTACACTTTGTATAAGTTTGCACTAGAATAGGATAGGAAACCAGCCTTCTCCGGGGGGTTATCCCGATTTCAAATTCCCACACTTTGGGATAACTCCATGTTTGAAAAATCACACAGACTTCCTCAACCTTTCACTTATGAGCAATTAGGGGTGTTGTGATTTTTCCATAAATGTTTTGGCATGAATGGTGGAACAAGGAATTCATTCCATGAGCTTTGAAGGCATTTTCAAGAAATTCAGACCTAGAAAACTACAAATTTCCAATTTTAGACAGTTTACCTCTCAGGCTAAACTCCAAAATCAATTTTTAAGGGCTTAACTTGGTCAAAAAAATTCCAAATTTCACCAGTTGATCGATCGGGTGCTAATATTCAAAAAAATATTTTAGTTTTTAAAAAAATTTATTTTAAAATTTTTGAATTTTTTTAAATTTCAGGTTTTGGGATTTTAGGATTTCAGACATCTGAGGATTTTGGAATTTCAGGTTTTGGGATTGCGAGGTTCTCCAAACTTCATATTTTGGGGTTTTGGACATTCAAAAGTCTTGCATTTTTGGAATTCAGGAATTTCATTTCATCTTCTAGAATATTGAATATACAGGTCCTTCAATGTTTTCGTTTTAATTTTGTCACGTTTTGTGTGTGACTTGGAAAAATATTGATATTTTGAGGGTAATTTCCTGAAACATCCTGGGGACTCAAGGGTTATAATTTAGTGGTGTACCAACGTAGGTTACCCAAGTACATGAGAAGAATTTGAACTAGGTCTGATACTACAAAAGAGGGACTATTTGTCTACTTGCAATTATCACCGGGCGGAGGAAGGATAGGAAAAAGACCTCCACCCATAAGACCTTTTCTCCAATCAACCAGGTTCCTTAGAATAATCATAATGGGACATCAACAACCACCTCGGGGACTACTTAATCCCTTTGTCAACTTTATGGGTAGTAGTCCACTTGCCCTAAATGCTCAAAATATAATTTCGGTTCATAAAGACTAAAGAACATCCCTATTTCATAGGATAAAATCATACTACTCCTATTGACCACATCCAAGACATTGTGAATGTCTGTGCCATTCATGAAATTAATGAAATGGAAGTTGCAGTCAAATTGTTGGCTTCATCTTTCAAAGGTAAGGCCTTATAATGATTTAGGAGCATAATAGCAGGGTCTATTCAAAATTGGAATCAACTGTGTTTAGCTCTTTCTGAACCAATTTAGAGAGAGGCGTGATAATCTGTCTTTATTGGAACAATTGACAACATTAAAAAGGATCATAATAAAAAAATGGTAGATTTTAATTTCTATTTTCAATGGACATCGAGATAGGATTCCAATTTTCATTTGGCCAAATACCAAGGGAGTGTTCCTTTACTTCTTGAGGGTATGAATTTCGACATTGCTATGATGATACAATCAATGGGAGGAACAACACTTCCAGGGACCTACAATATAGTAATCAAAGTGGAAAACTATTTGATTCAAGATTGTATGCTAGCACCAAGGCTACCAATGCCTCTCTATCTGGATATGGAAACTCCTACAACTTGTTAAACACCTGAGATGAACCCCATTCTAGCCCCTAGAATTCAAAGCAACAATGAAGCGTTTACCTCTTCTAATACTTGAAGGAACTACAAGAAGTTATGAAACAAGTATAGAACCTAGGAAATGATCTTGTGACTATCAAGAGACATCAAAATCATATTTCTAGACCGTATCAACCTCAAACTCAATATCAAGGCAAGCCCGCATATCGAAAAATAAACCACCAACTCAAGCTACAAATCAAAAACCGAACCAAGGACAACCTCAGGCTACCATGCCATTCCAACCATATGATCCAAATGCACTTTCCACATCAAGAGCCTTGGTTACAACTTAAAACAACATGGCACATGAGTATGAATGTTGTTATCCTTACAATTTACCTCATAATAAATCTATATGTTTCAATGGTGTACTAAAATATGCCTTGATGGTGTAGACCATTGGTATGTCCCAAGAGCCAACTAAAGAAGGAAAGCAGTAGCAAGAAACTCAGCAAAGAGGCACCTGCAAAGGATACCACATTGGTCAATTGGAAAACATAATACTTTTGCAGGGTTAATCAACCTCCTTTCCAGGGCTTGGATTCCAACACACGATCGAAGAAGAGGAATATTGAGGAAGGACAGTCATCTAATCTAGTTGTTTCTCAGCCCACTCCTACACAACAAGGAGTTAGTAGACCAAATACATATCTAAATATATCAAATCAACCTAAGGCACCTGTTGTAGTAGTCCAAGCACCAACCCATGTGCAAGATAAATTTGTACCAAGTAAGGGGAAGAAAAAAGATAATCCATCCCCTTTCAACATCATCAATCAGATGAAGAAAATGCATGTGATAATTTCCATGTGGGAGTCACTAGCAATCCTAAGACAATGAGATTTGTTGCAAGATTTAATGGGCAGTTGGTCTGCCTCAAATGGATTGAACCAAATACATGACAAATTTCTCACTAATACAAAGGTGCAAAATATTGGGGTCAACCAAGAATTTTTTTAAGTATCCACCTTTCTATGTGTCATTAATTTTTGGGAACCACTTGGTGCACAACTACATGATCAATTCGGGAAAGTAGCTCAATGATTTCCATGAAAATAGAAGATCAATTAAATCTAAAGTATGATCCATTGCTGAAAGGAGTGGTGCAATAGGATGGAACAGCAGTAGGAATGTTTGGGATCATCAAAGGGTTAAGTCTTACACTACATGCTTTCCCAAATGTCACATTTCTATAAGACATGTCTATAATTGACTTACCACCACTCTTTGCACTATTTTTTTCAATGGACTTCACTTCCAAAATTGGTGGATATCTATCTATGGAGTGGTCACACATGTTATTCAGAACAAGATATGGAGCTAAGGCTAGAATCAAGTTAGAACCAATTGTAAAATTTCACATTGGGACTCATGTGCCAAGCCCAATCAACACAAATATCTCAACCTTCAATCGGAAGAGTGTTTAACTCGATCTAAAAATTGGTACTAAGGTTTATGGTATTCCAGATTTGACTCTCAATGAATGGGAAAACAAAAGACTTTATTTTGATCCTTACAAGGAAATGGAAGAATCATACTTGGGTGTATAATGTGTACATGAAGAAAATTCACCCATTCCGAGATATCGCTAAGCTGGAAAATAAGGATGATAATGAAGAATGGAAACTATTTTTTGATGGTTCAAGAAGAAAACAAGGTGCTGGAGGGGGTTTAATGTTGGTTTCACAACAGAACATCAAGTATTATTCAAATTTTCATTTCTAGTTTTCCTATTCAATCAACACATCTGAATATAAGGCTTCGATTCATGGACTTCATTGGGCTAGGAAAAGAGGTATAAAGAACTTGCAAGTGTTTGAGGATAGTGAACTAATTGTGAATCAGGTTAGAGGACAACATGCCGCAAAGAATGACCTACTCAAGAGTGAAAAAAATAGGGTATGTGACATAATTGAGGACTTTAAAGATCTCAACATCAAGTCCATATCTAGGAAGAATACAACCGCGGATAGACTTGCATCCATTGGGGAAAATTTTGATGTTATGGATAGTATCAAAAGAGATAGAACACAGTCACATATCCATTTGATTGTAAGGCCAGTAGTTCCAAGTAGCAATAGAAGTTGTAAGGTGTTCGAAAATGATCAATAGATCGTTAATTTCTTTCAGGAAGAGGCTAAATTCTTATCTATGAACCAAGAGAGATTAGAGAAGAAGTACAGGGATCAAGTAGTCCATCTATAAACCAACAATCTTCCCAAAGTCTTGGTTACGTCGGATTCTATCTTCAATGTAAATGATCAATTTTGTAAAGAGAAAGCCAACATACAGGTCAAAGGATATGATTCAAAACCTACTGCTTTGAGAAGGTACAACACTCCAAATTAGAAAATTGGCCACCGAACATGAGAGATATGAGTTCATACAACTTTGCCGAGAGTTTCCAGATTTTTTCTCCTAGAGATATGAAGACATGAGAGTATTTAATCCAATGTTGGCTCAATATACAATAGAACTAGACCCATATGCTAATCCGTTAAGGAAAAATCGAGAGAGCAAGAAACCCACACATTGATCCTCTCATGAATAAAGAGCTAAACAAATTGATAGAGGTATGCATTATATTTCCAATCAAACACTCTAGTTGGGTTGTAAACTTGGTACTACTCAGAATGAAGAAAGGAGATATTATATTGTGTGAAAACTTTCAAGACCTGAAAAGGGCATCTCTCAATGACCATTATTCACTCCCTTCATTAGAGAAAATCTTACAAGTGGTAGCCACTTGAAATATTTTCCCTCGTAGATGGCTACTCAGGGTATAATCAGATAATGGTGAAAGAAGACGATCAGTTCAAAATGGCTTTCACCACTAACTGGGGCACCTATTCCTACAGGAATATTCCATTTAGACTATCAAATGTTGGGGCCACTTTCCAAAGGGAAATGGATATGTCATTCAAGGGGTTGATCAACAAAATAGTGCTAGTGTATCTTAACAATATCACTGGGTTCTCTAAAACGCAGCAGATCACCTCTTTCATATGAGATTTTGGGGAATTGTTATATGATCATGTGTGCATGATTTTGTTTTATTATTAAATCATAGCACTATTCCGCAGTCCCTAATTCCCAACAATTAGGGTATTACAAATACTTGTTTTATATATTATTGATATTCATTCAATGACAGGGAGAGATATATGTGAATCGACCCATGTTCAAAAATATTTTAATAAAGATCATATCCCACTTATAAATGTCATGTCTATACTAATAAAACATAAACCTTCACTTGGGATAAAGTATAACAATCAAACCTTTATATGTGCCTCTCTAAGTACATAGTTTTTTGTTTTATCAGTTAATTTTATTTAAAGAACAATTGAACCGATATTTGATTCCACCTAGAAATGGTATGTCTATGCCAAGAAAAATTAAACCCATGCTTGAGGGAGTCTAAAATAAGTCATAAATATTAAAGTACCTTTCCAAGGACCTGATTTGATGTGTTTTTATGGCCCTCACAAAAAAAAAGAAACAAAACAAATGTCTATTCCAAACAAGCTTAAACTTCTTGTTCATGGATGGTATAATAAGTAATAATACTTTAAGTACTATTTGAGGTACATAGTTTTATGTTTTGGTATTGGATAAAATTTACAGCGAAATAGAACCTAGATCCCATCCCACACAAAAATGGCATATGATACCAACATGGTCATGAAGGCTAGTAAAGAGATACCTTCAGTCAATCATGTCTTGGTTGGAATGACATCTTGAAATTACTTTTACGGAAGTAAAAATCCGCATTCAGTTAAAAAATCAATCAAGTCTTGGTTGGATGTCATGGTCCATGAAAATATATTATGATCCTTATGCCATTTGAGGCGAGACCACACTAGAGGTGGTCCTCTAACTACCATAATGGGCAGGTTGTTTGGAGATGTGTATGTTTGTTACCTTTCTACCCAGGTTTGATATGCTTATTCATTGCATCTCACTATTGCTTCGACGACTCTACAAAACTTACGAACCATACTAGGTCGACATAACCCTTCAATACATCTTGAAATTATTTCAATGTCTCTACAAAACCTCATATTTTACTATGATCGTAACATTACACCGTTTTTGTTCAAGTTTATATATAAAACCTCATATTTTACTATTACCATAACATTACATCGTTTTTGTTCAAGTATGTATATATGAAACCTCATATTTTACTATCACCGTAACATTACACCATTTTTGTTCAAGTGTATATATACCATACACTTGAACAAAAGACAATGTAATGTTACATTGATAGTAAAATATGAGGTTTTAGAGACGTTGAAACAATTTCAAGATATATTGAAGGGTTATATATATATATATGACGTGAAAAACTACACTACATGAACTACTTAATGCATCATCAAAATATTGTTCAAAATAAATTTTTATGCATAAAAAATAATTATGAAAACATGTTGGTTGAAACTAATAAAAACTTGAAAAGAGGAAATTAATTAAACAAACCTTCAAAGTGGAGATCAATAGTTGACAAGCTAGAAATCTACATCGATTTGGCGATTAAATATAGTTACGGGCTTAAAAGCTAACAATATGTCACCGTTCATGGTATAATAAGGTGTTGTTTTGAATAGCCCTCATTATTTTTAGTCGAACCATTGATTTTGAAAAAGCAACTACAAAATGTTCAAAACTCCAAAAAGCTTTATCGCTTTACAATACGCCACGGGTATGACTTTGAATTAGCTATTATTTTGGTATCGGCTTCCCCCTATAAATATGACAGTCTATGTCATCCAATGAGCAATCCCACCATACTATATCCTCAATCATCAACTAGCCACCATACTATATCCTCATCTATTATTTAATTCAAATTATAACAATTGTATCTGCATTTGGCCAGTTTAATTCTTATAAAAATGCTTGTGCTTTACGTAATGTTTATGGTCCATGTATCAGCTCGAAGCTGCGATAACTTCAGTTCCTCATGTCCACCAAAAGTTAATACGGAGCGGTTAGATTCAGGTCGGAACTGCAATGGAAACAGTCCTTCATGCCCACCACCACCAAAAGTTAATACGGAGCGGTTAGATTCAGTCGAAATGCAATGGAAACAGTCCTTCATGCCCACCACCACCACCACCAAAAGTTAATACGGAGCGGTTAGATTCAGGTCGGAACTGCAATGGAAATAGTCCTTCATGCCCACCACCACCACCACCACCACCGAAAGTTAATACGGAATGGTTAGATTCAGGTCGGAACTGCAATGGAAACAGTCTGTCATGCTCACCAAAAATCAATATGGAAGAGTTAGATTCAGGTCAGAACTGCGATGGAAACAGCCCCTGCCCACCACTCGCCAATAAAGTTGTTTCATCATACCAAAACTTAACATATGGTAATAAAAATACAATTCAAATCTCTGATTCCGAGTCTCTACTGGTGGACAACCAGTGATTGAATTATGAACCAACACCAATCATTTACATATTGTATTCTTTCCTTCGTACCATTTAGATTTCATTTATCTATGTGCTTAAGAAAAAATAACACTACATGGTAGGTTTAATTGAATTGATTTCGTTTATGTTCAAGAAAATTACTTATATTACATGTTTGCAACAAAGACAATGCTGGAAATTATATAAATTTATGTAAAACACTCTCCTCACGCAAGACATTAAAATATAAGTCGAGAAAGAGACATGTTTAGGCCAAAGCGGTATATATTAAAATACTTAATCTGCAGAGCCATAACAAAAAAATTAAATGCGTTGTTCATAACACCATTTCAGTTTCAAATAACCTTAAAAGAGGATAAGGAACATACACAAAAATTTTCGATGAGATGATATATCATTGAATTCCAATATTTCTTTAAAGTTTTTATTTATCTAATTTTTTTATATCAAACAAATTCTAAATATTTAAAAATAGTAAGTTATTTTTTTTATATTAAAAAATTAATATAATTGATGAAACATTTTTTAGAATACATTTCCTCTCTTATTTACATATTAAACTTATTATGATATTAGATTAATTAATTGTTGTGGTGTAAGAATATTTTCATGTTTATTAATTGTTTATATATAAATTGTGCCTTCTTGATGGTGCTCTTTTCTTTGTTTGATGTTTAATATGTTTTTTTGTGTTTCATTCTTATTTCTATTATATCTTTGTTTTTGACTTGTTATTTCCTAGTTAAAAATGTTTTTCTTTAATTTTCTTGTTTTCTTCTTTCTCTCTAGTTTTTGCCTATGGCTCCTTAAATTGTTGGTTTGTAAGGACTTTAATGTGATATTTACATGAATATTTTGAAAGGTACTTCAAACCTTTTATAAACACAAGAGAGAAAAAATAAAATGTACTCAAGGCAAACTTCCAACCCCACTCCATATCGACAACAACCGAACCACCTATGTCCACCAAAGGTATGTAACCATTCAAAAAATCGTGATGGCCACATGGTCCAAGTCCCATGAAAAGGTCCTAAGCCTCCAACCAATACAGAATAATAGGAAACACCCAAAATAAAAAACATACCATGGGAAGAAAAGAGGTGGAGAAGGCCACTATGGATGGACCAAAATAAAAATGAGTCTGGACAAGAAAAAATCCTACTCCTTTGAGAGACAAATATTGTTTTCTCTTAAGGAAGTAGTCCACCATTGATGGTAATCTTGTCTTGGATATTACAAAATAAATATTCAATAAAAGAAGATGTTTCCGAGTGGTGAATTTTACAGACTTTAATATTATTTTTAATGTAGAAATGAAATTATAGGAAATTGTATTCTTTCAAAGAAATGCTTTAAAATATAATATTATTTTTAGATCATAAGTAGATTCTTAACATTGAACCTCATTCAAGACCATTCAAATGGACTAATTAAGAAGATCCAACTATTTTGGTATAAAAATATTTAACTAAGAAGGAAACATATTTAATTGAACCATAATACTTCGGAAAAGTATATCCTTCTAAGCAATAACTTAAAATTTAATAATTTTTTCATCAAGTGGTGCATTACTTCAATACTGAACTTAATTAAAAATATTTCATGTGTGGAATGATTAAATCTATGAAACTAATGATTTAACTTAAATTGGTTAATATCTCAAGCGGGTGGTAGCCGATTGTAAATTATCATAATAAATTAGTTTGCAAAGATAATTATATCAATATTGGGAATAACCATTAAGAAATGATAAAAATATGATAATCGAATGTAGATAAATCACTTGTAATGAGATATATAAGACAACATAGATTCTATCGTGCTCTATGTGATGATATGGGTTGGTGTGATGGCTGGAATAATTTGGAAAATGGCCTAACAAAACCTCGTTGTTGAAATTGTTCCTTGAATTGTTGCATGGACCAAAGTAGATGGCATGGGCCAAAGTGTACCCTTGTTATGGCACTTTTTTTATACTTTCAGCTCCTAAATTATTTTTGTTTGTACAAGCTTTCATTGTCTATTCTTTTCTCTTATTTGGACCTTTGATGATATTGGATGCTCACTCTACAACTAATTCATTCTTGGAAAATAGATGGTGAGAAAATATTGCAAAATAAATGTTAGTTAGGTTGTGGGCACCCTCGTGTATCATCGACATCGCCACTACTCCGAAGAGGAATCAAGCCTCACATCATTCTTACCTAGCATGTGATCTCTATAATATATGTAACCAAATAAATATCCATAATCTTGTACCACTAAGATTTTACTTGCACTTTTCCCTAGATTGACTTGGAATGATGATGTGTTCCTTAGATTTGGATACCTAAGTGGATAATCTCCCTAGAAAGATGAAATAGAGTACATGATAATTATAATGAGTTATGAGTTTGATATCCATTATCTAGTTATCAAAACAGTAAGTAACAAACTTAGATATCCTATAGTTTGTTTAAATTTTCTAGTAAAGGGATAAATTTTGTTAAAGATTCATTCTTGGCTATAGTGAGTTTTCACATAGAATATGATAATAGGTGGTATTTATAATTTCTAATGAAGTTATAAAATCTATCAATTATAGGTAAACGCTCAAAATTATCATAACACTATATGTTGCAATAATGGTTTTGATTGGGTTAATTAGATTTTCCTATTGCAAACAATGTGGATGTTTGGTTTCTTTGAATATGTATACAAGCTCATATAAATTCACATCTACAAATACTCATTTTCAGGTATCATAAAATAGTTCCTAGAATTAATTTTTCAAGTCATAAATGAGGCTACTACAAGTATATCTTATTTCTCTTTCTCACTTCATTATTCTAGTAGACACTTTCGGGATATTATTAATTAATGCAATAAATAACTATAATTTTTGGAGGACTTGGACATTCAATAAATATTGGCCCCCATATTTCACCTAATGTTTTCATATGACACCACGTTGATGGGTTAATGAATAATAGAAAAATAAAATATTATTAAATATCTATTGAAAAAATAATCTCTCCAAGCCATACAAAGATTTCAACATAAGATTAGTCCCCTCCTAAAAATGGACAAAAATGAGAACAATGATGGGAGCGAGAAGTAAATTTTTTTGGAATCTCAAAGACATGTGTGGGTTCATGGGCTTGGTTCTCCCCTTCCTCCCCAATAGGAGATTTTAGGAGAAAAGACAATATGGGCTCACAAGGTAACAGGTTATCGATATGTTACTATTGGTAAGGCCACTCCACTTAGACTGTTCTCCACTTCTTATGATGATGAAGGTCCTTCATTTTTGGTTCCTGGTGAATTTATTGATACATCTGTAGATAGATTTAAATTTTGTTTATAATTAAGGTTCATGGGCTCCCACCCTAACATTGAGGTAGCGAGAAATTGGACAGAGAGGAAATTGAGGAAAAAGGGAAACTTAGAGGTTGTTGCTTTGGAATAGGAGTCCTTCCTATTTCACTTTCTACATGAAGAATATTTTGTTGGTGTTTTACATGAGGGCCCTTAGTTACATAGTAGAACATTCTTGAATCTGAGTAAATGGACAATAGGAAATTTCCATCACTATCCCTTATGCTTTTCCTCTATGGGTTAGGCTGCCTACACTGTCCTTGGATTTTTGGCACTAGGATGTGATTCTAGGAATTACTAGGGATTTAGGGGTCCCCCTGGTGATTGATCCCACCACTAAATTTTTTTCTAGGATGATACATGTGAATTCTACATTACCATGTATATAGATAAACTCGCCCATTCCTTCATTACGATTGTAACAAAACACAAAGTTTGGACTCATAAGATAGTAAAATGGAGATGGAATAGCATTCTAGGGGTTTGTGCTCGAGATCAAAGAACCCCGTAGTGTCGTTTGACAGGAGTAGATTACTAAAAAAATTCTTCCCCAACTCAAGAGCCATGTAGAAGGTGGGAATCATCTTGAGTGTGAAAACGTTCTGAATCAAAGTGACCATGAAAGTGAATGGGTCTACAGAGATGATCGAGACCGATCGCTATGATATAGGGCTCCAAAGAAGTGGAAAATTCATTAGATAAGGTAAGTGGTGGCCCTACCCAAATTTTGGAATTTGTGTTTATGGTTGACCACACTATGGAATCCCCTATTCTAAAAAACTAGGTATGCATGATCATCATGCATACAAAGACCAAAACTTAAAACCAAGACATGAAATGAAGTGAAGCTAGATAGGCGTGACCAACCCACTTCAACTTGGTAAACGCAGCTAATTCAATACTTGCAGCTTTACCTCTATATCTATGCAAATGTATCAAGTGTAGATTATTTCATCCATTAATGCCCAATGAAATAGGTACCAAAAGGATAGTACAATAATTCTTGAACAATATTTTTTCAACATGAACTATATGCAAAGCAATACATAGCATTGAGATTTTTGCAAATCTATCTAGTTTTACAAAAAAAAAAAATCCAAAGTGAACTTGAATCATACCTGAAATTACAAAATATGTTACGAGTTAAAATCAAATCTGTGTAACAATCACATATGTTGGCAACCTATTGAGCAAGAAAAATATTGTTGAGGGGTTTCATTTTTTCTAATCATGACCATTAATTTTCTTGACAATGAGTAGCTCGGTGGGTCATAAATAATGGCCCTAAAACTACATTAAATATTTTTCGCACAATTCTATAAATGATAAAATATTTCGTAAACCAAGTTATGGTCAGGGCAAATTTTGTTGGCTTCAATGACTAGAAGGAACTAGAAATTGGTGATTTTATTTTCAACATAATGCATTACAATAAGTCATGGGGAACCGAAGATTATCAATTGCAAATGAATCAATTTATGAAACATGTGTTTTGTATTATTACAGAGTTGGACAATGCCATTATTGTGCATGGTATTTTATACAATGAAAATCCCTCATAAAATAACACAATGCACAGCCCATAATCATAATGTCAATCTCGAGCCTTAATGGAACCAGAGATATGAAGACTATACAAAACATATCAAAATACATACCTACTTTCCATCATAATCACTATGATGGTCCATGGGCATCCTTCCCTGTCATTGAGTAGAATCTCTAGCTTATTGGTTTTTTTAGCCAATGAGACTTGTGGTTTTGAATAGTCCAGTTCATAACAAGGCAATTAATTCTCAAGCCATCTTATATGGAAAAAATTATGATCCTGTCTCCTTCTTCCCTTAATTGTGGCCTATTTTTCCATCTTGAGCAGGTGGGTGCCACATTCCCAAATGGAATGCAGAAGGTGAATACACATTGATTCCCAGATAATCAATTCCCTAGCTATTACACCAAATCATACAAGAAATCATGTCAACTTTACCCAAAGAGTCCCACCATGTGTTTTTAATCCAGATGAATCTGTAACAAATATTGAAATTAATTTTTTTGCAGCTAATTGAATTGAATAAGAAAATTAAGATTTAGTATTAGACATAAGACCCATTTTTATAACATTCCACCAATGCACAGGCAGCACCATTCTTAACATAAGGAAAATCAGGGCCTCTTCACCATTCTTGTAGCTTTGTATCATAGATCAAAACTAGACCTTCTTTCATGCCTCTAACACACCTCCCATTCCTCATCAACAAATCATCAATTGACCCTCCAACTTGCACAATGTATACATAACTTCCCACTATAACACAACAAAATTTACCACATCATCCATACTCAAAAGAGATGGAATAGGAGGAGAATTAATCCTACCATATGAATCCTTCCTTGCATCATACTTACACAAAGACTATTCAACTACCCGGCTACACAAAATATAAATATAAGACCCCATGACACACCAAGTATCTATCTCTGGGTCATATGAATCCATAGAACTCACATATGCATAAGGATACATAGAGAATATATTTTTTCTACGAAACTTGAGCCCCCAATTACATAAAATATCCCATCTACAAAAACCCCCAAGCAACCATACCTTTTTCTAGGCATATTCGAAATGGCCCTCCATAAATCAATGTCAGAAACATATTCCTCTTCCTTAAATTTTGGGACATGTGTCTATGGTTCGATGACAAGAAAGGAAGAGTTTTGTCCTAAAAAGAACAACAAGGGTATCATAATATTGAAAATTGTAACTTACCCCACTACAAAAAGGAGTATCCATCCAAATGCCATGATTGTATGGTGTCTTCATAGTTTTGAAACACAATCTAAATAAGAAAATATACCATCGGGACTATCAGGAATCCCAAACCCCTGTTGGGCTTATCTTTTTTAGATTCTTCATCTCACTTGAGCTCACCCAGAAGTGTCAAACTCTTGTTGGGCACCATTAAAATACGATCCAGTCACTATTTTTCCAGAATCAAAAATTGGAAAAATACCCAATTCAAACCAACGATTCCCAAATAGAAAATCAAAGAAAGCTAGGTAAGAGTGAAGAAGAAAACCACATGATATCAAAGGCAATGACCTGTCTTGCAAATGAAACTAGGAGTATTTTTTTGTAGGAAATCGAAAACTATCTCATGCACTGCATGTTCTTTGAGCCACGTAGAGGACCCGACTATGGCTCCCACCTTGCCAACTATTGTGGATATCCCGTGACAAGTCAAAGGAATTATTGTTAGAAATATCTCCATCTGGTAAGCACAAAGAAATAAAGAGAAAATAAATTTGCACCCTCTAATTTCAACAATCCCGACAAATAATTTTGGAATGTCTGATTTCGACATTTGTCAAAGATCAATAGGTCTATCTTAACTATAAGAATGCCACCGACGTAATAATAGATGGTATTTATAATTTCTAATGAAGCTATAAAATCTATCAATTATAGGTAAAATCTCAAAATTATCATAAAACTTTATGTTAAAATAATGGTTTTGATTAGGTTAATTATATTTTCATATTGCAAACAATGTGAATATTTGGTTTCTTTGAATATTTATAGAAGCTCATATAAATTCACATCTACAAATTCTCATTTTCAAGCATGATAAATTAGTTCCTACAATTAGTTTTTCAAGTCATAAATGGGGCTACTAGAGTAGATCAAAATTCTCTTTCTCACTTCATTATTCTAGTTGACACTATTGGGAAATTATTAATTAATGCAATAAATAACTATGATTTTTGGAGGATTTTGGACATTCAATAAATATTTCCCCCTATATTACACCTAATGTTTTCATATGAAACCTTGTTGATGGGTTAATGAATAAAAGAAAAATCAAATACTATTAAACATCTATTGAAAAACTAATCTCTCGAAGCCATACAAAATATTCAAAAGAAGATTAGCCCCCTTCAAAAATGGAAATAAATGAGACCAATGATGGGAGCGGGAGGTAATAAAATTTTAAATGTGAGGGACATGTGTGGATTCATGGGCTTGGCTCGCCCCTTCTTCCCTAGCATGAGATTTTAGGAGAAAAGATAGTATGGGCTCACAAGGGAATAGGTTATCGATATGTTATCATTGGTAAGGCCACTCCGTTTACATTCTTCTCCCCTTCCTATGACAATGAGGGTCCTTGATTTTGGTTTCGGTGAATTTATTGATGCACATGTAGATAGATTTAAATTTTTTTGGAGTGAAGGTTTGTTGGATCCCACCCTAACATTGAGGTAGCGAGAAACTGGACAGAGAGGAAATTGAAGAAAAAGGGAAACTTAGAGGTTGTTTCTTTGGAATAGGAGTCCTTCTTGTTTCACTTTTCACATGAAGAATATTTTGTCGGTGTTTTACATGAGGGACCTTAGTTACATAGTAGAACATTCTTGAATCTGATTAAATGGACAATAGGAAATTTCCATTACTATTCCTTATATCCTTTTCCTATGTGGGTTAGGTTGTCTGCACTGCCCTTGGAGTTTTGGCACCTGGATGTGATCTTGGGCATTACTAGGGCTTTAGGGGTCCCCTTGTGATTGATCCCACCACTAAATGTTTTTCCAGGATGATACATGTGAAGTTCTACATTACCATGTATATAGATAAACTCGCCCCTTCCTTCATTAGGATTGTAAAAAAACACAGAGTTTGGAGTCAGAAGATACTTTATGAGGAGACAAATATATATTGTTTTAACTATTTATATGCGGTTCATGGAGTTGGGTGTTCTTCAACTTTGCGGACTTAGATGAGGAAGGAAAAAGGCTTGACATTTACTTCAATCATGGTTAAGTCGGTGTTGATCAATAGAGTTATGGGGTTTGTGCCTAGGATTAGAGAACCCCAGTGGTGACATGTGGTAAGGAGCATATTACTCAAACTGTGTTCTTCCCCAAATCAAGAGCCATGCGGAAAGTGCGAATAGGCTTGAGTGTGTGGACATGCCTAAATCAGTGACTTGGAAAGTGAATGCATTTACGAGATGACTAGGAATGATATAGGGCTCCACTTAGTGGAAAATTCATTGGATAAGGTAAGTGGTAGCCCTAACCAAATTATGGAATTTGAGTTAATGGTTGATAACACTATGGCATCCCCTATTCTATTGGATGGTCTATTTGTGGCATCCCCGCAGGTTAAAACTTGAATCTATCACATCCCGTCAAAGGGCTTTTGACCTGTCCAAAAGTGCCAAAGAAAATTTGCCTGTAATTAAAAAAAATCTAAAATTTATTTGACAATAAGGAAGACTAGCATTTTATTTAAAATTTCATTAGAGGGAAACCTTTTAATTTCCCGAGTCAATTCAAAATATACAATCGTAAATCCTAAAGTAAACTATTCATGGTGACTTATCAATAGGGCATCAAAATTTAAAAGTGAAACAACTTTTGAATCAAATTTTGAACTCGTTAACAAAGTAGCCGCTGGTTGCAGACTACGGTTGTCTGCCTTTCTTCCAGCTTCAAGTACTAATAGTGCTGAATTATAATTCGTTGATCATTTGATTTTCTTTATTCACAAATTTTGAGGATCGTAATGACCTACAATGGTTGTATACAACAATTGCAAGTGATATAAACATTCCCTTCACACATACTTCAAAGTTAATTTAAAAACAGGTACATTCATTTGTCATCCATGATCCACCTTGCATTCGGGAATCGGTAGGAGAGGTATTTTGTAGGTTGTAGCGCACCAAACTCGGTGTCTATGTATTTAAGTCCAACTGCACCAAGTACGCCATAGTTTCTCTCTGAGTTCATGTCATATATTAGGTCGTGGGAAAAAATCTGAGTTTTAATAGACTATTTCTTTGTGCATGTTTTTATCCTTTATAAATTGGATTATTACTATATGATTCCACCTTTAGCTCCATTATTTAATAAAAAATTATATTTATGTTTTTCTAATTTGTAATTTTTTTACACAAGGAAATAGATTTATGCTTGAGGTGAATGCATCATGAATCCATCATTATTCTTCTAAGTATTTCCATACAAATATTTATCCCTCTAATTTAATCCAATAAACCCAAATCACCAATCCAAGTTCAAAAAATAAGCTAACATTTCTGATTTTTTTTGGCATTTTGATAAAAAATATTATGTATATCTACACATATAAAATTAAATACTTTCTCATATTCTTTTAAATAAGAATTAATGTCTAGAAACTTGTATCTAATCATAGATATTAGAACCTCTTGCCACTCATTTTCATTAATATTTTTGTAATTTAGAACCTAATGTATTATTATATTTCTCTTACAAGTTAGATGAAGACCAAAATTATTCAGCCAAAACAAAATAGGAAAAGCTTTCAATTATAGCCCAATACTTTGAAATATATGCTTCATACGAATAAAGGTGTCCCATCTTGAATAATGTACAATTAATAGTTTCCTATTAAGAGGCAAACTATTAGGACTTTGACATCATGACATGATTTTACTAAACATAATTTCTTAGAATGAATATATTTCAATATAATTCATTTTAAGAAAATATAAAAACATGTTATTAAAGGAATAAAATTGTATAAATTTTTTATTATAAAATCTAATGTATCCTAACATTTTTTATATGATTTGAGTGTCATTGTAAGTTTCTCTCTCATCCCTTAGTTTCATCTATGTATAAAAAGGATTTAAATTTTATTTAGAAAATAAATCAACTTGTTGTTATTGAGTTGTATCGAATAACTAAAATTTGTTCTAGTTTAATATTTAGATTGTTATGAGCTTACAAATTGTTTCTTATTTTAAATTTTGGTAGGGTCTTTGTGAATAAGTAGATTCTCTACTAAAAAGAATTCACACCATGTAATTCCAATTTACGATCTAACCCAAATACATCAACGAGATAGTATAATTTGATAGTAGTAATAAAAATAATAATTGTTAAACTATTTTTTTATGTTTATAAATACCTTACATGTAACATCATTTTGAAAACTCTAGTTTGATATTTATTTGTAATTATTTCATTGAATAGGTGTTCATGTAAGTTGTGACAAAATGGCTTCCATTGGTCGTCTTAAGAATGATAAAAAGCAATTATCAATTGTAGATGCTTTTGGTATCCCTCAACATTATAGTCAACAACGTCATATACATCCTCCAAATAAAGGATGGAACAACTCAATCTATGTATGATGTCATGATCTCTCTTTTAGTAGAGATGGATTTATAATTGATAAAGTTAGTTGGATTTAGAATAGACGAGGCTTCTGTAATGAGGGGTATTCATGAAGGTTTTGTTATCTCAATTTCCCTCTAGAAATATTGATTAAACATGACCCTACATAGATAATCTACGGGTCAGCTCTGTCACGCGAGCCACATTTCAAATCCGAAAATTGATCCTGAATCCAAGGAGCATGAAGACTTGAAATGGAGGAGTAGGGTCGGAAAATGGGGCCGAACGATGTCAAGAGAGATCAAAGCTTAGTAGTAGAAGATTGAATCAAGGGGCTCAAAGTTTCAAACTTCACATATGATTCAACTCAAGACTAGAACCGCCCTAGTATAAACAGACTCACGAAAGGTGCCATGTGTCATCTTAGCATAATTCCAAAAGAGGCATCCAAAGAGTAGCTCCAAAATGAGCACGCGTCACCATGTAGTCCAAGTTGAAAAGTGGGACAGAGCAGGCCCAAATCGGTAATTAAAAAGTCATAGGCCAGTAGAAGCTACCACATGTCCAAACAACGCACGTTCAAGGGTTGAAGCCAAATGAGATCCAAACAAGTGTCAGGCCTCCACATGTCCCAAATCTGAGGAGGGGTAGAGTCAACAGCTAAAAATTCAAAAAAGGGGATAGAGTGGGCCTAAAACGACTAAGTATAAAAGTGTCGGTGGAAGAAGCCACGTGTCGAATCGATGCTACTTCAAAGGTAAAATCCAAAGTGGGTTTCCAAATGAGCATGAGGCTTCCACGTGTCTAAGGTCCAACAGAGTCAAAAATGGGTATAAGAAAGGCATTGGCTCAAATCGGCTAAGTATAGAAAGCCAACGGATGGTGCAACGTGTTGCATCAGTGCAAATTCAACGGCGTGACCCAAAGCGGAGACTCAGATGAGCCCAGGCCTTCCACGTGTTCCAGAGCCCAGAAAGGCAGAAGCGGTCACTAAATTGACTAAGTATAGAAGGGCTAGAAGATAGAGCCACATGTCATCCTAGCATAACTTCAAAGGTTAAAACTCAAGGGACTGACTCAAATATGCATTGAGCCTCCACATGTCTAGGGTTAGACTTACGGTCCCGCCAAGAAAAAAAGGGACTTAGCCAAATACAAATTAAAGAACAAGTCAGTGGAAGGGGCCATGTGTCTCTTCGACACACTTTCAAGAGGTAGATCCAAAGGAAATTCCCAAATGAGTGCCAACCCACCACATGTCCTAGAGTTTGAAGAGGTAAATTTGGCCGTTGAAAATCCCAAAAGCAAGCAGAGGCCTCCATGTGTCTCAACCGTTCAACTTCAAAGGTAAAATCTAGGGGCAGTTTTCAAATGAGTGCGAGGCCCCCACATGTCTCAGGTCAGACACAGTGTCTCCGCCAACAGGAAGGACTTAGGAAAAATATAAAGGAACACAGAGGAGCCCACGGAAGCCACCACATGTCAATCCGGCATAATTTCGAGAGTTAAAGGTAGGGGTTGAATCTTCAAGGTGCACGAGGCTAACGCATGGACCCAAAGTCTGATATAGATGATTTTAAATATTACACACCCATGACCCCGATCTTTTAACAATGATATCTTTTGACTCGAACAGGGAAAATTTTAGTGGCGAATATTCGTAATATGGCGAATATTCCATTTTTGAAAATTTTGAAAAGGTGAATTTTTTGGCACGGGCCAGTGACCTGTTCACCTAAAAATTACACTTTAATTTTTTTTAGGGGTCGGCTTCGCCTACCCTTGAAAAATATCCCCTATATAAACCTAGATTATTCGCCAGGTAGAACACTTCTACTTCACATTTTTCAACAATATGATATATCCCGTATTATAGACGTGCGACAAGGGGGTAAGTTATTGATGCGCAACAAAGAGGGTTTGCAGACAAGCAGATACTGTAGATATTGACGCATAGTAGACGCATGACAAAGATTTTGTTGACGAGCGACATGGAGTTTTTTCGATGAGCAAGAAGAGGGCAGAGGTTGCAGATGCGCGATAGGATATTTGTCTTGTCGCGCACACAATCGAATGACCTTAGTGACGCACGTCACTAAGGCCTATTAACTTGCAGCGTGTCAACAAGCCTTAGTGACGCGTGTCAATAGGCCTTAGTGACGCGCGTCATAGTCCTTAGTGACGCGCGCGTCACTAAGGCCTATTGATGCGCGCACACGTGCCTTAGTGACGCCAAGTCACTAAGGCCTATTGACGCCGCATCACTAAGGCCTATTGACACGCGTCAGGCCTTAGTGACACGCGTCAATAGGCCTTAGTGACGTGCATCAACAGGCCTTAGTGACGCGCGTCACTAAAGGCCTATTGACGCGTCACATGCCTTAGTGACGCACGTCACAGCCTTAGTGATGCGTGTCAATAGGCCTTAGTGACGTGCATCAATAGGCCTTAGTGACGCACGTCACTAAGGCCTGTTGATGCGCATCACTAAGGCCTATTCATGCGCATCACTAAGGCCCGCATGACGCGCGTCACTGCATTTTTTTGACACACAACAAGAAGGTATAACAGATATTGACGCATAGCAGACGCACGACAAAGAGTTTGTTGATGCGCGACACGGAGATTTTTTGATGAGAAAGCAGAGGTCGGAGGCTGCAGACGCGCGATGGAAGATTTTGCTGTCGCGCGTCTGTAGCCTTCTGTCGTAGTGCTTGATAATCAGGTGAAATTTTTTCATACAACCCCCAAAAAATTCACCTTCCCGTGAAACCGGTTCCGGGGATATTCGCCAGGTATTCTCCACCTCCGATTTCCAGGAGGTCTCTTAAAATGAACCCTGGACTCGAAGCTTGGATTTGGGCAGGAGAAGTATTCTTGGAAATATGTCGATTTCGTCTACACCATGGGAGCCTGAAACTTTAATTTTGACAAGGTTAGGTGGGAGAAAATGGGAAAACATCTTTAAGGACATTAATACAGAATCTGATTGCTTCAACTACCAGATCAGATTTGATTTGATCCATCGTTCTTCCTTCTTCAACATGTCAAACAAATATAAGCAGGTAGATTTGACAAATTTTGGGCAGATTCGCAACGGAAATGATGGTTGGTGGTTGAGCTTTAAGATCAGGATGAAGTTTCTTTTCTTTCCCTCCGATTTTCATCATCTATATATAATAACACTTCTCATTTGAGAAGGGGGAGACATTCTGGGATGTGGGTAGACTCTAGCATGTTCTTTCCCAACTCTATTTGAGTTGTAAGCCTTCTCTTACACCTGACAAGCATATTTTTGCCTCTGAGTACCCATGTAATAGTCTGTGTGCCTTATAGAGCAATAAAATCTTGTTTTGTGGTGTCTTTCAACCCTAGAGATTTTTTTGTTGTTTCTTTGTGCCTCTATATCTCATGTTTTCTCCATGTGTATGTATTTCACATTTGTAGGTGTAATATTTCATGCTTCGTGGAGTTTCAATGCTAGATTTGGATCTGGGTGTGTGTCACTTATGTCTGACCTCCCTCAATGCCCTTTTCCCTATTTCATTATCCCTCAATGAAGTATCTCGCCACTTCCTTTTTTGGTGTATCACCGCTTAGTGTAGGCTCTCTTTCCCTTTCTCTCTCTCCCTGTCTCCTTGGAACAGTTAGATTAGGTTAGTTAGATTCTTCCTGCATTGGAGTAGCTTATGGCAGGTAGATTAGGAAGCAGGAACCAGCCTTCTCTGGAGGTCCATCTCAAGTTTTGCAAGTCCCATAGCTTGAGAGATGGTCCAATGTTGTGTAATCACACCGAATGCCCCACTCACACTTAGGCCATTCGAGGGTGTTGTGATTCTGCACTAACAGTTTTGGCATGCCCAGTCAGACAGGTCTAAAGCACCTTACCACTTCATTTTAGAAGGTTGGTGTGTTCTGTTAAGATGTAACCTTCTCGAGGCACATGCAAAGCACATATAACGACTCAATCTGGTCAACAACCCCATCTCTAGAGATGCAAACCTTTTCCATCCATTTCCACCCATCTTCATTCATCTTTCTTTCCACATATTTCATTTTCTTCAATTTCATGAAGTTGTGCAATCATGACTTCATTCCCCTCATTGAATTCACACTTACGGATGCAATCCACCTCCAATATATATCATGAATCCTCCATATCGGCATTATGACCAGATCCAAGACCATTATGCCTACCCATGCGAAAGGTAGTAAAACCAGTTTGGCTATGGAGCATATCCAAAAAAGGGGATACTTGTACATACTCAAAATTGTAGGGTACTACACCGCCGTAACGTGTTACACATACCCCAATGATGATACATGTCACCTCGGAAGGTGATCGGGATCCGAGAAGCTCACAAAGTATATGTTAGCATCCTAAATGCTTTATCAAAGTTCCTTATGCTTTGTTTTATCCCTTGCCCCCTTTTATTGGATTTTTGACCTTCGATAAAAAAATCGCCGCCTGTTAGGGTGGCGGTCTTATAACCACCGCCTTGCTCGGGGTGGCAAATCCTTCTCACATTTTCTAGCATGTTCCTTTCATCACGTCTTGCATAAATTTTCAACATTTATCAACTTTTTTCAACCGCCTTATCTTGTATTTATGTTTTGGTTCCTGTAATAGTGTTTCTCCATTATTTAATGGTAAAAGAGTTCCACCAAGTTACCCTTTGGTGAATTGGAATTCTATAAATAGTTGGTTTGTTTTCAAACAAATGGCCCTCATCCTCTCAAGTCTCTTAGTCAGCTTTTTCAATTCCTTGCTTAGAATTTTGTTAGTTTTAGGTTTTGCTTCCATTGTTGGTATTTTGGAGGTCATATCATCTTCTTATTTCAAGTCTTATTTCATTGCACTGCATACAATCAGTTTAAACAAAGAATAGCTTCATTTCTAGACTAGAATTCATTAAATTTACAGTTTTGTTTTGTCACAAGAACAATTTCCAAACTCTCGGTAGACTTGTGTTGTATTCCCGCAATAAATCCCACTAGGAATTGCATATTCAAGCTCTATTCACTTGTGCTATCCATCTCCTACTCGCATTATATTCGGTCTATATCAAAAGCTACCATTGTTCGAACGCTATCTTCTCACGATACTATCATATACACACTTTCGGGATTCATGAGGACAAGAAGGAACGAGGAGATCACACACAACTAGATTTACCACTGTTTTGTAAATGCCAAGTTTGAGCTATCAAAGGTCTAGTTACAACATATCAAATAAAGTAGTGAATTATTTCATTTCAGTTAAAAGTTAACTCTCGGTATGACCAGGGAAGTTGTGGGGATTGATAGTTTCTAAGAAACTGTGATTCATTCCTCACTTCTAAGGTAGGATCGAGAGCGTTTCAAATTAATATGTTTAGTTTCTTAGATATTTAGGATAAAATAATAATTACACAACCAAATATCCATACCTGCTACTTTGTTTGTTTTCATTTTATCTTTAGATTAATTGTCCATTTTATAAATATACTAAAGTAGCTACTCTTTAATTTCATTGAAATACACCATTAAAAAAATACAAAAATAGCAGGATGCTTGCATAGTGTAAATACCTCTTTGTAATCAGTTCATTTAATGTTATTTAGAGGTTAAATCATCTTTATATGACAATCACAGGACCTAGAGAGCCTAGAGAGTATATATTTGAACCCATAATACCTCAGCCAAATCTACCCATGACCTTAGTTGATATAGATTAGGACCTTATGATACAGGTCTTTCGAGAAACAACAAAGTTACAAGCAATTAGTGAACAACTGAGAGGGTTAAACATTGAAGATGAAAAAGCTTACAACTTCTAGTCAAACCATCCAAATTATAGATTTCCTTGATAAAACACTTGAATGACCGTGCAAGGGTTCAAACGATAATAAACATTCGGTTGTGATCCTTTGATTCCACAACATAATGCAGAGACCTTCCCATTGATGTAGACACTAGATTACATATCCAAGTTGCCAGAACACCTGTTACATACTCCGAGAAAATCATACAACTTCTAGTTCTAAACGTAGAGGCTGAAAAGGCATACGATTACTAGGATAGTTGGGAGAAGGGATTGATTCTTCACATGACCATAACAAGTCCACAACAACCACAAACTCATGATTGTGATCCCCAAGTCCCACAACCAACCGGGCCAACAAACCAGTCAAGTATTGATACCAGCTTGTGAATGCTAGTGTTTAGATCTTCACCACTCCCACTAGATATTATAGCACAGTTTTCCGTATTAAACATAGAAGCTAATCAATCCAACATTTTCTGGGCTAGACTAGAAAACCACCCATAGCTAACCACAAAACCCACTAAAATGACCTACCACTACTTTCATGACCTTGTCTGGAGATATATACGAAGCTCCCACATGTCACTTCCCATGTATCCAACAACCAAGAAATAGGATCTCGGCAGAGCTCAACATCAATTGGAGCCTTCGAACAGCCATTATATCTGAACAAGCCATTACACCAATCCAGGTTAGGAGGGCCTTCTTCACCTTAGATTCACAGATTCCATTATTGCGCATTGAGGATTTAAAATTACCCGATTAGCTTATACATATCCATTCACATTCGACATTCACCAAATTGCTTGACACAACCTCGGAATTTGGGTATGAGGAAAGGGTACTTGTAGATTCTAACGCTTGCTTGTCACTTTTTCATCGTATATATACATATGATGATGACAGTTACAAGGAAAGTGTTGATCTGCTAGAGAAGATTCAAGGGATGGAAGTTAGCATGGTGGATTCCACATCTATAGCACAAATGAAGGCATTCGTGATTGGTTTCGGGGAATTTGTCCATGGGAGGCCCTTTTCAAAGACATTAGAGCCCTCGGAGAAGCTTGACTTCATGGTTGAAGTGCTACCTCAACTTACATAGTGGATTGAGGATATTGAGGCATATGGGAAAAGTACGGTACAACGTTGTCAATGGGTAAGTCACACCAGTGTCCTTATCCTTCATTTTCTCTTTTTCAAGCTTTATCATTTCAGCAGTGTCAAGAGTCAAGCCCCTTAGTCACTGCCCCAAGTGTTGATTTCTCTTCTCCATCCCCTGATCTTCCATCCCACCTTAGTTCCTCCACCCTTTTCCCTCCCAAGAATTCATTCCCTCCAAACAAACAATAAGTTCCACTTCCCTCTCCACCACAAAAAATAGCAAAACTAGTTGAATTCCAACCTACCACTCCTCTCACTTTCCCAAGTCCATGTTGGGAAGATACTCAAGAATCCAGTCAAGGAGAAGAGCAAGAAGAGAAACCCAACAGAGAAGAAATGTTAGAAGATTTGAAGTGTTGGGCTACTAGGTTTAGGTTTACAGAGATCCCCTTGATGGTTAAGCCAACAAAGGAGGTCAAGGTTGAATGGCAAGTGGTGACTAAGGATGAGTTTGAAGAAGAAGAAGAAAAAGAAGGAGAAGATCAGCAACTGCTTGCTCAATGCGCTTCCATAATGACACTTTATCTCGAAGAGGATGCTGATCTAATCCAAGTTACACAATCAGTCACTATGGAATAAAAACAACCAGCACTAAGTCCAGCTTAAAGAGGAGCATATGGAGGTAACCAAGATAGATTTAGGGGCACTAAATCATGAGCCGGTTGCGTAATAAATTACAGACCCTTATCCCATTCAAAATCTCCAAAAGTATAATTTTTAGAAGATCTTGAACTCACTAGCTTTATGTTTGAATATGAAGCTTCATATGGTGAAAATAGTGAAGATTTTAAGATCACCATGCAAGAGGGAGAGACCTTGCTATAAAGCGGGACAATAAAGATTTTTATTTCCTATCAGACTCAAAAGAATGTTTTGATCAGAAGGAGCAAGTTGAAATTGCAATATTTTCTCCCCCATCATTCATTCTTCAACCACAAGAACCTGATGCCATGGAAGAGAACGTGCAAGCACAACCTACAATTTGGAACATGTCTCTTGAATCAAAGTTGAAATATTTTTTATCTTCTAAGAGTCACACCTACTCAAGAGGAAGGGAAAGAGTATGAGGCTATCATCCCTCTCACATATCCCATTAAATAAACTCAGTAAGAAGACTCCATTTTTGGATTTAAAAATTAGAGCAGGGGAAATTTTAAAGGACCAAACCATGCCCTATCAGGTACTTGGCTTCATTATAGCCAAGAGAGAAGCCACAACCAGTCATGCTTGCTTCTAAGAATGAGGGAGAGCATCAAAGTTCCAGGGATCAAAATTAATACCTCTGGGAACCAAGTGAGCAGTAGAGTGAAGAGGTATTTGTCTTGTTTCCAGTTGATACCTTGATGATATGGGTGGAGGATCAGCTTAAGGTTAGTTTTTCACTCATACAAGTAGCCATATTCAGCATCAAATCACTCACATGGCTGCCCTTTTTGAGAAAGGGAAGTTATTTCTCCTTTCCTGTGGCAAGCTTTGTTTAAGCTATTATTTGTTAGGGTTAGTATAGGAGTAGGAGTAGATTTTGTTTTCAACAGAAGAAGTACTTGTGCACACTTTGCATGTCTCATTTGAGGCATGTATGATATTTTTCTTTATACATAAGTTTTGTTCGTATTGCTCTAGAGGTGCAGAGGTCATGCCCTTTAGTATTTATGATAGAAACACCCATAGTTTCCTGTAACAATTTCTAGTTTCAAATAAAATACAAATGTAGGGCAACTAAAACCGGATTCGAGATAGTCCATTCTCTCAATGGTCCGCAGGATGTAGAAAACCGGGGAGAAATTTCAAAGAAAAAAGCATTAGTATCAGGCTATCATTCATGACTCCATGCCCAATGGATGTTTCAAAGATACTGGTCTCTTCATCTAGCAAGAAAATGTTCTCATGAGTTGCCAAATTTTATCTCAATTTTCCCCCGATAAAATTGGTCAAACACGACCCTGCATAGAAAATCTAAGGGTCGACTCTATTACATGAGCCACATTTAAAATCCAACAATTGATCCTGAATCCAAGGAGCAGGAAGACTTGAAATGGAGGAGCAAGGTCAGAAAATTGGGTCGAACGGTGTCAAGAGAGATCGAGCTTGACAAGAGAAGATTGAATCAAGGGGCTTAAAGTTTCAGACTTCACATACGATTAAAATAAAGGTTGGAACAGCCCAAGTATAAATGAACTCACAAGAAGGTGCCATGTGTCATCTCGGCACAATTCCAAAAGATGCATCCAAAGAGTAGCTCCAAAAATAGTGCAGGCCCACCACATAGTCCAAATTAAAAAGTGGGACAAAGCGGGCCCAAATCAGCAATTGAAAAATTCATAGGCCAGGAAGAAGCTGCCACGTGTCCAAACGGCACACCTTCAAGGGTCAAAGCCAAATTCGAGACCCAAACAAGTTCCAGGCCTCCACATGTCCTAGGTCCGAGGAGGGGCAGAGTCAACAGCTAAAAAGTCAATAAGGGGGACAGAGCGGGCCTAAAATGACTAAGTATAAAGGTGTTGGCGGAAAAAGCCACGTGTCGAATCGGCGCTACTTCAAAGGTAAAATCTTGAACAGGTTTCCAAAAGTGTGTGAGGATTCCATGTGTCTAGGGTCCAATAGAATCAAAAAAGGGTCTGAGAAAGGCATCAACTCTAATCGGCTAAGTATAGAAAGCTAGTGAATGGTACCACATGTTGCATCAGTGCAAATTCAAAGCCGTGACCCAAAGTGGAGACTCATCCCAAAGATAACTCCAAAGGTTAAAACTCAAGGGGAGACTCAAATTTGCACCGAGCCTCCACATGTCCAGGGTTAGAAAAATCCAAAGGAAGTTCCCAAATGAGCTTGAACCTGCCGTGTCCCATAATTTGAAGAGGTAAATTCAGTCATTGAAAATCCCAAAATCAAGTGAAGGGATCCATGTGTCTCAACTACAACTTCAAAGGTAAAATCTATGGATAGTTTTCAAATGAGCACAAGGCACACACTTGTCTCAAATCAGACACAATGTCTCCGCCAACATGAAGGACTCAAGAAAAATACAAAGGAACACAGAGGAGCCCATAGAAGTTGCCACATGTCAATCCGGAACAATTTCGAAAGTGAAAGGTAGGGGCTGAATCTTCAAGGTGCGTGAGGCTACCACGTGGACCTGTATGGACAAACTCTTTTAAATATTGCACGCCCATGACCCTGATCTTCAGATAGCCATATCTTTTAACTGGAAGCTCAAATTTGGGTGGGAGAAGACTTTTTGGAAGGACCTCGACCTCCTCTATGCCATACGAGCTCGTAAATTTAATTTTGATGAGGTTATGTGGGTGAAAAATGGGAAAATTTCTTTTAGGCCATTAATGCGAACTCCGATTGCTTTATCTTCCAGAGCAGATTTTATTTGATCTTTCATTCCTCCTTCAACACACTAGATAGATATAGGCAGGAAGACTCGGCAGATTTTTTGGGTGGATCCACAACAGAATTGATTGTTGGTGGTTTATCTTTAAGATAAGGATCAAGTTTATTTTCTTTCCCTCCGATTTTCATTATCTATATATTGTAACACTTCTCATTTGAGAAGGGGAGACATTCTGGGACCTCGGGGAAACTCTATCAAGTTGTTCCACGACTCCATTTCAGTTGTAGAGCCTTCTCCTACACTTGGTGAGTGTATTTGTGCCTCCGATCACCCATGTCATAGTTTGCGCACCTTATAAAGCAATAAAATCTTGTTTTGTGGCATCTTTAACCCTTGACATTGTTTTTTTGTTTCTCTGTGCCTCTTTATCTCATGTTTTCTCCATGTGTATGTATTTCGTGTTTGCAGTGTAAGATGTCATGCTTCATGGAGTTCTAATGGCAGATTTGGATCCGGGTCTATGTCACTTTTGTCTTGCCTCACTCGGTCCCCTTTTCCCTATTTCATTATCCCTCAACAAAGTATCTTGCCACTTCCTTTTCTAGTGTATCACTGCTTAGTGTAGGCTCTCTTTCCCTTTCTCTCTCTCCCTGTCTCCTTTGAATGGTTAGATTAGGATTAGTTAGATTCTTCCTGCAATGGAGTATCTTGTGGCATGTAGATAAGGAAGCAAGAACCATCCTTCTCTGGAGGTCCATTTCAATTTTTACAAGTCCGACAACTTGAGAGATGGTCTAATGTTGTGCAATCACACCAAATGCCCCAATCACACCCAGGACATTCGGGTGTGATGTGATTTTGCACCAACATGTTTATCTACTAAGATTCATCAAGATTGTCCTCATTTGTTATATATTCATTGCATAGTTGACCAAGAAGCATTAACAACAAATGATGCTTGATCTTATTTTCCAGAGTTACAATTTATTGATAAATTTACAAATAAAGTATATTTGTGGCTTGGAAAATCTACTAAAAGATGTGGAACATTAAGAGATCTAATGGATTCATTTCAAATTAGTAGGTTGGAGGTGTTACAAATTCATCAAATTAGGTGGCTCTCTAGAGGAAAGGTAATGGAGAGACTTTTTAATCTCATGTTGGATTTGTTGAAAGAATGGGAGTTAGAGAAGAAAAAAATGTATGATTTGGCAACAATATTTGAAATACAATTTTTCATCCATTTACTTACAGATGTACTTATTGAGTTAAATAAGCTGAATAAAAAAATTCAAGAGGATCATGTTGACATTACTTCCATCAGCACTACTTTATGACATGCTTCGCAGGAGATTTCATAGAGGCATATTTAGGGCAAGAATTGTATATTCATCATTTTTTTAAGCGGAGCACAAGGAGGATCTCTTGAGTTAGTAGATGGAACATGTATGATACATGTACATGCATTGAGATATGAGAGATTTCCTAAGTCACAAAGATCGGGGACACTAGATGATTGCATTGAATTGGGAAAGGCCTTTATAATTAAGGTGATTGATTCTATTGAAACAAGATTCACATATTTGCGTATATTTAATGTTGCTAAATTTTTCAGCCCTCATAATTATTATGAGGAAACGGATGATAGAGATTGTCAAACAAAAAGATGGTTAACATGTTTATGTGAAAAATTTAGTGCTGGAAACTCACCTATTGTAGAGATTGATAAATGTTTAGGTGAGATGGATGAATTTGTTTATACCATATATAAATCATATCCAAAAAACATATGAAGGAGGATTTTGCATTTCCTGGGTTTGTGTGCATGGTTTACATGGAAAGCCATCTTGTTGAGCTACTTGGCGAGCCAAGTGTTAAGTCACTTGATTTACTTTAATGGTGGCTCTGCATCAACTCTTTACCTACCACTTCTAACTACTTACCAAGCTATGAGCAAGTTGGGCTCGCATATAACCTCCTATCCACCTACCGCATTGAGCTCTTCACCCCTCCAAAATGCACACCTTTCCAAATCTGATAAATCTGTCTCAAACACTTTTCATTTGTTGATTCCACTTGCACATCCCCATGATGACTTCTGAAAACATTCTCCCTACATTGATCTGATACACCTATTCATTATTCACTCAGGAACCTCCCGAAACCACCTCACTACATGCATTGATCCCCGAGTTGTTCCACGTTGCAACTAGTGACCACCTAACTCTCTCCTCAACAACCCCACCACCAACTGTGTGTTTACCGAGCTCTTTCCTAGCACAACTCCCAAACCGCTTCCATTTATAACATCATCCAATTCAGGGTTTCAGTTTTCCTGATTCAGACTTTATCACACTGTTCACCACTGAGTTGGGCTCAAGAGTTCCAAAATGTGGGACCTTTAAAGTCTGAAATTTTAGACTTCAAAGTTGGAAGTTTCAACTCACCCCGTTGGTTACTATTCACTTACCTTGTGAAAACATCTGATTCTCTGAAAACCCAAATTTCAGACTTCGGGATTCAGAGTTTTCAATTGGATTTTCCTTGGAACAATTCACCCAGTGAGACATCCAAACTCTCTAAAATTATTTCCTCAAAATTCCAAAAGGTGTGTCATTTAACCGAGTCAACCTACTTATCGAGCCCCTTCATGTTGCATTGATTTTGTGTTCTATCATGTTGAATAGTCTGTTCACTGTCGAGCTAACCCTCGCCCACATTTCTTGAGGATCTTGTCACCTCTTCAAATTGCATGCCACTTCTCTGGCTTGGATGACATAGCTCGGTCAACCTATCCATCTCTTTCTGCATTACATGTGGCTCGATCTCGACCACCATTGATGATACAATTTTGGGCCAATTGCGACTCGATGCCACGAGTTACTCAATGAATCTCCGATCAAGGTTCTTTGTGGAACCCCTTTTTACTTCTCCTCCAAATGAGCCATTCTCATACACACTTAACTTGTCCCGACCCAAGTTACCCTTCATTCCTTGGCCAAATTGGCCACATCCGCTTAGAGCCCTCATCCTTCTTGTCAAGCCGATGTGCCTCTACTTCAACTAGTCACCCATCATAATGATAAAATCACCTCACCTTGAGTTCGACCCCATGTGGTCCTTCCATGCATTCCCCAGTGAACATTTGGCCATGTCTTGAACCATTCATCTCAAAGAATTGTTCGTTATTCCTCCATTCATCCCTACACTGGCGAGCCTAGTCACCTTATGCTCGACTTATTTTTTATATTGACGTGGCCAATCAAAATGGCAAGTCCCATATATTTTACAAGTTGGAAAGTAAGATTGCATAGCATCTTTGGCTATGAACTTGACTCGAAATGAGATCACCATTAATATCACGAGCTCCCTTCCATTGTTTCATCCTTGGCGACTTCCCTGGCCCCAATGCACTTGCATCGTTGTGTCATCCCCCAAATCAACCCAAGCCATCACGTGTACAGCCCTTCCTACAAGTCCCAAAAATTCCCATGATAAAATCAATCTTGTCTTTAAGCTTGCAACTCGACTTGATGTCGAGCTCATTTCCCTATAAAATTTTAATTTTTGTGAAGATATCACTTCTCCTTTTCCCTGCGATGCTCAATCTATGTGTTCATTCCTTCAAACTTCATGTCCAACCCTCAGAGCTCATCAAGCTCTCCAAACCTTTTTGCCACCATGACCTCATCATCCATGTCACCGAGTTCTTCATTCTTCTAGCTCGAGCCACTCAAATTAAACCCAACCTCCTCGCACTGCTCAAACTACTCAATGAGCCTCCCTTACAACTTGGCTCACCGAGTAGCTCATCGAGCTACTCAGTGAGCTCTTCATTCACTTGACCCTGCAATGCACAACCCTAGCTCACCGAGCAGCTCGGTAGGCTAAATTTTAGCTCGGTGCCTTAAAAGGCATGTTCTGTAATCTTTTAACCCTGAGCCCTCATTTTTTGGGATTGTCTAATTTTATCGTGCTAATGGGCCCGTAAAGATGGAGTATCATGGGTTTTGTGCTTGATGATCGAATCTTGCCATTTTTGCTTGTGTGACCTGTTGTGGGCCCGTTGAGAGCCCAATTTTCACCCTAAGCAAAATATGGGTTTTCCAAGACCCAAAAGAGGAAAAAAACCTCGATTGATTCCACACTCCCGAAATGCTTCCAAATGCTCCTCCGAAACTACTGATTTTAGTGTGAGGTCTTATTCTAGTGCCTAGGTCTTGTTAGGTCCCCATTGTCTATTTTTCCTAGGTGGAAAAATGGATAAAAAGAACTGGCATGGGCTAGCTTCTCTTTTGCTTGTCATTTTATTTCTAAACAATAAAATATCTACTATTTGTTATTAGATCAAGAAATTTCTTATTTAATACATGTTCACTATAATTATAAGATCTTGGATAATCAAACAGATTCCTAACCTTAACATTAAATCACCGTATTAAATTGACCCATAGCACTGTTAGTTGATCTTTAACTTTATCATATTTAATTCAGCACAAATAGTACATCAACAATATGGCCAAGTAATTCCTTTTTGATTAATGTCACAGACACCTATAATTAAAAATAATAGTCAATTATTACATTCTTAAAATATTTAGACCTTATTTTATAAGAATGGGGTATCATCATCTTAACAACAGATTGCACTCTATTTTGTTATACACTTTAAAAAGCAAACAACTAAGACTGGGCCATTATCATTACATATGCTTGAGAACGAATGTTATATAGTCATTAGCTTATACTACCATTCTCAAGGATTTGTACTGTTAATAATCCTCATATTTTCCAACTTAAATAAACAAAAATTCTATTAATACTTATTCTTATTATGCAAAACAAGCCATCCAAATCAAATCGAGTATT
Organism: Taxus wallichiana var. yunnanensis; assembly: GCA_018340775.1. Classification (NCBI taxonomy): domain Eukaryota; kingdom Viridiplantae; phylum Streptophyta; class Pinopsida; order Cupressales; family Taxaceae; genus Taxus; species Taxus wallichiana. Next base: position 905,930,228 of record CM031239.1, read on the forward strand.
AAAGAAAACTATCACACTAATATATTGCCTCTACTAAATGGGACTCTCCATCCTGTAGATAGTTTAATTCCTTCACTATGTAACAACACTAAGATGCAATAGCTACTCATTCCACAATCATAACTGTGTGAAAATATTCAAATCTTAGGTTACTTTATTTCATTCGAATTGACTGGTTTGAGACTCCAAATATTGGTCAAGAACCCATTATTCTCTAACAAGTACCTTATCGATCCACACAGTTTTAGCCTTAACCTAAACAAGAATTGATGGAAACTCACTCTCCTAAGATGATTGAATAGATGGAACAAGATGGGATTGACCTCGTAGGAAAATGCCCAACCCACTCAAACAGATAACTAGGGTTTTATAAATACCCAGGATAAATGGCTTGTTAATATGAGTTAATTTAAAACTCGAGTCAACTCTAACTCATAGTCACGGTTTCTACCCTAACAACATAGCTTAATGAACCTAAAGCAAATAATATGTTATAACAAGCACACAGTTAGAATAGGTAAAACTATTCCGGGTTCTCCATAACTATACTAGTCAACACCAAATAAATCCAACAATTTTGTTATGAGCTTAAGGGCTCATTATCAAGCTAAGTATAGTGGGATCAAAACCACATCATGGCTTCGAGATCAACCAGCTCTCTCAATGTTTAACCCTTGAGTTTGTTCCAATTTTTAAGGTTAACAAAAGCATGTACGGAGCCCAAGATGGCGGTAAAATGAAAATCATGAAAACCCAAATACCCAAAGGCTCATATAAATAAAAAGAAACAAAACCAAGTTGTTTATCATCCTACATACAACCATGCACAACTACAAATCTATAAAATTCCCGGATCACAAATCTATAAATTGTAAAAACAGTGGCAATAGGTAAACTCAAGCATTCATCTAATAACACTCAGGAGGTATTTTATTTCTTGAAATGAAATAATGATGAGAAGGTGAGTACCCCACTCCTTGATGGTTTCTTGGAAACAAAAGACCAAAATAAAAAAACTCCATATTGCATGCACATGTGGTAGCTTCTCCAAGAAGCTTCATCATTTCTAGGTAGTTGAATTCTCATTAAATGCATTCAATAGAATAGTGCCATGTTATGATTCTATTCAATTATTATAAATTTCCCTCCCCATATGGTGGTGGATGAATAATTCAACCCAAATTTAAACAATTACCATCACAAAAAGCTTGCATGATAGTAACCTCCAATAAATCATTCACCAATTTAAACCTTTATGCATACAATAGGTCAGCTAATCGATGCCTTAATAATTACATAGTAGAATCCAAACTGATTTTGGTCGAAGATTTGATTATCAAACAACCCTTTTCATTCATTTGGAGTCTTTTTGATGACCAACTTAAACCTTATAAATTGATTTTAATTATTTTTGGTTTACTATGGATAGTCATAAAATAAAATAATGATAAACTCATAATAAATCCCTCCCTAAGGAGTGTGGTTTAATACCAATTGAGAATGAGTAACATTACTACGCCATTCATTATGGCCTTGACCATTCAAAAAAATGAAACAATTATATATAGTCTGCTATATAGTCCATCAAATATCATAATAGCAATCAACCCCATACAATTCAACCGTGTGGTCTTAGACTAATGATCAATATCATCATCACATAGAATAATAAGTTGTTTATCCAAACAATTAATGTTACCTTGTTGATGTCTTATAGCATTACCGACATAGTAATGAAGACCCTCTTATGCATTACACCAACACCATGCATTAGTCAAACATATATATATATCTATATATATTCCTATCAATATTCCTTTGTAATGAATATTACAATCCCAACAGAGGCATATTTATCGGTATTGGGTAAATGATTTAGTAGTAAGAAAGTAAAATCATACCAAAACAAATTTACTATTCATTTGTGAACCACCAATAAGATAAGTAATCCCCAGCCGTACAACAACCAAACCACAAACATATATTATGAACCAATGCTCACATTAAATTAAAATAACCTCATTCAAGAAAAATGAAACAAGAAAAGTTATAAAATATTAAATACTTCTGAACGCTTGACCGACAAGCAATGTTGCGATTTGCACATGCAACTATGTGTAAGTGGTTATATCCTTTTCAGGATATATACACACACGTGTAGCTACATACTCATCTATGTAATAGTGTATGTACTATTTCCTCATAAACCATTCCACATTTTACGACTTATCTTTACTCCGACCACGAGAATGGATTTGCGGGATGTGACAAGTTGTGTGGTCATGAGTTTTTGACTCGATCTCATGCTTATGATATGATAGAAGTATAGGGAGAAAATTTTTGTGTTATCCTCCAACCTTTAAATTCTTCCCACAAAGTAAAACACCACTTTGTAGATGTTGTGTAAAATTTGAACAACTCGATCCAACGTGAAAGTGTGTAATACATGCATGATGAATGCTAAGGATCAGTGTGCCCTATAAAATCCATTGTGCGGATTTCGTGAGACTATGCTAAACTACAAAATAATATAAAACTTCCCCTGGTCATAGGCATCCGGAATGGTCGGGGGTGCCTGGCGCTATTATGCTAGATTGGGCACTAGTTTCGTGTTGTGTTAAGGACCCAAGTTTTATTTTGAGCCACATGTCTGATCTTGCAATTATGTTGTACCGATATTGTTATATACTTGAATTCTAATGTATGATGTGGTATGGGGTGACCGATTCACCCAAATGATTCCCCTCTAGATTGGGGTACATGTGATGTTTTTGAAGGAGTATATAACCCAAAGGTAGACCGACCATTGCTCTAAAAATGTGCCGTATAGGGGAAAGGAATGTGCTTGGTAAAAATCAAGGCACGTGCAAAGAAAGTGGCTAGGAGACAAGTGTTAGTACAAGAAAACAAAAACATGCATGTATAAGATAGATTGTATGCTAAGTAGGCAATATGTAAGCTATAACAGCCACAAAATGACGTTCTAGGAACACATTAAAACCCTAAACACTTAACCCGAAAGTTGCGGTAATTTTTTTTAAGTTAAAAGGTTGCAAGGGTGTTAACCCCTAGGGTACATTAAATTAATTTACAAAAATAAACTCTACTTTACAACAGATGGACTAGGTTAAATTTAAGTGATTAAATATTCTTAATTTATTTCTAAGATCAAATAATTGACACTCAACTAGGAAGGTGCCATAATTTAATTTACTTGGTTAAATGTGTTTCTCCTCCTTACTTATTATTCAAACCCAAAATAAATTAACCTTATACTTAGTTATTTTAGTTTCATTATCCTAATAGCTTTAATGTCCATTTCATTAATTTCCTAAAACATACTAGAACTATATAATGACTTTGCACCCCAAGTATTTAAATGGCCACATTCACCCATCAACACATACCTTTAATATTTATTTAAAACATCTAGAATATTGATTCCTACTAAACAATTTTAGGGTTCATCCTCAACCCTTGGATCAGTTCACTTGTGGCCACTAGATCCTAGGGTTTCAAACTAACCCTAAGAATCCTATGCATTCTTATTAAATCCTTTTCCTACCCTATTCTCCTCATTTGTTCACATTGTTTTTGTTTAATTTACGGGTTGGAGAAATGGAAGCCATGGGAGCAAGGAAGGAAGAAACTATGTAGGAATTCTCAAAATCAAGCTTATTTAGTCTAGGTGGTAGATTTATCACTTGTAAATTCTTTCCTTCCAAGATTTAAGGGGTTTCACTCCAAATCTAGAGTTATTCCAAATTTATTTGTATTTTGTGTTCTTTATTTGGGGAAAACCCTACCTCCAATAATATATGCAAGATTGAGTACTTTGAATTTACCATTTGAAGATTTATTTTCTTTAAATAATGAGATTTAGCCTTTATTTGTTTTTTGAGGTTTCCTTGTAATTTTTGAAAACTTAAAATTTATTTTGACCAAGTTAAAATTTGTGTAGGTTCGGATTTACATTTTCCACAATCAATGATGTAACCATCACCAAAAGCGGTCGGCGATCTTGGGACCACCACCTGCTTGGTGATAATTCATGAACCATCACCTTGCACAGTGGCGGTTCTTAGAAAGCCACCTTGACTAAGTGGTTGTTATAAAATCGCCACTCTGCACATGGTGGCCATCCTGTTTCTTAGAAATAGAACCTTCATTTCCGAAATTTCTCAAAAAACAAAAGTCACTAGAGTGTTCTAAGATTCATTATGAACTTCAATTTATGTGCCTAAAGTTTCCATTTTAAATATTTAAATTCATCTACTCATTTCATAGTAAAATTTACTCAATCTAAACATTTCCCATTTCAATAACAACAACAACTACAAGAATCATTTTAATTTTGTACAACAAACTTTCTTGCAATAATGCAAGAAATGAACAAGATAGTCTAACTTCTTCCTTTACATGCCTTTCAAATAACACAATGAAATGTAATATTTCCTCATGTAATTTTTCTAAAATTCCACAAGAGAGTTTCAACAATATTTTCAATAATTTATTTATAACAAAGGCAACACACTTGTTTGGGAAATAAATCAACTTCTATGAAATAAGATATTTCCCTTATAAACTTATTTTCTATTTCAACAAATCTATCTTTAAAAACACCAATCTTTCATTCCTTTTTTCAACATACAATACAACTTTAACATCCAATAATGAATACAACTTTCAAATAAAATTTTACACATGATTTCCATTTTGATTCTTTTCTTTCCATACAACAATTTAAAGAGAAGGGAAATTTTACAAATCTACAATGAGCTTCCTTCAAATAAAATTACAACTTACAACACAATATTACAAGTCTTCCACCTAGAGTGGGAATAACAAGAAGGTTTTCTCATAAGGAATTATTTCTTTTGGACACCAGTAAATGCTCCAAGTTTCACATCACCAACAAGATCTCCACCATGCTTTATTTGATCAACGACAAAAAAGGGGGGAGAGGAAACACTCTCCACCCAACCAATAATCCAATGAGGAGAAGAAGTTATCTTCCTCATTTGCCCCCGAGCCCCAACCATATTGCAATGAAAAATGGATCATGTTCATGGCAACAAAACAAGCATCCCTATAACAATACAAGGATTTCACAACCATTCCAAAAAAAACAAACAACTCAAACTACAACCACAAGAATAACTAACAAAAATATACAATGTTTCAAAATGCAAAATCCAAAGGACAAAAGTCCATGGGGAGGTCACTTATGCCTCCCAATGGGAAATAGGTTCCCACCTTAAAGCCCTCCAATAAACATATCAAAATCCGTACACAACTCTTATACCTCCCTCAAGACCCTCTTATTCCTCCCACATACTCTTATGCCTCCCTACAATATCTTATGTCTCCTCATAAAAACAATCTTGTAAAAAATGCAATCATTTCTTATCAAGGTGGTGCACCGAACCCAACTCCCTCCAAAACATGAAATAAAATCTTATGCCTCCCTATATGTAATATCCCCATAGTCCCCTCCTACACCACACTTAGCCAATCTACCCAAGTACCCAACAACCATATCAAAACAAACAAAAACATATACATATACACAATATAAAATAAAGAATTTAACAATAGTGTAGCTCCTACCTTTAAATGGTAGATCTTTATCCAAGAGTCACACACCAAAATTCTTCAAGCCCAAAAAATCATCAAAAAGCTCCAAAAAATCAACAAGCACTCCAAAATCCTCCCACTCCTAAAATTCAAGAGCACAAAAGAAAATAAGTAAACCCCAAACAAGCAAAAGAACTTGAATAAATAGAAAAGGGAGAGAGGAAGGTGAGGTGGCTCCATGTAGGATGACACAAAGCACTCATTCTCATCTCCACCTCATAAGTCAAACCTCAACCCTAATGCACAAAAAATTGGTGGGTGAGAGAAATGACAAATTACTTACACACACAAACCAAGCCCACACCCCCTAACAATAAACTCTAAAACCCATGTAAGAAAAGTGCAATAAATGTCACTTTTTGACTTACAAAACACATAATGGGGTCTATTTTATACCCCCCAATCCATAGGTAGGGTTGGTATAGTAATTTAAGTGGTGTGGGACAAGTTTAGCTTGTCCCACAAGCCTCAAAAATTGGCCCTTAAGGCCAAATCCGAATTTCCATGAAGGGGTAGAGTGTACAACGCTCAAGATCACAAGCACTCAACTTAAAACACATGACCCAAGGAGCCATCAAATCTAATAAATTAATTCTTTTGTCCCATCCCTAATTAGTTTAGGACATGATTAATTAACTAAATTAAGACACAATTTAAATAATTAATGTAAGGAAATTACATCACTATAAAATCACATACTAAAATTAAATAAATAAAAATAAATCAAAGAACAACACACAAATCCCTTGGTCATAATTGGAGATGATCCCCCCCTACAGACCCCTTAACAACAATTCAAACACACAGACATAAAAAATACATGTTACCATGGTGACCCTTGTTGAATTCATTTAGCATTCCAATGTGGTTGGTATCCAATCCCCACATTGTTTGTTATGATAATGTTTACCTCCAAAACACATAATACCTCCTTTGGCCTTGTGGCGCATCAAAAACATCCAAGATAAAATATGCATTGTAAATCAACAATCATCTACATATGAATCAAATCATCATCCAGAAATTAACGTTATCATTTAAAATTTCTAACAACATCTTGATTCTAAATTTCACCAATATCAATAGGATCACCAAATTATTTAAATTGTTCAGTCTACTCAATATGACAAAAATATAGCATGTCAAAAATATATAACCTTGTCCACGGTATATCATCATCGATATAAAATGTCTCTAATAATCCACACAAACATACTATGAATTGAATCCAAAAATAGTATCGATATCTCTAACATCTAACATCATGCTAAGTCAAAATAATACAAAATATCCATAAGTATAGTCAAAATTATTGAAATCAATAGTAATAAGTATCAAAGGGAAATGGGCACTTCATCTCCATCCCTTAGACTCAACTTCCTCCGAGAAGTCACCGGAACAGATTCAAAATTTGGACTCATAATAGAGCATCCTCCCATAGAGCATCCTCCCATGTATTGGACTCAAACCTAGATCTCTCCTCATACCTATCCCATTGGACTCAAACCTATACGAATGGGCTCCACCATCACCTGACCCCGAGATCCTACAACTATAATGCAGCCCAATCTAATACATGAGAAGGATCAACAACGTATCTCCTAAGTAAAGAAACATGAAATACATTGTGGACTTGAGACAAGCTAGGTGGCAACACTAGACGATACACTAAAGGGCCGATACGCTCCAAGATCTCAAAGGGACCCACAAACATAGGAGCAAGATAAGAACCTTTTCGTAATGGATAGGGCTCTTATGTGGCATGACACAAAGAAATAACTTTGTGGTCACCTCAAAACTATGATCTATCCTATGTTGATCCGAATACTTCTTCCATCGAGTCCCGCGCCTCCTACAATCTCTGCCCGATCATAAAAACTTACTTTATGCTCCTTATCCTGTAATAAGGATGGCCTAAGATAAACCCTACCCTCCAACATGTCCCAACTAAAAGGTGTCTTGCACTCTACTGCCATACACTACTTGAAAAGGAGTCATGTCTATCAAACTTGGACTCATAGCATAGGAATGTGATATAATCCATGCAAGGACACTTGGACTCATAGTGCACAAATGCAAGTATCCATGCGAGGGAACTTATTTCTCAAGGTGTGTTCTCGAGGGTAAAAATATTGTTTTTCAGGTCTAGCCATATGGAGCCACCTGCAAATTATTAAAAAGGGGATTTCTTACACGACAGAATAAAAGAATGATTAGAAGGACTATCAAAAATTTATGGCATGGCATCCTAGTCATGGTTGAGGGTCTGAGAAATGTGATCAATTCATGATTTATCCACCTGCAAATTTTGGGTGTAAACTTGTTAAACATCACTTTCTAGAACAAACTTGTAACAAACAAAGGATTCCTTGAATATTCTTCTTTTGGGGGGAAATTTGGGATGGTGAGTAAGTGAAATTGTATAAATGCAATAATAATACTCTTGCAAAATGTTGGGGGTTAATTTTTACGAGAAAATTTGAGAAATCCCATCTTCCTGAGAGACCATCTGAGAAACCTGTTAATCTTGTGTTTTATTTTTTATCACATCAAGGTGGTTTCAAGTGTATATCCATTGACAAATTGTAAGATTGTTCTAGAAAATTTCCAATGGTGATATAGATCTTGAATTAATTAGTGTTGATCTTGAGCAAAATTGTGTCTACTTTTATTTCAGAATGTATTCAAATGGTTTTGATGTTCCTATTACAATCTTATGTTAAAATCCCTCTGAATCACACAAGATCTCATCCCTGTGATAGTATAGTGGCATTTGTAATTTCATTATGAGAAGATCCTTCATCCTGTAATGAAATAAACAATTTAAAATCACTTTATATCATTTTATTGATAAATATTGTTTGTAAGTCTATGAGTGTATCTTAGGCGTGATGAACCAATGATATTCAATGTTTAATTGAGTCTTTAACTTGATCGTTTATGTTGAATTATTTAAGAGTGTATGAAACCGTGTGTAGATACGGGCCTCCATTTATGCACACCTTCTAGTTAAAGGAATATTTTCGCTATTCTGAAGCTTTCTATTGTTGAGTTTTCCAATTATTATAGTTGTTCTCAAATATCTAGTGAAATCAGCTTCATCTTGCTTAATTCCCCACCAAAAATTTCAAATAACCATGAATTCTACTTGAAGTACCCCTATTTGTTCTATGTATCCAAAAATGAAAAAATTCTATTCCCAAAATATACATAAGCAAGCAATTTTTAAGTGTCTTTAGTAACCTGAACCTTGTTCAGAAAATATCTCCATTCTTTCAAAGTGACAACTTGTGTGAGTTAAATTGTTGTGTAATAATCATATTTTCTCAAGTTTCCCTTGAAAATTGTGCAAAGAAGGATCCCTTTATGTCCTTCATCGAGAGATTACAAAATGGGTCCTCTCACCTTGGTTGAAAGGCACAACCTAAAGTAGTGAGGATAGATCAAATCCTTAATGAAGGTGTTATCCATTTCTCCAATGCCTAAGTGACAAAGAGTCGATGAATCCCCTCCGCAGCCTAAAAATGACTTATACCATGATTATTTTGTCTCTAAGTATCTTGTTAAATTTGTGATGTTGCTCATATCTTGTTAAATTTGTGATGTTGCTCAAAATTTGAATACCAACAAAATTGATACTTTCTTCTACGGTGAAATGGTTTTTTAGTCTCTATAGATAGGCTCAACATTTATGATATTGGGTGAAAGCATACAAGTGTGTCTCACTCTTGGCCATAAATATTTTAAAATCGAGAAATAAATAATTAAAAATACTATAAAATTTAAAAAATCAGGTAAATCTGGATTCCTTGCACATTGGTATTTATGGCCTCTTAAAAATGCATGTTTGGTAAATTTTTATGTGTTATGTCATGTTTTGGTTGTCGGCTAGTTTGCTGAAAGTACAAAAACTACAAAAAGTGGGACATTATATGATATTTAGAATATGGTTTTCCTCTACCTTATGAGGTACATTACTCTTGAAGTGAATTATAGAAATATATTTACTCACCATCTTACTATACTTAATATATTTAGGCATAAGATTGTTATGAGCCTTCCCTTTTTCTTGTTTAGTTCTCTCTTTGCGTCGATGAATGATTTTCAATAGGGAAAGATTGATACCTCGATACACCATGGTATAATTATATTTATTTTTAATAATGGTAAAATGATGGTGGAAAATGAATTAGATCCCAAAGCGGGATTCAAATGACAATTGTACTCTTACTGACCATATGAACAAACTGAGGAGAAAGAAGAGTATAAAACTCATGGGAAGGGAAATCTTGGTACTAAGGTTGTAGTTTCTCTGATTAATATGAAAGGGGAGTCATCTAAAGGGAAAGAGAGAGTGGAGTTGGGTTGGAATGTGGATTTTGATAAAATTTCTCTCAGGGTGAGTCAAGTGGAAAGGGATATGGAGGCCATAGGAAAAGTTGGAATATATATGGGAAAAAGTGTCATGCATTGCATTGATACCTCTAAGAAAATTTATATCACCCAAAACATTATTAGGAAGATATGGTAGAGATCAAAATTTTGGTTTCAGAGTTACGAGGTGTATGGTCAAGCTAGAGCAAGCACACAAAGTCTACAGGTATAATATCCATCTCATTAGTTTTGATGAGGAAGATCAGGTTGAAGATGACATCCCTATCATGAGTGAGAGGGATGATCAGACGAAAGGACAGGAAGAGCGTCAACGAAAGGAGTACAAATGTTTTAAAACTAAATAGTCGCTTAGATCTTGGAGGTTTTGTTTCACTATTTGTGGACTATATCATTTGGGATGTTTTCCCCTCCATGTTTTATGATTTTTTGTTGTATTAATCTATTAGACTGTAGTTTGGGATAAGTTGTTTTAGCCATTTTTATCATGTTTCTTTTTGTTTGTTCTTGGTGATGCTCATGATGCATTCTATTGTAAGGTTTTTGGGTGCCTTAATCCCTGTATAAAGTAACCAATTATTATCTTAATGTATATTTAATAAAACTTGTTAATAGTAATTTTTTTAATGACATTTTAAATTAAACAAGACTGAGTGGCAAGTTCATGCCTTAGGGTTGGGAGATGTGCTAGATGTGTGATTTTTTAAAAGTTGTCTATAATTTTTGCATTATGTGCTTTATATTGCTAAGAAAAACCAATTTAATATTTTTATAAAAAGTAGAATGTAACAATACTTAATGTATAAAATATGCACATACGGTATGCCAAAATCCACATAATGCTAAAAAATAGAATGCCCATATGTAATGATTTTGAATGCATAAAATATGTATATACTATAATTCTTAATTTAAATGTTGCACATAATGTAAATACCCACGTTAAAATTCGATAGAAGACAAAAAAAAAAATCATGAATCAAATATATAATTGTTTGAAAAACATAGAGCGATCTAGAATCATATTATGCTTGAAAATAATGTAGCAATATAGTCGAAATTTTGAAATACATAATATGTTATATTTTTTTGGGTGCAATAAAAAAAAATCACCACGATTTTACAAGTTGAACATGCCTACATAAAGATATGAAGATCTCGAGAGTATTCAATCCAAATTTGGCTCAATATACAATAGAACTAGACCCATATGCTAAGTCATAAAGGAAAAGTAGAGACCAAGAAACCCACACATTGATCCTCTCATGAATAAAGCGCTAAACAAATTGATAGAGGCATGCGTTATATTTTAAATCAAACACTCCAGGTTGGGTTGTAAACTTGGTGCCGCTCGAATGAAGAAAGGAGAGATTAGATTGTGTGAAAAATTTCAAGACTTGAATAGGGCATCTCTCAAAGACCATTATTCACTCCCTTCATTAGAGAAAATCTTAAAAGTGGTAACTTGACTTAGAAATATTTTCCCTCGTAGATGACTACTCGGGTATAATCGGATAATGGTGAAAGAAGACGATCGGTTCAAAATGGCTTTCACCACTAATCTGGGCACCTATTCCTTTAGGAATATTCCATTTACAATATTAAATGCAGGCCACTTTCCAAAGGGAAATGGATATGTCATTCAGGGGTTGATCAAAAAAATAGTGCTACTTTATCTTGACGATATCACCGGGTTCTCTAAAAACGCAGCAGATTACCTCTTTCATCCGAGATTTTGGGAATTGTTATATAATCATGTGTGCATGATTTATTTTTATTATTAAATCATAGCACTATTATGCGGTCCATAATTCCCAACAATTAGGTATTACAAATACTTGTTTTATATATTATTGATATTCATTCAATGGCAGGGAGAGATATATGTGAATCGACCCATGTTCTAAAATATTTTAATAAAGATCATATCCCACTTATAAATGTCATGTCTATACTAATAAAACATAAACCTTCACTTGGGATAAAGTATAACAATCAAACCTTTATATGTGCCTCTCTAACTACATAGTTTTTGTTTTATCAGTTAATTTCATTTAAAGAACAATTGAACCGATATTTGATTCCACCTAGAAATGGTATGTCTATGCCAAGAAAAATTAAACCCATGCTTTCAAAGGAGTCTAAAATAAGTCATAAATATTAAAGTACCTTTCCAAGGACCTGATTTGATGTGTTTTTATGGCCCTCACAAAAAAAGAGAAAAAAAAAATGTCTATTACAAACAAGCTTAAACTTCTTGTTCATGGATGGTATATAATAAGTAATAATACTTTAGGTACTATTTGAGGTACATAGTTTTATGTTTTTGTATTTGATAAAATTTACAAAGATGAAATAGAACCTAGATCCCATCCCACACAAAAATGGCATATGATACCAACATGGTCATTAAGGCTAGTAAAGAGATACCTTCATCAATCTTGTCTTGGTTATCATTTTATTTCTAAACAATAAAATATCTACTATTTGTTATTACATCAAGAACTTTCTTATTTAATACATGTTCACTATAATTATAAGATCTTGGATAATAAAACAGATTCCTAACCTTAACATTAAATGACCGTATTAAATTGACCCATAGATCATGTTAGTTGATCTTTAACTTTATCATATTTAATTCAGCACAAATACTACATCAAGAATATGGCCAAGTAATTCCTTTTTGATTAATGTCACAGAGACACCTATAATTAAAAATAATAGTCAATTATTGCATTCTTAAAATATTTAGACCTTATTTTATAAGAATGGGGTATCATCATCTTAACAACAGATTGTTGCACTCTATTTTGTTATACACTTTAAAAAGCAAACAAATGCTAAGATCGGGCCATTATCATTACATATGCTTGAGAACGAATGTTATATAGTCATTAGCTTATACTACCATTCTCAAGGATTTGTCTGTTAATAATCCTCAAATTTTCCAACTTAAATAAACAAAAATTCTATTAATACTTATTCTTATTATGCAAAATAAGCCATCCAAATCAAATCGAGTATTAAAGAAAACAATCACACTAACATATTGCCTCTACTAAATGGGACTCTCCATCCTGTAGATAGTTTAGTTCCTTCACTATGTAACAACACTAAGATACAATAGCTACTCATTCCACAATCATAACTGTGTGAAAATATTCAAATATTAGGTTACTTTATTTCATTCGAATTGACTAGTTTGAGACTCCAAATATTGGTCAAGAACCCATTATTCTCTAACAAGTACCTTATCGATCCACACAGTTTTAGCCTTAACCTGAACAAGAATTGATGGAAACTCACTCTCCTAAGATGATTGAATAGATGGAACAAGATGGGATTGACCTCGTAGGAAAATGCCCAACCCACTCAAATAGATAACTAGGATTTTATAAATACCCAGGATAAATGGCTTGTTAATATGAGTTAATTTAAAACTCAGTCAACTCTAACTCATAGTCACAGTTTCTACCCTAACAACATAGCTTAATGAACCTAAAGCAAATAATATTTTATAACAAGCGCAGCTAGAATAGGTAAAACTATTCGGGTTCTCCATAACTATACTAGTCAACACCAAATAAATCCAACAATTTTGTTATGAGCTTAAGGGCTCATTATCAAGCTAAGTATAGTGGGATCAAAACCACATCATGGCTTCGAGATCAACCAGCTCTCTCAATGTTTAACCCTTGAGTTTGTTCCAAGTTTTTAAGGTTAACAAAAGCATGTATAGGCCCAAGATGGTGGTAAAATGAAAATCATGAAAACCCAAACACCCAAAGGCTCATATAAATAAAAAGAAACAAAACCAAGTTGTTTATCATCCTACATACAACCATGCACAACTACAAATAATGTTAATAATAAAATTCCCGGATCACAAATCTATAAATTGTAAAAACCAGGCAACAACGAGTAAACTCAAGCATTCATCTAATAACACTCAAGAGGTATTTTATTTCTTGAAACGAAATAATGATGAGAAGGTGAGTACCCCACTCCTTCAGTTTTCTTGGAAACAAAAGACCAAAATAAAAAAACTCCACATTGCATGCACATGTGGTAGCTTCTCTAAGAAGCTTCATCATTTCCTAGGTAGTTGAATTCTCATTAAATGCATTCAATAGAATAGTGCCATGTTATGATTCTATTCAATTATTATAAATTTCCCTCCCCATATGGTGGTGGATGAATAATTCATCCCAAATTTAAACAATTACCATCACAAAAAGCTTGCATGATAGTAATCTCCAATAAATCATTCACCAATTTAAACCTTTATGCATACAATGGGTCAGCTAATCTGATGCCATTATAATTACATAGTAGAATCCAAACTGAGTTTGGTCGAAGATTTGATTATCAAACAACCCTTTTTCATTCATTTGGAGTCTTTTTGATGACCAACTTAAACCTTATAAATTGATTTTAATGATTTTTTGGTTTACTATGGATAGTCATAAAATAAAATAATGATAAACTCATAATAAATCCCTCCCTAAGGAGTGTGGTTTAATACCAGCAGAATGAGTAACATTACTATGCCATTCATTATGGCCTTCGACCATTAGAAAAATGAAACAATTATATATAGTCTACTATATAGTCCATTCAAATATCATAATAGCAATCAACCCCATATATTTCAACCGTGTGGTCTTAGACTAATGATCGTATCATCATCACATAGAATAATAAGTTGTTTATCCAAACAATTAATGTTACCTTGTTGATGTCTTATAGCATTACCGACATAGTAATGAAGACCCTCTTATGCATTATGATCCATAACCGACAAAATCAACACCATGCATTAGTCAAACATATATATATATATATCTATATATATTCCGATCAATATTCCGTTGTAATGAATATTACAATCCCAACAGGAGGCATATTTATCAATATTGGGTAAACAGATTTAGTAGTAAGAAAGTAAAATCATACAAAAACAAATTTACTATTCATTTGTGAACCACCAATAAGATAAGTAATCCCCTAGCTAAGTACAACAACCAAACCACAAACATATATTATGAACCAATGCTCACAAGAAATTAAAACAACCTCATTCAAGAAAAATGAAACAAGAAAAGTTATAAAATATTAAATACTTTACGAATGCCGATGACAAGCAATGTTGCGATTTGCACATGCAACTATGTGTAAGTGGTTATATCCTTTTTTAGGACATATGCACGCATGTGTAGCTACATACTCATCTATGTAATAGTGTATGTACTATTTCCCTCATAAACCATTCCACATTTTACGACTTATCTTTCCTCCCGGCACGAATGGATTTGCGGGATGTGACAAGTTGTGTCGGTCATGAGTTTTGACTCGATCTCATGCTTATGATATGATAGAAGTGTAGGGAGAAATTTTTGTGTTATCCTCCAACCTTTAAATTCTTCCCACAAAGTAAAACACCACCGTAGATGTTGTGTAAAATTTGAACAACTCGATCTAATGTGAAAGTGTGTAATACATGCATGATGAATGCTAAGGATCTGTGTGCCCTATAAAATCCATTGTGTGGATTTCTGTAGATCTAATGCTAAACTACAAAATAATATAAAACTTCCCCTGGTCATAGGCATCCGGGAATGGTCAGGTGTCTTTGAAGCGCTATTATGCTAGATTGGGCACTAGTGTCTACAGTGTTGTGTTAAGGACCCAAGTTTTATTTTGAGCCCTATCTGATACTGACAATTATGTTGTATCGATATTGTTATATACTAAATTCTAAGCTGTATGATGTGGTATGGGGTGACCGATTCACCCAAATGATTCCCCTCTAGATTGGGGTACATGTGATGTTTTTGAAGGAGTATATAACCCAAAGGTAGAACAACCATTTCTCTAAAAATGTGCCCTATAGGGGAAAGGGAATGTGGTTGGTAAAAATCAAGGCACGTGCAAACAAAGTGGCTAGTAGACAAGTGTTAGTACAAGCAAACAAAAACATGCATGTATAAGATAGATTGTATGCTAAGTAGGTAATATGTAAGCTATAACAACCACAAAATGACATTCTAGGAACACATTAAAACCCTAAACACTTAACCCGAAAGTTGCGGTAATTTTTTTTAAGTTAAAAGGTTGCAAGGGTGTTAACCCCTAGGGTACATTAAATTAATTTACAAAAATAAACTCTACTTTACAATAGATGGACTAAGTTAAATTTAAGTGATTAAATATTCTTAATTTATTTCTAAGATCAAATAATTGACACTCAACTAGGAAAGTGCCATAATTGAATTTACTTGGTTGAATGTGTTTCTCCTCCTTACTTATTATTCAAACCCAAAATAAATTAACCTTATACTTAGTTATTTTAGTTTCATTATCCTAATAGCTTTAATGTCCATTTCATTAATTTCCTAAAACATACTAGAACTATATAATGACTTTTCACCCCAAGTATTTAAATGGACACATTCACCCATCAACACATACCTTTAATATTTATTTAAAACATCTATAATATTGATTCCTACCAAACAATTTTAGGGTTCATCCTCAACCCTTGGATCAGTTCACTTGTGGCCACTAGATCCTAGGGTTTCAAACTAACCCTAAGAATCCTTATGCATTCTTATTAAATCCTTTTCCTACCCTATTCTCCTCATTTGTTCACATTGTTTTTGTTTAATTTACAGGTTGGAGAAATGGAAGCCATGGGAGAAAGGAACGAAGAAAATATGCGAGGAATTCTCAAAATCAAGCTTAGTTTAGTCTAGGTGGTAGATTTATCACTTGTAAATTCTTTCCTTCCAAGATTTAAGGGGGTTTCACTGTAAATCTAGAGTTATTCCAAAGTTATTTGTATTTTGAGTTCTTTATTTGGGGAAAACCCTACCCCCATTAATATATGCAAGATTGAGTACTTTGAATTTACCATTTGAAGATTTATTTTCTTTAAATAATGAGATTTAGCCTTTATTTGTTTTTTTGAGGTTTCCTTGTAATTTTTGAAAACTTAAAATTTTGTTTGACCAATTTAAAATTTGTATAGGTTTGGATTTACATTTTCCGCAATCAATGACAGAACTATCACCAAAAGTAGGTCGGCGATCTTGGGACCACCACCCTGCTTGGGTGACAATTCATGAACCATCGCCTTGCCTGAGTGGCGGTTCTTAGAAAGCCACCTTGACTAAGTGGTTGTTATGAAATTCCCACTCTGCACATGGTGGCCATCCTGTTTCTTAGAAATAGAACCTTCATTTCCGAAATTTCTCAAAAACAAAAGTCACTAGAGTGTTCTAAGATTCATTACGAACTTCAATTTATGTGCCTAAAGTTTCCATTTTAAATATTTAAATTCATCTACTCATTTCATAGTAAAATTTACTCAATCTAAACATTTCCCATTTCAATAATAACAACAACTACAAGAATCATTTTCATTTTGTACAACAAACTTTCTTGCAATAATGCAAGAAATGAACAAGATAGTCTAACTTCTTCCTTTACATGCCTTTCAAATAACACAATGAAATGTAATATTTCTTCATGTAATTTTTCTAACATTCCACAAGAGAGTTTCAACAATATTTTCAATAATTTATTTATAACAAAGGCAACACACTTTTTTGGGAAATAAATCAACTTCTATGAAATAAGATATTTCCTTATAAACTTATTTTCTATTTCAATAAATCTATCTTTAAAAACACCAATCTTTCTTTCCTTTTTCAACATACAATACAACTTTAACATCCAATAATGAATACAAATTTCAAATAAAATTTTACACATGATTTCCATTTTGATTCTTTTCTTTCCATACAACAATTTAAAGAGAAGGGAAATTTTACAAATCTACAATGAGCTTCCTTCAAATAAAATTACAACTTACAACACAATATTACAAGTCTTCCACCTAGAGTGGGAATAACAAGAAGGTTTTCTCATAAAGAATTATTTCTTTTGGACACCAGTAAATGCTCCAAGTTTCACATCACCAACAAGATCTCCACCATGCTTCATTTGATCAACGAAAAAAAAGGGGGAGAGGAAACACTCTCCACCCAACCAATAATCCAATGAGGAGAAGAAGTTATCTTCCTCATTTGCCCCGAGCTCCAACCATATTGCAATGAAAAATGGATCATGTTCATGGCAACAAAACAAGCATCCCTATCACAATACAAGGATTTCACAACCATTCAAAAAAAAACAAACAACTCAAACTACAACCACAAGAATAACTAACAAAAATATACAATGTTTCAAAATGCAAATTCTAGAAGACAAAAGTCCATGGGAGGTCACTTATACCTCCCAATGGGAAATAGGTTCCCACCTTAAAGACCTCCAATAAACATATCAAAATCCATACACAACTCTTATACCTCCCTCAAGACCCTCTTATTCCTCCCACATACTCTTATGCCTCCCTACCATATCTTATGTCTCCCTCATAAAAACAATCTTGTAAAAAAATGCAATCATTTCTTATCCAAGGTGGTGCACCCAACCCAACTTCCTCCAAAACATGAAATAAACTCTTATTCCTCCCTATATGTAATATCCCCGTAGTCCCCTCCTACACCACACTAAGCCAATCTACTCAAGTACCCAACAACCATATCAAAACAAACAAAAACATATACATATACACAATATAAAATAAAGAATTTAACAATAGTGTAGCTCCTACCTTTAAATGGTAGATCTTTATCCAAGAGTCACACACCAAAATTATTCGAGCCCAAAAATCATCAAAAAGCTCCAAAAATCAACAAGCACACCAAAATCCTGCCACACCTAAAATTCAAGAGCACAAAAGAAAATAAGTAAACCCCCAAACAAGCAAAAGAACTTGAATAAATAGAAAAGGGAGAGAGGAAGGTGAGGTGGCTCCATGTAGGATGACACAAAGCACTCATTCTCATCTCCACCTCATAACTCAAACCTCAACCCTAATGCACAAAAAATTGGTGGGTGAGAGAAATAACAAATTACTTACACACACAAACCAAGCCCACACACCCTAACAATAAACTCTAAAACCCATGTAAGAAAAGTGCAATAAATGTCACTTTTTGACTTACAAAACACATAATGGGATCTATTTTATATCCCCCAATCCATAGGTAAGGTTGGTATAGTAATTTAAGTGGTGTGGGACAAGTTTAGCTTGTCCCACAAGCCTCAAAAATTGGCCCTTAAGGCCAAATCCGAGTTTCCATGAAGGGGTAGAGTGTACAACGCTCAAGATCACAAGCACTCAACTTAAAACACATGACCCAAGGAGCCATCAAATCTAATAAATTAATTCTTTTGTCCCATCCCTAAATAGTTTAGGACATGATTAATTAACTAAATTAAGACACAATTTAAATAATTGATGTAAGGAAATTACATCACTATAAAATCACATACTAAAATTAAATAAAGAAAAATAAATCAAAGAACAACACACAAACCCCTTGATCATAATTGGAGATGATCCCCCTCATGAGACCCCTTAACAACAATTCAAACACATAGACATAAAAATACATGTTGCCATGGTGACCCTTGTTGAATTCATTTAGCATTCCAATGTGGTTGGTATCCAATCCCCACATTGTTTGTTATGATAATGTTTACCTCCAAAACACATAATACCTCCTTTGGCGTTGTGGCCGCATCAAAACATCCAAGATAAACTATGCAATGTAAATCAACAATCATCTACATATGAATCAAATCATCATCCAGCAACTAACGTTATCATTTATAATTTCTAACAACATCTTGATTCTAAATTTCATCAATATCAATAGGATCACCAAATTATTTAAATTGTTCAGGTCTACTCAATATGACAAAAATATAGCATGTCAAAATATATAACCTCGTCCACATATATCATCATCGATATAAAATGTCTCTAATAATCCACACAAACATACTATGAATTGAATCCAAAAATAGTATCGATATCTCTAACATCTAACATCATGCTAAGTCAAAATAATACAAAATATTCATAAGTATAGTAAAAATTATTGAAATCAATAGTAATAAGTGTCAAAGGAAATGGGCACTTCATCTCCATCCCTTAGACTCAACTTCCTCAAGGAAGTCACTAGAATGCAGATTCAAAATTTGGACTCGTAGCAATAGAGCATCCTCCCATGTAGCAGCAGTCTCATCATACCTATCCTATTGGACTCAAACCTAGTCAATCTCTCTACCTCCAATGCCCGTGGTTCTATGCTCTAAAATACGAATGGGCTCCACCATCACCTGCCCCTGCATCCTACACCTATAATGCGGCCCAATCTAATACATGAGAAGGATCAACAATGTATCTCCTAAGTAAAGAAACATGAAATACATTGTGGACTTGAGACAAGCTAGGTGGCAACACTAGACGATAGGCCAATGGGCCGATACGCTCCAAGATCTCAAAGGGACCCAAAAACATAGGAGCAAGATTAGAACCTTTTCTGTAATGGATAGGGCTCTTATGTGGCATGACACAAAGAAATACCTTCGTGCCCACCTCAAAACTATGATCTATCCTATGTTGATTTGCATACTTCTTACACGTCGATCCCGCGCCTCCTACAATCTCTGCCTGATCATAAAACTTACTGCTCCTTTATCCCGTAATAAGGATGGCCTAAGATAAACCCTATCCTCCAACATGTCCCTACTAAAAGGTGTCTTGCACTCTCTACCATACACTACTTGAAAAGGAGCCATGTCTATCAAACTTGGACTCATAGCATAGGAATGTGATATAATCCATGCAAGGACACTCGGACTCATAGTGCACAAATGCAAGTATCCATGCGAGGGAACTTATTTCTCAAGGTGTGTTCTCGAGGTGAAAAGTATTGTTTTTCGTGTCTAGCCATATGGAGCCACCTGCAAATTATTAAAAAGGGGATTTCTTACACGACAGAATAAAAGAATGATTAGAAGGACTGTCAAAAATTTATGGCATGGCATCCTAGTCATGGTTGAGGGTCTGAGAAATGTGATCAATTCATGATTTATCCACCTAGAAACTTTTGGGTGTAAACTTGTTAAACATCACTTTCTAGAACAAACTTGTAACAAACAAAGGATTCCTTGAATATTCTTCTTTTGGGGAAATTTGGGATGAGTGAGTAAGTGAAATTTTATAAATGCAATGAGAATACTCTTGCAAATGTTGGGGGTTAATTTTTACGAGAAAATTTGAGAAATCCCATCTTCCTGAGAGACCATCTGAGAAACCCGTTAATCTTGTGTTTTATTTTTTATCACATCAAGGTGGTTTCAAGTGTATATCCATTGACAAATTGTAAGAGTGTTCTATAAAAATTCCAATGGTGATATAGATCTTGAATTAATTAGTGTTGATCTTGAGCAAAATTGTGTCTGCTTTTATTTGAATGTATTCAAATGGTTTTAATGTTCCCGTTATAATCTTATGTTAAAATCCATCCGAATCACTCAAATTCTCATCCCCGTGATATTATAGTGGCATTTGTAATTTAATTATGAGAAGATCCTTCATCATGTAATGAAATAAACAATTTAAAATCACTTTATATCATTTTATTGATAAATATTGTTTGTAAGTCTATGAGTGTATCTTAGGCGTGATGAACCAATGATATTCAATGTTTAATTGAGTCTTTAACTTGATCGTTTATGTTGAATTATTTAAGAGTGTATGAAACCGTGTAGATACGGGCCTCCATTTATGCACACCTTCTAGTTAAAGGAATATTTTAAGCTATTCTGAAGCTTTCTTGTTGTTGAGTTTTCCAATTATTATAGTTGTTCTCAAAGATCTAGTGAAATCAGCTTCATCTTGCTTAATTCCCCACCAAAATTTCAAATAACCATGAATTCTACTTGAAGTACCCCTATTTGTGCTATGTATCCAAAAATGAAAAATTCTATTCCCAAAATATACATAAGCAAGCAATTTTTAAGTGTCTTTAGTAACGTGAACCTTGGTCGAAAAAATATCTCCATTCTTTCAAAGTGATAACTTGTGTGAGTTAAATTGTTGTGTAATAATCATATTTTCTCAAGTTTCTTTTGAAAATCGTGCAAAGAAGGATCCCTTTATGTCCTTCATCGACAGAGATTACAAAATGGGTCCTCTCACCTTGGTTGAAAGGCACGACCTAAAGTAGTGAGGATAGATCAAATCCTTAATGAAGGTGTTATCCATTTCTCCAACGCTTGAGTGACAAAGAGTCAGTTGAATCCCCTCCCCAGCTACAAAATGACTTATACCATGATTCTTTTGTCTCTAAGTATCTTGTTAAATTTGTGATGTTTCTCAGCTTCCAAGGGAGAATCAATTTGGATACCAACAAAATTGATACTTTCTTCTATGGTAAAGAAATGGTTTACCTGTTAGTAGACGATATAGATAGGCTCAACATTTATGATATTTGGAATATGGTTTTCCTCTAGCTTATGAGGTACATTACTCTTGAAGTGAATTATAGAAATATATTTACTCACCATCTTACTATACTTAATATATTTAGGCATAAGATTGTTATGAGCCTTCCCTTTTTCTTGTTTAGTTCTATCTTTGCGTCGATGAATGATTTTCAATAGGGAAAGATTGATACCTCGATACACCATGGTATAATTATATTTATTTTTAATAATGGTAAAATGACAGTGGAAAAGGAATTAGATCCCAAAGCGGGGATTCAAATGACAATTGTACTCTTACTTGACCGTATGAACAAGGCGAGGAGAAAGAAGAGGATAAAACTCATGGGAAGGGAAATCTTGGTACTAAGGTTATAGCTTCTCTGATTAATATGAAAGGGGAGTCATCTAAAGGGAAAGAGAGAGTGGATCTTTGTTGGAATGTGGATTTTGATAAAATTTCTCTCAGGGTTAGTCAAGTGGAAAGGGATATGGAGGCCATAGGAAAAGTTGGAATATATATCTGGGAAAAAGTGTCATGCATTGCATCGATACCTCTAAGAAAATTTGTATCACCCAAGACTTTATTAGGGAAGATATGGTAGAGATCAAAATTTTGGTTTCAGAGTTACAGAGGTGTATGGTCAAGCTAGAGCAAGGACACAAAGTCTACAGGTATAATCTCCATCTCATTAGTTTTGATGAGGAAGATCAGGTTGAAGATGACATCCCTATCATGAGTGAGCGGGATGATTAGACGAAAGGACAGAAGAGCGTCAACCGAAGGAGTACAAATGTTTTAAAACTAATTAGTCACTTAGATCTTGTAGATTTTGTTTCACTATTTGTGGACTATATCATTTGGGATGTTTTCCCCTCCATGTTTTATGATTTTTTGTTGTATTAATTTATTAGACTGTAGTTTGGGATAAGTTGTTTTAGCCCTTTTATCATGTTTCTTTTTGTTTGTTCTTGGTGATGCTCACGATGCATTCTATTGTAAGGTTTTGGGTGCCTTAATCCTGTATAAAGTAACCAATTATTATCTTAATGTATATTTAATAAAACTTGTTAATAGTAATTTTTTAATGACATTTTAAATTAAACAAGACAGAGCGGCAAGTTCATGCCTTAGGGTTGGGAGATGTGCTAGATGTGTGATTTTTTAAAAGTTGTCTATAATTGTTTGCATTACGTGCTTTATATTGCTAAGAACAACCAATTTAATATTTTTATAAAAAGTAGAATGTAACAATACTTAATGTATAAAATATGCACATACGGTATGCCAAAATCCACATAATGCTAAAAATAGAATGCCCATATGTAATGATTTTGAATGCATAAAATATGTATATACTATAATTCTCAATTTAAATGTTGCACATAATGTAAATACCCACGTTAAAATTCAGATAGAAGACAAAAAATAAAATAAAATCATGCATCAAATATATAATTGTTTCGAAAAACATAGAGCGATCTAGAATCATATTATGCTTGAAAATAATGTAGCAATATAGTCGAAATTTTGAAATACATAATATGTTAAATTTTTTGGGTGCAATAAAAAAAATCACCATGATTTTACAAGTTGAACATGCCTACATAAAGATATGAAGATCTGAGAGTATTCAATCCAAATTTGGCTCAATATACAATAGAACTAGACCCATATGCTAAGTCGTAAGGAAAAAGTAGAGACCAGTAAACCCACACATTGATCCTCTCATGAATAAAGCGCTAAACAAATTGATAGAGGCATGCGTTATATTTTAAATCGAACACTCCAGTTGGGTTGTAAACTTGGTGCCGCTCAGAATGAAGAAAGGAGAGATTAGATTGTGTGAAAAATTTCAAGACTTGAATAGGGCATCTCTCAAAAACCATTATTCACTCCCTTCATTAGAGAAAATCTTACAAGTGGTAACCAACTCGGAAATATTTTCCCTCGTAGGTGACTACTCAGGGTATAATCAGATAATGGTGAAAGAAGACGATCAGTTCAAAATGGCTTTCACCACTAACTAGGCCACCTATTCCTTTAGGAATATTCCATTTATAATATCAAATGCTGGGGCCACTTTCCAAAGGGAAATGGATATGTCATTCGGGGGTTGATCAACAAAATAGTGCTACTTTATCTTGACGATATCACTGGGTTCTCTAAAAATGCAGCAGATTACCTCTTTCATCCGAGATTTTGGGGAATTGTTATATAATCATGTGTGCATGATTTAGTTTTATTATTAAATCATAGCACTATTCTCACAGTCCTAATTCCCAACAATTAGGGTATTACAAATACTTGTTTTATATATTATTGATATTCATTCAATGGCGGGAGAGATATATGTGAATCGACCCATGTTCTAAAATATTTTAATAAAGATCATATCCCGCTTATAAATGTCATGTCTATACTAATAAAACATAAACCTTCACTTGGGATAAAGTATAACAATCAAACCTTTATATGTGCCTCTCTAACTACATAGTTTTTTTTTTTTTATCAATCTAATTTTATTTAAAGAACAATTGAACCGATATTTGATTCCACCTAGAAATGGTATGTCTATGCCAAGAAAAATTAAACCCATGCTTTCAAAGGAGTCTAAAATAAGTCATAAATATTAAAGTACCTTTCCAAGGACCTGATTTGATGTGTTTTTATGCCCCTCACAAAAAAGAGAAACAAAACAAATGTCTATTACAAACAAGCTTAAACTTCTTGTTCATGGATGGTATATAATAAGTAATAATACTTTAGGTACTATTTGAGGTACATAGTTTTATGTTTTTGTATTGGATAAAATTTACGTGAAATAGAACCTAGATCCGATCCCACACAAAAAATGGCATATGATACCAACATGGTCATTAAGGCTAGTAAAGAGATCAATTCATCAATCATGTCTTGGTTGGAATGACATCTTGAAATTACTTTTACGGAAGTAAAAATCCACATTCGATTAAAAAATCAATCAAGTCCTGGTTGGATGTCATGGTCCATGAAAATATATTATGATCCTTATGCCATTTTAGGCAAGACCACACTAGAGATGGTCCTCTAACTACCATAATGCGCAGTTGTTTGGAGATGTGTATGTTTGTTACGTTTCTACCCAAGTTTGATATGCTTATTCATTGAATCTAACAAAAAAAAATTAAATGCATTGTTCATTACACCATTTCAGTTTCAAATAACCTTAAAAGAGGATAGGAACATATATGAATTTTTTCAAAGGGATGATATATCATTGAATTCCAATATTTCTTTAAAGTTTTTATTTATCTAATTTTTTTATATCGGACAAAGTTTAAATATTTAAAAATAGTAGGTTTTTTTTTATATTACAAAATTAATATAATTGATGAATTTATTTTTAGAATACATTTCCTCTCTTATTTACATATTAAACTTATTATGATATTAGATTAATTAATTGTTATGGTGTAAGTATATTTTCATGTTTATTAATTGTTTATATATAAATTGTGCCTTCTTGATGGCTGCTCTTTTCTTTGTTTGATGTTTAATATGTTTTTTTGTGTTTCATTCTTATTTCTATTATATCTTTCTTTTTTGACTCATTATTTCCTCTTTAAAAAATGTTTTTCTTTAATTTTCTTGTTTTCTTCTTTCTCTCTAGTTTTTGCTTATGGCTCCTTAAATTGGTGGTTTGTAAGGACTTTAATGTAATATTTACATGACTATTTTGAAAGGTACTTCAAATCTTTTATAAACACAAGAGAGAGAAAACAATAAAATGTACTCAAGGCAAACTTCAAACCCCACTCCATATGGACAACAAGCGAAGCACCTATGTCCACCAAAGATATGTAACCATTCAACAAAAATCGTGATGGCCACATGGTCCAAAACCCATGAAAAGGTCCTAAGCCTCCAACCAATACAGAATAATAGGGAAACACCCCCAAAAAAAAAACATACCATGGGAAGAAAAGAGGTGGAGAAGGCCACTATGGATGGACCAAAATAAAAATGAGTCTGGACAAGAAAAAATCCTACTCCTTTGAGAGACAAATATCGTTTTCTCTTAAGGAAGTAGTCCACCATTGATGGTAATCTTGTCTTGCATATTACAAAATAAATATTCAATAAAAGAACATGTTTCCAAGTGGTGAATTTTACAGACTTTAATATTATTTTTAATGTAGAAATGAAATTATAGGAAATTGTATTCTTTCAAAGAAATGCCTTAAAATATAATATAATTTTTAGATCATAAGTAGATTCTTAACATTGAACCTCATTCAAGACCATTCAAATGGACCAATTAAGAAGATCCAACTATTTTGGTATAAAAATATTTAACTAAGAAGGAAACATATTTAATTGAACCATAATATTTCGAGAAAAGTATATCCTTCTAAGCAATGACTTAAAATTTAATAATTTTTTCATCAAGTGGTGCATTACTAAATACTGAACTTAGTTAAAAATATTTCATGTGTGGAATGATTAAAGCTATGCAAACTAATGATTTAACTTAAATTGGTTAATATCTCAAGAGGGTGGTAGGCTGATTGTAAATTATCGTAATAAATTAGTTTGCAAAGATAATTGCATCAATATTGGGAATAACCATTAAGAAATGATAAAAATATGATAATCAAATATAGATAAATCACTTGTAATGAGATATATAAGACAACATAGATTCTATCGTGCTCTATGTGATGATATGGGTTGGTGTGTTGACTGGAATAATTTGGAAAATGGCCTAACAAAACCTCGTTATTGAAATTGTTCCTTGAATTGTTGCATGGACCAAAGTAGATGGCATGGGCCAAAGTGTACCCCTATTATGGCCCTTTTTTTATACTTTCAGCTCCTAAATTATTTTTGTTTCTACAATC
Source organism: Taxus wallichiana var. yunnanensis (assembly GCA_018340775.1). Lineage (NCBI taxonomy): Eukaryota > Viridiplantae > Streptophyta > Pinopsida > Cupressales > Taxaceae > Taxus > Taxus wallichiana. Next base: position 905,957,552 of record CM031239.1, read on the forward strand.
TTTCATTGTCTATTATTTTCTCTTATTTGGACCTTCGATGATATTGGATGCTCACTCTACAACTAATTCATTCTTAAAAACCCTAGATGGTGAGAAAATATTGCAAAATAAATGTTAGGTGGGTTGTGGGCACCCTCGTGTATCGTCGACATCGCCACTACTCCGAAGAGGAATCAAACCTCACATCATTCTTACCTAGCATGTGATCTCTATAATATATGTAACCAAATAAATATCCATAATCTTGTAACACTAAGATTGTACTTGCACTTTTTCCCTAGATTGACTTGGAATGATGATGTGTTCCTTAGATTTGGATACCTAAGTGGATAATTTCCCTAGAAAGATGAAATAGAGTACATGATAATGAGTAATTAGAGTACATGATAATTATAATGAGTTATGAGTTTGATATCCATTATTTAGTTATCAAAACATTAAGTAACAAACTTAGATATCCTATAGTTTGTTAAAATTTTCTAGTAAAGGGGATAAATTTTGTTAAAGATTCATTCTTGGCTATAGTGAGTTTTCATAGAGAATATGATAATAGGTGGTATTTATAATTTCTAATGAAGTTATAAAATCTATCAATTATAGGTAAACGCTCAAAATTATCATAACACTATATGTTGCAATAATGGTTTTGATTGGGTTAATTAGATTTTCCTATTGCAAACAATGTGGATGTTTGGTTTCTTTGAATATGTATACAAGCTCATATAAATTCACATCTACAAATACTCATTTTCAAGTATCATAAAATAATTCCTAGAATTAATTTTTCAAGTCATAAATGAGGCTACTACAAGTAGATCTTATTTCTCTTTCTCACTTCATTATTCTAGGAAACAGTTTTGGGATATTATTAATTAATGCAATAAATAACTATAATTTTTGGAGGACTTGGACATTCAATAAATATTGGCCCCCATATTGCACCTAATGTTTTCATATGACACCATGTTGATGGGTTAATGAATAATAGAAAAATAAAATATTATTAAATATCTATTTAAAAAATAATCTCTCCAAGCCATACAAAGATTTCAACATAAGATTAGTCCCCTCCAAAAAATGGACAAAAATGAGAACGATGATGGGAGAAGGAAGTAAAGTTTTTGGAATCTCAAGGACATGTGTGGGTTCATGGGCTTGGTTCTCCCCTTCCTCCCCAATAGGAGAATTTAGGAGAAAAAACAATATGGGCTCACAAGGTAACAGGTTATTGATATGTTACTATTGGTAAGGCCACTCCATTTAGACTGTTCTCCACTTCTTATGATGATGAGGGTCCTTCATTTTTGGTTCCTGGTGAATTTATTGATACATCTGTAGATAGATTTAAATTTTTTTTACAATTAAGGTTCATGGGCTCCCACCCTAACATTGAGGTAGTGAGAAATTGGATAGAGAGGAAACTGAGGAAAAAGGGAAACTTAGAGGTTGTTGCTTTGGAACAGGAGTCCTTCCTGTTTCACTTTCTACATGAAGAATATTTTGTTGGTGTTTTACATGAGGGCCCTTAGTTACATAGTAGAACATTCTTGAATCTGAGTAAATGGACAATAGGAAATTTCCATCACTATCCCTTATGCTTTTCCTCTATGGGTTAGGCTGCCTACGCTGTCCTTGGATTTTTGGCACCAGGATGTGATTCTGGGCATTACTAGGGATTTAGGGGTCCCCCTGGTGATTGATCCCACCACCAAATATTTTTCTAGGATTATACATGTGAAGTTCTGCATTACCATGTATATAGATAAACTCGCCCCTTCCTTCATTACGATTGTAACAAAACACAAAGTTTGGACTCATAAGATAGTTTATAAGGAATCAAATATCTATTTTTTAAACTATTTGTATGTGGTTCGTGGCGTTGGGTGTTGTTCAGCTCTGTGGACTTAGATGAGGAAGTAAAATGGAGATGGAATAGCGTTCTGGGGGTTTGTGCCCGGGATCAGAGAACCCAGTGGAGTAGATTACTAAAACTTTGTTCTTCCCCAACTCAAGAGCCATGTAGAAGGTGGGAATCGGCTTGAGTGTGCAGACGTGCCTGAATCATGGGTCTACAAAGATGATCGATACTGACTGCTATGATATAGGGCTCCACTCAGTGGAAAATTCATTGGATAAGGTAAGTGGTGGCCCTACCCAAATTTTGGAATTTGTGTTTATGGTTGACCACACTATGGAATCCCCTATTCTACAAAACTAGGTATGCATGATCATCATGCATACAAAGACCAAAACTTAAAACCAAGACATTAAATGAAGTGAAGTGAGATATGCGTGACCAACCCACTTTAGCTTGGTAAACGCAGCTAATTCAATACTTGCAGCTTTACCTCTGTATCTGTGCAAATGTATCAAGTGTAGATTATCTCATCCATTAATGCCCAATAAAATAGGTACCGAAAGGAAAGTACAATAATGCTTGAACAATATTTTTCAGCATGAACTATATAAAAAGCAATACATAGCATTGAGATTTTTGCAAATCTATCTAGTTTTACAAAAAAAAATCCAAAGTGAACTTGAATCATACCTGAAATTACAAAATATGTTACGAGTTAAAATCAAATCTATGTAACAATCACATATGTTGGCAACCTATTGAGCAAGAAAAATATTGTTGAGGGGTTTCATTTTTTCTAATACTGTGACCATTAATTTTCTTGACAATGAGTAGCTCGGTGGGTCATAAATAATGGCCCTAAAACTACATTAAATATTTTTCTGCACAATTCTATATATGGTAAAATATTTCAGAAACCAAGTTATGGCTGGGGAAAATTTTGTTGGCTTGGATGACCAGAAGGAAGTAGAAATCGGTGATTTTATTTTCAACATAATGCATTACAATAAGTCATGGGGAACCGAAGATTATCAATTGCAAATGAATCAATTTATGAAACATGTGTTTTGTATTATTACGAGTTAGACATAATCATTATTGTGTATGGTATTTTATATAATGAAAATCCCTCATAAAATAACACAATGCACAGTTCCATAAACATAATGTCAATCTCAGAGCCTTAATGGAACTAGATATGAAGACCATACAAAACATACCAAAATACATATCTACTCACCATCATAAACTCTATGATGGTCCACGGGCACCCTTTCTTGTCATTGAGTAGAATCTCTAGCTTATTGGTTTTTTTGAGCTGATGAGACTCGTGGTTTTTGAATAGTCCAAGTTCATAACAAGGCCATTAATTCTCAAGCCATCTTATATGGAAAAAACTATGATCCTGTCTCCCTTCTTCGCTTAATTGTGGCCTATTTTTCCATCTTCAGCAGGTGGGTGCCACATTCCCAAATGGACTGCAGAAGGTGAATACACATTGATTCCCAGACAATCAATTCCCTAGCTATTACACCAAATCATAGAAGAAATCATGTCAACTTTACCCAGTAGTCCCACCATTTATTTTTGATCCAGATGAATCTTGTAACAAATGAAATTAATGTTTTTTGTAGCTAATTGAATTGAATAAGAAAATTAAGATTTAGTATTTAACATAAGACCCATTTTTATAACATTCCACCAATGCACAGGCAAAACCATTCTTAACATAAGGAAAATTAGGCCCTCTACACCATTCCTGTAGCTTTGTATCATAGATCAAAACCAGGCCTTCTTTCATGCCTCTAACACACCTCCCATTCCTCCTCAACAAATCATCAATTGACCCTCCAAATTGCACAATGCAGACATAATTTCCCACTATAACACAACAAAATTTACCACATCATCCATACTCAAAAGAGATGGAATAGGAGGAGAATTAATCCTACCATATGAATCCTTCCTTGCATCATACTTACACAAAGACAATTCAACTACCTGGCTACACAAAATATAAATATAAGACCCCATGACACACCAAGTATCTATCTTTGGGTCATATGAATCCATAGAACTCACATATGCATAAGGCTACACATATAATCTATTTTTCTCCCAAACTTGAGCCCCCAATTACATAAAACATCGCATCTACAAAAACCCCCAGGTAGCCATACCTTTTTCTGGGCATATTCGAAATGGGCCTCCATAAATCAAGGTCTGAAACATATTCCTCTTCCTTAACTTTTGGGACATGTGTATATGGTTTGATGACAAGAAAGGAAGAGTTTTGTCCTAAAAGGAACAACAAGGGTATCCTAATATTGAAAATTGTAACTTACCCCACTACAAAACGGAGTATCCATCCAAATCCCATGATTGTATGGTGTCTTCATAGTTTTGAAACACAATCTAAATTAAATCCATGTAATCTCTAGAGATCACAACAATCTGCAAATAAGCAAATCTACCATCGGGACTATCAGGAATGCCAAACCCCTATTGGGCTTATCTTTTTCAGATTCTTCATCTCACTTGAGCTCCACCGAGAAGTGTCAAACCCTTGCTGGGCACCCTTAAAATACGATCCAGTCACCATTTTTCCAAAATCAAAAATTGGAAAAACACCCAATTCAAACCAATGATTCCTAAATACAAAATCAAAGAAAGCTGGGTAAGAGTGAAGAAGAAAACCATAGGATATCAGAGGTAGTGACTGTCTTGCAAACGAAACTAGGAGAAAAAATTCTGTTGGAAACTGAAAAACTATCTCATGCACTACATATGCTTTGAGCCACGTAAAGGACCCGACTATGGCTTCCACCTTGCCAGATATTGTTGATATCTTGTGACAAGTTGATGGAAATATTACTAGAAATATCTCCATCTAGTAGCAAAGTAGCATTAGCAAAATAACTTTGCACCCTCTGATTTCAATGTATCCTGACAAATAATTCTGCAATGTCTGATTTCTGACATTTTTCAGAATCAATAGGTCTATCTTAACTACAAGATCACCTCTGACATAATAATAGATGGTATTTATAATTTCTAATGAAGCTATAAAATCTATCAATTATAGGTAAAATCTCAAAATTATCATAAAACTTTATGTTAAAATAATGGTTTTGATTAGGTTAATTATATTTTCATATTGCAAACAATGTGAATGTTTGGTTTCTTTGAATATTTATAGAAGCTCATATAAATTCACATCTACAAATTCTCATTTTCAAGCATCATAAATTAGTTCCTACAATTAGTTTTTCAAGTCATAAATGGGGCTACTAGAAGTAGATCTGAATTCTCTTTCTCACTTCATTATTCTAGTTGACACTATTGAGAAATTATTAATTAATTAAAATAAATTACTATGATTTTTGGAGGATTTTGGACATTCAATAAATATTTCCCCCATATTACACCTAATGTTTTCATATGACACCTTGATGATGGGTTAATGAATAAAAGAAAAATCAAATACTATTAAACATCTATTGAAAAACTAATCTCTCAAAGCCATACGAATATTCATAAGATTATTAGCCCCCTTCAAAACAATGGAAAGAAATGAGGCCGATGATGGGAGTGGGAGGTAATAAAATTTTAAATGTGAGGGACATGTGTGGGTTCATGGGCTTGGTTCGCCCCTTCTTCCCTAGCAGGAGATTTTAGGAGAAAACACAATATGGGCTCACAAGGGAATAGGTTCTCGATATGTTACTGTTGGTAAGGCAACTCTGTTTACATTGTTCTCCCCTTCCTATGACAATGAGGGTCCTTCATTTTTGGTTCCTGGTGAATTTATTGATGCATCTGTAGATAGATTTAAATTTTTTTAGAGTGAAGGTTTGTGAGATCCCACCCTAACATTGAGGTAGTGAGAAACTGGACAAAGAGGAAATTGAAGAAAAAGGGAAACTTAGAGGTTGTTACTTTGGAACATGAGTCCTTGTTTCACTTTTTACATGAAGAATATTTTTTCGGTGTTTTACAAGAGGGACCTTAGTTACATAGTAGAACATTCTTGAATCTAATTAAATGGACAATAGGAAATTTCCATTACTATTCCTTATGCTTTTCCTATGTGGGTTAGGGCCGCCTTGCTTTGCCCTTGGAGTTTTGGCACCCAGATGTGATTCGGTCATTAGTAGAGCTTTAGGGGTCCCCTTGTGATTGATCCCACCACTAAATATTTTTTTCGGGATGATACATGTCAAGTTCTACATTACCATGTATATAGATAAACATTACCATGTATAGAAGTGAAACCTTTAAAATTTCCGTTAGTCAATTCAACATATACGATTGTAAATCTTGAAGTAAACTATTCATGGTGACTTGTCAACGGGGCATCAAAATTTAAAAGTGAAGCAAATTTTGAATCAAATTTTGAACTCGTTAACAAAGTAGTCGCTGGTTGTAGAATGCAGTCGTCAACTTTCTTCTAGTTCAAGTACCAATAGTGCTGAATTGTAATTCGTTGATCATTTGATTTTCTTTATTCACAAATTTTGAGGACTGCAACAGCCTACAATGGCTGGATACAATGGTTGCAAGTCTTATCAACATTCCCTTCACCCATAATTCAAATTTAATTTAAAAACAGTACATTCATTTGTCATCCACGATCCACCTTGCATTCAGGAATCGGTAGGAGAGGTATTTTGTAGGTTGCAGCGCACCAATCTCAGTGTTTGTGTATTTAAGTCCAGCTGCACCAAGTACGCCATAGTTTCTCTCTGAGTTCATGTCATATATTAGGTCATGGGAAAAAAATCTGAGTTTTAATAGACTATTTCTTTGTGCATGTTTTTATCCTTTATAAATTGGATTATTACTATATGATTCCACCTTCAGCTCCATTATTTAATAAAAAATTATATTTATGTTTTTCTAATTTGTAATTTTTTTACACAAGGAAACGGATTTATGCTTGAGGTGAATGCATCATGAATCCATCATTATTCTTCTAAGTATTTCCATACAAATATTTATCCCTCTAATTTAATCCAATAAACCCAAATCACCAATCCAAGTTCAAAAAATAAGCTAACATTTCTGATTTTTTTTGGCATTTTGGTAAAAAATATTATGTATATCTACACATATAAAATTAAATACTTTCTCATATTCTTTTTAAATAAGAATTAATGTCTAGTATCTTGTATCTAATCATAGATATTAGAACCTTGCCACTCATTTTCATTAATATTTGTGTAATTTAGAACCTAATATATTATTATATTGATTTTAGAGTTTAGATGAAGACCACAATTATTCAACCAAAAGAAAATAGGAAAGCTTTCAATTATAGCCCAATACTTTGAAATACATGCTTCATACGAATAAAGCTGTCCCATCTTGAATAATGTACAATTAATAGTTTACTATTAAGAGGAAAACTATTAGGACTTTGACATCATGACATGATTTTACTAAACATAATTTCTTAGAATGAATATATTTACATATAATTGATTTTAAGAAAATATAAAAACATGTTATTAAAGGAATAAAATTATATAAAAATTTTATTATAAAATCTAATGTATGCTAACATTTTTATATGATTTGAGTGTCATTGTAAGTTTCTCTCTCATCCCTTAGTTTCATCTATGTATAAAAAGGATTTAAATTTCATTTAGAAAATAAATCAACTTGTTGTTATTGAGTTGTATCGAATAACTAAAACTTGTTTGAGTTTAATATTAAGATTGTTATGAGCTTACAAATTGTTTCTTATTTTAAATTTTGGTAGGGTCTTTGTGAATAAGCAAATTCTCTACTAATTAGACTTCACACCATGTAATTTCAATTTACGATCTAATCCAAATACATCAATGAGATAATATAATTTGATAGCAGTAGTAAAAATAATAATTGTTCAACTATTTTTTTATGTTTATAAATACCTTACATGTAACATCATTTTGAAAACTCTAGTTTGATATTTATTTGTAATTATTTCATTTAATAGGTGTTCATGTAAGTTGTGACAAAATGGCTTCCATTGGTCGTCTTAAGAACGATAAAAAGTAATTATCAATTGTAGATGCTTTTGGTATCCCTCAACATTCTAGTCAACAATGTCATATGCATCCTCCAAATAAAGGATGGAACAACTCAATCTATGTATGATGTCATGATCTCTCTTTTAGTAGAGATGGATTTATAATTGATAAAGTTAGTTGGATTTGGAACAGACGAGGCTTCTGTAATGAGGGGTATTCATGAAGGTTTTGTTATCTCAATTTCCCCCCCAAAAAAATTGATTAAACATGACCCTGCACAGATAATCTACGGGTCACTCTGTGCTAGCGAGCCACATTTCAAATCTGAAAATTGATCCCAAATCCAAGGAGTAGGAAGACTCGAAATGGAGGAGTAGGATCAAAAATGGGGCGAACGACATCAAGCGAGATCAAAGATCGACATTAGAAGATTGAATCAAGGGGCTCAAAGTTTTAAACTTCACATATGATTAAACTCAAGGCTAGAACCACCCAAGTATAAACAGACTCGCGGAAGGTGCCATGTGTTAGCTCAACGACAATTCCAAAAGAGGTATCCAAAGAGTAGCTCCAAAATGAGTGTGGGCCAACCACGTAGTCCAAGTTAAAAAGTGGGATAGAGCAGGCCCAAATCGGTAATTAAAAATTCACGAGGCAAGAAGAAGCTACCACATGTCCCAACGGAGCACGTTCAGGGTTGAAGCCAAATTTGGAGATCCAAACAAGTGTTAGGCCTCCACATGTCCCAAATTCAAGGAAGGGAAGAGTCAACAACTAAAAATTCAAAAAGGGGAAAAAGTGGGCCTAAAATTACTAAGTATAAAAGTGTCGAGTGGAAGAAGCCACGTGTCAAATTAGTGCTACTTGAAAGGTAAAATTTAAAGCGGGTTTCCAAATGAGCATGAGGTTTCCGCGTGTCTAGGGTCCAATAGAGTCAAAAACAGGTATAAGAAAGGCATTGGCTCGAATCAGCTAAGTATACAAAGGCAACGGACGGCACCACGTGTTGCATCGGCACAGATTCAAAGGTGTGACCCAAAGCGGAGACTCAGATGAGTGTGGGCCTTCCACGTGTTCCAGAGCCAATAAAGGTAGAAGTAGTGATTGAATTGACTAAGTATAGAAGGGCTAGCAGATAGAGCCACGTGTCATCCTAGCATAACTTCAAAGGTTAAAACTCAAGGGACTGACTCAAATATGCATTGAGCCTCCACATGTCCAGGGTCAGACTTATGGTCCCGCCAAGAAAAAAAGGGACTTAGCCAAATACAAATTAAAGAACAAGCCAGTGGAAGGGGCCACGTGTCTCTTCAACACACTTTCAAGAGGTGGATCCAAAGGAAATTCCCAAATGAGTGCCAACCCACCACGTGTCCTAGAGTTTGAAGAGGTAAATTCGGCCGTTGAAAATCCCAAAAGCAAGTAGAGGCCTCCATGTGTCTCAATTTCTCACCTTCAAAGGAAAAATCTAGGGAAGTTTTCAAATGAGTGCAAGACCTCGACATTTCTCGGGTCAAACACATTGTATCCACCAACAGGAAGGACCCATGAAAAATATAAAGGAACATAGAGGAGCCCGCAGAAGCCGCCACGTGTCAATCCGGCATAATTTTAGAAGTGAAAGGTAGGGGCTAAACCTTCAAGGTGCACGAGGCTGCCGTGTGGACTTGGTATAGATAGATGCTTTTAAATATTACATTCCCATGACCTTGATCTTTTAATGGCCATATCTTTTGACTCGAAGCTCGGATTTCGGTGGGAGAAGTATTCTTGGTAATATGTCGATCTCATCTACACCATGGGAACCTGAAACTTTAATTTTGACAAGGTTAGGTGGGTGAAAATGGGAAAACATCTTTCAAGAAATTAATACAGAATTTGATTGCTTCAACTACCAGATCAGATTTGATTTGATATGTGATTCTATCTTCTTTAACACACCCGACGATATATAACCAGAAGACTTGACAAATTATGGGCAGATCCGCTGTGGTAAATGATGGTTGGTGGTTGAGCTTAAGATAAGGATGAAGTTTTTTTTCTTTCCCTTCGATTTTCATCATCTATATATAATAACACTTCTCATTTGAGAAGGGGGAGACATTATGGTATGTGGGAGACTTTATCAAGTTGTTTCCCGACACCATTTGAGTTGTAAGCCTTCTCCTACGGTGGCGGCGTATTTGTGCCTCTAAGTACCCATGTAATAGTCTCATGTGCCTTATAGAGCAATAAAATCTTATTTTGTGGTGTCTTTCAACCCTAGAGAATTTTTGTTGTTTTTTGTGCCTCTATATCTCATGTTTTATCCATGTGTATGTATTTCACATTTTTAGGTGTAAGATTTCATGCTTCGTGGAGTTTCATGCTATATTTGGATCTGGTGTGTCTCACTTACATCTCGACCTCCCTTAGTGCCCTTTTCCTGTTTCATTATCCCTCAATGAAGTATCTCACCATTTCCTTTTCTCGGTGTATCACCACTTAGTGTAGGCTCTCTTTCCCTTTCTCTCTCTCCCTGTCTCCTTGGAATGGTTAGATTAGGTTAGTTAGATTCTTCTTGCATTGGAGTAGCTTATGACAGGTAGATTAGGAAGCAGGAACCAACCTTCTCTTGAGGTCCATCTCAAGTTTTGCAAGTCCCACAGCTTGAGAGATGGTCCAATGTTGTGCAAACACACCAAATTCCCCACTCACACCTGTGCCATTCGGGGTGATATGATTATGTACTAACAATTTCTACATGCCCGGTCGAGATAGGTCTAAAGCACCTTACCACTTCATCTTAGCAGGTTGGTGTGTTCTGTTAAGATGTAACATTTTGAGGCACATGTAAATCACATCTAACGACTCCATCTGGTCAACAACCCCATCTCTGGTTCTGAGACCTTTTACATACATTTCCACCCATCTTCATTCATCTTTCTTTCCACATATTTCATTTTCTTCCATTTCATGAAGTTGTACAATCATGATTTCATTCCCCTCGTGGAATTCACACTTACAGCACTGCAATCCACCTCCAATATATTTCATGACTCCTCCAGATCAGCATTATGACCAGATCCAAGACCATTATGCCTACCCATGCGAGCAGGGTCAAAACCAGTTTGGCTATGGAGCTTATCAAGAACAAGGGGATACTATACGTACCCAAAATTATAGGGTACTACACCTCTGGACATGTTACACATGCCCCAATGATGATACAGGTCACCTTGAAAGGTGATCGAGATCTAGAGAAGCTCGCGAAGTATATGTTAGCATCCCAAATGCTTTATCCAAGTTCCTTGTGCTTTGTTTTATCCCTTGCCCCCCTTTTATTGGCTTTTTGACCTTCGAATGAAACCGCCACCCCCGGGGTGGTGGTCTGTAACCACCACCCTACTCAGGGTGGTGGTCCTATACGCATTTTCCAGCACATTCCTTTGATCGCATCTTGCGTAAATTTTCAACATTTACCAGCTTTTTTCAACCGCCTTAGCTTGTATTTATGTTTTTGGTTCCCTGTAATAGTGTTTCTCCATTGTTTAATGGTAAAAGAGTTCCAGTCTAAGTTACCCTTTGGTGAATTAGAATTCTATAAATAGCTATTTTGTTTTCAAACAAATGGCCCCTCATCCTCTCAATTCTCTTGTTCAGTTTTTCAATTCCTTGCTTAGAATTTTGTTAGTTTCAGGTTTTTCTTCCATTGTTGGTATTTTGGAGGTCATATCATCTTCTTATTTCAAGTCTTGTTTCATTGCTACTACATACAGTCAGTTTAAACATAGAATAGCTTCATTTCTAGACTAGAATCCATTAAAGTTGTAGGTTTTTTTGTCACAAGAATAGCTTCTGAAACTCTTGGTACACTTGTGTTGTATTCCCACAATAAATCCCACTAGGAATTACATAGTCAAGCTCTGTTCACTTGCGCTATCTCGTCTCCTACTTGCATTGTATTCGGTCTATATCCAAAGCTGCCATTATTCAAACACTATCTTGTTGATACTATCATATACACACATTCTGGATTCACGAGGACGGGATGGAATGAGGATATCACACTAAGGGGATGAAATCACATACAACCGGGATTTAGCATTGTTTTGTAAACGCTAGGTTTGAGCTATCAAAGTTCTAGTTACAACATATCAAATAAAGTAGTGAATTATTTAATTTTAGTTTAAATTTCACTCTCGGTATCACCAGGGGATGCTATGGGGATTGATAGTTTCTAAGAAAATGTGATTCATTCCTCAATTCTGAGGTAGGATCGAGAGCCTTTCAAATTAATATGTTTAGTTGCTTAGATATTTAGGATAATATCATAATTGTACAAAAAATAGCCATTCTAGGCTACTTTGTTTTCATTTTGTCTTTAGATTAATTGTCCATTTTATAAATATACTAAAGTAGCTGCTCTTCAATTTCATTGAAATATGCCATTAAAAAAATACCAAAATAGTAAGATGCTTTGCATAGTGTAAATACCTCTTTGTAATCAGTTCATTTAATGTTAGTTAGAGGTTGAATCATCTTTATATGACAATCACAGGACCTACAGAGCCTAGAGAGTATATATTTGAACCCATAATACCTCAGCCAAATCTACCCATGACCTTAGCTGATATAGATCAGGACCTTAGGATGCAGGTCTTTCGAGCAACAACAAACTTACAAGTAATTAGTGAACAACTGAGAGGGTTAAACATTGAAGATGACAAAGCTTACAACTTCTAGTCAAACCATCCAAATTATAGATTGCCTTGATAAAACACCTAAATGACCGTGCAAGGGTTCGAATGAGAACACACATTTGGTTGCAATCCTTACTTTCCACATTCTAACGCAGGAGACCTCCTTGTTGATGTAGACACTAGCTTACGTATCCAAGTTGCGAACACACACCTTAGGTACTCCGAGAAAATCATACAACTTCTAGTTCTAAATGTAGAGGATGAAAAGGCATACGATTACTAGATAGTTGGGAGAAGGGATTGATTCTTCACATGACCATAACAAGTCCACAACAACCACAAACTCATGATTGTGATCCCCAAGTCCCACAACCAATCAGGCCAACAAAATAGTCAAGTATTGACACTGGCTTGCGAATGCTGGTGTTTAGATCTTCACCACTCCCACCAGATATTATAGCACAGTTTTCATATTAAACATAGAAGCTAATCAATCCAACATTTTTTGGGCTCGACCGAAAACCATCGATAGCTAACCACAAAACCCACTAAAATGACCTACCACTACTTTCATGACCTTATGTCCGGAGATATATAAAAAGCTCCCACAAGTCACTTCCCATGCATCGAACAACCAAGAAATAGGATCTCGGCAGAGCTCAATATCGAATGGAGCCTCCGAACAGCCATTATATCCAAACAAGCCATTACACCAATCCGAGTTAGGAGGGCCTTCTTTGACTTAGATTCGTAGATTCCATTATCACGCATTGAGGATTTAAAAGTACCCGATTAGCTTATACATATCCATTCCCATTCAAAAATTCACCATTGTCTCGACATGACCTCGGGAAGTTGGATACGAGGAAAGGGTACTTGTAGATTCCCACGCTCGCTTGTCACTTTTCCATTGTACAAATACATATGATGGTAATAGTTACACGGAAAGTGTTGATCTATTGGAGAAGATTCAAGGGATGGAGGTTAGCATGGTCGATTCCACATCTATAGCAAAAATGAATGCATTCGTGATTGGTTTCGGGAACTTTGACCGTGGGCGAGCCCTTTTCCAAGACATTAGAGCCCTTAGGAGAAGCTTGACTTCATGGTTGAAGTGCTACCTCAACTTACACAAAGGATTAAGCATATTGAGGCATATGAGAAAAGTGCAATACAACGTTGTCAATGGGTAAGTCAATCAAAACTCCTTATCCTTCATTTTCTCTTTTTCAAGCTTTATTATTTCAGTAGTGTCAAGATTCAAGCCCCTCAGTCACTACCCCAAGTGTTGATTTCTCTTCTCCATCCCCTGATCTTCCATCCCACCTCAGTTCTTCCACCCTTTTCCCTCCCAAGAATTCATTCCCTCCAAACAAACAATAACTTCCACTTCCCTCTCCACCACAAAAAATAGAAAAATCTGGTTAAATTCCAACCTACCACTCCTCTCGCTTTCCCAAGTCCATGTTGGGAAGATACTCAAGAATCTAGTCAAGGAGAAGAGCAAGAAGAGAAACCCAACAAAGAAGAAATGATAGAAGATATGAAGTGTTGGGCTGCCAGGTTTAGGTTTACAAAGATCCCATTGATGGTTAAGCCAACAAAGGAGGTCAAGGTTGAAGAGCCAGTGGTGGCTAAGGATGAGTTTGAAGAATAACAAGAAAAAGAAGGAGAAGATCAGCAATCTGTTTTCTCTGAATGCAGTTTCCATAATGGCACTTTTTTTGAAGAGGATGCTGATCTAATCCAAGTTGTAAACTCAGTCAATATGGAATAAGAACAACCAGCTCTAAGTCCAGTTAAAGAGGAGCATATGGAGGTGACCAAGATAGATTCAGGGGCACTGAATCATGAGCCAATTGCATAAGAAATTACAGACCCCTCTCCCATTCAACCTCTCCAAAAGTCTAATTTTTTGGAAGATCTTGAACTCACTAGCTTTATGTTTGAAGATGAGGCTTCATATGGTGAAAATAGTGAAGATTTTAAGATCACCATGCAAGAGGGAGAGACCTTGCTATAGTAGGACAATAAAGATTTTTATTTCCTATCAAACTCAAAAGAATGTTTTTATAAGAAGGAGCAATTTGAAATTGTAATATTTTCTCCCCCATCATTCATTCTTCAACCACAAGAACCTGAAGCCATGGAACAGAATGTGCAAGCCCAACCTACAGTTTGGAACATGCCTCTTGAATCAAAGTTTGAATATTTTGATCTTCTAAAAGTCACACCTACTCCAGAGGAAGGGAAAGAGTATGAGGCTATCATCCCTCTCACATCACCCATCCATGAAAATTTGTAAGAAGACTCCATTTTTGGATTTAAATATCGGAAGCAGTTGGGAAATTTTAAAGGACCGACCGTGCCTATCAAGTACTTGTCTTCATTAGAGCCAAGAGAAGCACAACCACCATCATGCTTACTTCTAAGCATGAGGGAGAGCCTCGAAGTGTCGGGGATCAAAGTTAATACATCTGAAACCAAGTGAGTAGTAGAGTGAAGAGGTATTTGTCTTTTTCTAGTTGATACCTTGATGATATGGGTGGAGGATCAGCTTAAGGTTAGTTTTTCACTCATACAAGTAGCCATATTCAGCATCAAATCATTCGCATGGCTGCCCCTTTTGAGAAAGGAAGCTATTTCTCCTGCTGTGTGTGAGGCTTTGTTTAAGCTTTTATTTGTTAGGGTTAGTATAGGAGTAGGAGTAGATTTTTTTCGAGAAAAGAAGTACTTGTGCACACTCTCTATGTCTCATTTGAGGCATGTATGACATTTTCTTTGTAAATAAGTTTTGTTCGTATTGCTTGAGTAGTGCGAGAGGTCATGCCCTTTAGTATTCATGACAGAGAAAGACCCATAGTTTCCTCTAACAATTTCTAGTTTCAAATAAAATACAAATGTAGAGCAACTAAAATCAGATTCGAGATAGTCCATTATTGAGAATGGTAAAGCCCCAAGAGGTGAGTTCGGTCTGCAGGATGCGAAGCCGGGAGAAATTTCAAAGCAAAAAGCATTAGTATCAGGCTATCATTCTTTACTCCACGCCCAATGGATGTTTCACAGATATTGGTCTCTTCATCTAGCAGGAAGATGTCCTCGTGAGTTGCCAAATTTTTATCTCAATTTTTCTCCCCGATAAAATTGGTCGAACACGACCTGCATAGAAAATCTAAGGGTTAGCTCTATCACGTGAGCCAAATTTCAAATCGACAATTGATCCCGAATACGAGGAGCAGGGGAAGACTCGAAATTCGGGAGAAGGGTCGAAAATGGAGTCGAACGGTGTCAAGAGAGATCAGAGCTTGATAGTAGAAGATTGAATCAAGGGGCTTAAAGTTTCAAAATTCTCATATGATTCAACTCAAGGCCGTAACCGCCCAAGTATAAACGAACTCACGAGAAGGTGCCATGTGTCATCTTGGTGCAATTCCAAAAGACGCATCCAAAGAGTAGCTCCCAAAACAACATGGGCCCACCACATAGTCAAAATTAAAAAGTGGGACAAAGAGGGCCCAAATTAGCAATTGAAAAATTCACAGGGCAATGGAAGCTGCCACGTGTCCAAATGGCACACCTTCAAGGGTCGAAGCCAAATTCATAGACCTAAACAAGTTCCAGGCCTCCACATGTCTGAGGTCCGAGGAGGGGCAGAGTCAACAGCTAAAAATTTGATAAGGGGGACAGAGCAGGCCTAAAATGAGTAAGTATAAAAGTTTAAGCCGAAAAATCCATGTGTCGACTCGGCACTACTTCAAAGGTAAAATCTTGAGTGGGTTTCCAAATGAGTGTGAGGACTCCATGTGTCTAGGGTCCAACAAAGTCAAAAAAGGGTTGAGAAAGGCATCGAATTGAATCCGCTAAGTATAGAAAGATAGCGGATGGTCCCACGTGTTGCATCATGCAAATTCAAATCCGTGACCTAAAGTGGAGACTCAGACAAGTGCAGACCTTCCACATGTTCAAGAGCCTAAAAAGGTATAAGCGGTCACTAAATTGACTAAGTATAGAAGGGCTAGCGGACGAACCACGTGTCATCCCGGTGTAACTCCAAAGGTTGAAACTCAAGGGCGAGACTCAAATGTGTGTTGAGCCTCCACGTGTCCAAGAGTTAGACTTATGATCCCGCCAAGAAAAAAAAAGGGACTTAGCCAAATACAAAGCAAGGAACAATCTAGTGGAAGGGGCCACATGTCTCTTTAGCGCACTTTGAAGAGATAGATCCAAGGAAGTTCCCAAACGAGCTCCCACCCACCACGTGTCTCATAGTTCGAAGAGGTAAATTCAGTCATTGAAAAGCCCAAAATCAAGTGAAGGGATACATGTGTCTCAACTATGCAACTTCAAAGGTAAAATCTAGGGCAGTTTTCAAATAAGCGCAAGGCACACATGTGTCTCAAACTAGACACGGTGTCTCTTGCAATAGGAAGGACTCGAGAAAATACAAAGGAACAAAGAGGAGCCCATAGAAGCTGCCACATGTCAATCTAGAACAATTTCAAAAGTGAAAGGTAGGGCTGAATCTTCAAGGTACAGAGGCTGCCACGTGGACCTGGTATTGAAAAACTCTTTTTAATATTGCATGCCCATGACCACGATCTTCAAATGGCCATATCTTTTGACTTGGAAGCTGAAATTTGGGTGGGAGAAGAATTTTTGGAAGGATGTCGACCTCTTCTATGCCATGGGAGCTTGAAATTTTTATTTTGATGAGGTTATGTGGGTGAAAAATGGGAAAATGTCTTTCAAGCCATTAATGCGAACCTGATTGCATCAACTTCCGAGAGAAAATTTTATTTGATCTGTCATTATTCCTTCTTGACACACTAGAGAGATATAGGTAGGAAGACTCAAAAAAAAATTGGGTGGATCCACAACGAGGAATTGATTGTTGGTGGTTTAGCTTTAAGATAAGGATCAAGTTTATTTTCTTTCCCTCTAATTTTCATCGTTTATATATTGTAACACTTCTCATTTGAGAAGGGGGAGACATTTTGGGATGTGGGGAAACTCTGCCAAGTTGTTTCTTGACTCCATTTGAGTTGTAAGCCTTCTCCTACACTTGGAAAGTGTATTTGTGCCTTTGATCACCCATGTAATAGTTTGTACTCCTTATAGAGCAATAAAATCTTATTTTTTGGCATCTTTAACCCTTAACATTGTTTTTTTGTTTCTCTGTGCCTCTTTATCTCATGTTTTCTCCCTATGTATGTATTTTGTGTTTGCAAGTCTAAGATACATCATTATTCATGGAGATTCATGGAAGATTTGGATCTGGGTCTATGTCACTTCGTCGACCTCACTCGGTCCCCTTTTCCATGTTTCATTATCCCTCAAAGCAAAGTATCTCACCACTTCATTTTTGGTGTATCACCACTTAGTGTAGGCTCTCTTTCCCTTTCTCTCTCTCCATGTCTCCTTGGAGCGATTAGATTAGGATTAGTTAGATTCTTCCTGCGGTGGAGTAGCTTGTGGCATGTATATTAGGAAGCAAGAACCAACCTTCTATGGAGGTCCATCTAAATTTTTGCAAGTCCCACAACTTGAGAGATGGTACAATGTTGTGCAATCACACCAAATGCCCTAATCACGGCCAGGCCATTCGGGTGTCTTTGTGATTACTGCACCAATAGGTTTGTCTACTAAGATTAATCAAGATTGTCTTCATTTGTTATATATTCATTACATAGTTCACCAAGAAGCATTAACAACAAATGATGCTTTATCTCATTTTCTAGAGTTACAATTTATTGATAAATTTACAAATCTACTAAAAGACATGGAACATTAAGAGATCTAATGGATTCATTTCAAATTAGTAGGTTGGAGGTGTTACAAATTCATCAAATTAGGTGGCTCTATAGAGGAAAGGTAATGGAGAGACTTGTTAATTGTTAATCTCATGTCAAATTTGTTGAAAGAATGGGAGTTAGAGGAGAAAAAAATGTATGATTTGGAAACAATATTTCAAATACAATTTTTCATCCATTTATTTACGATGTTCTTATTGAATTAAATAAGTGAATAAAAAAATTCAAGAGGATCATGTTGACATTACTTCCATTAGCACTACTTTATATGTTATAATTGACATGCTTCATAGGAGATTTCATAGAGGCATATTTGGGGCAAGAATAATATATTTATCATTTTTTTAAGCGAGCACAAGGAGGATCTCTTGAGTTAGCGAGATGGAACATGTATGATACATGTACATGCATTGAGATATGAGAGATTTAGTAAGTCACAAAGATCGGGAACACTAGATGATTGCATTGAATTGGGAAAGGCCTTTATAATTAAGGTGAATGATTCTCTTGAAACAAGATTCACATATTTTCCTATATTTAATGTTGCTAAATTTTTCAGCCCTCATAATTATTATGAGGAAACGGATGATAGAGATCGTCAAACAAAAAGATGGTTAACATGTTTAGGTGAAAAATTTAGTGTTGGAAACTCACCTATTGTAGAGACTAATAAATGTTTGGGTGAGATGGATGAATTTGTTTGTACCATATATAAATCATATCCAAAAACATATCAAGGAGGATTTTGCATTGCACTGGGTTTGTGTGCATGGTTTACATGGAAAGCCATATTTTCTGACCTACTCGGTGAGCCAAGTGTTAAGTCACTTGATTTACTTTAATGGTGGCTATGCATCAACTCTTTACGTACCACTTCTAACTCCCTACCAAGCTATGAGCAAGTTGGGCTCACATACAACCTCCTATCCAACTGCCACATTGAGCTCTTCATCCCTCCGAAATGCACACCTTTCCAAATCTGAAAAATCTATCTCGACACTTTTCATTTATTGATTCCACTTGCACATCCCCTTGACGACTTCTAAAAACATTCTCCCTACATTGATCTGATACACCTATTCATTATTCACTCAGAACCTCCCGAAACCATCACTTTGCATGCATTGATACTTGATTTGTTCCACGTTGCAACCAGCCGATTACCACCTAACTCTCTCCTCAATAACCCCACCACCAACTGTGTGTTTACCGAGCTCCTTCCTGCCACAACTCCCAAACTGCTTCCATTTATGACATCATCTAATTCAAGGTTTCAGGTTTTCCTGATTCAGAATTTATCACACTGTTCACCACTGAGTTGGGTTCAAGAGTTCCAAAATGTGGGACCTTCGAAGTCTGAAATTTTAGACTTTAAATTTGGAAGTTTCAACTCACCCCAATGGTTAATATTCACTTGCCTCGTGAAAACATCTCGATTCTCTAAAAACCCGATTTCGGACTTTAGGATTCGAGTTTTCAATTGGATTTTCCTAAGCACAATTCACCCAAAGTGAGACATCCAAACTCTCTCAAATTATTTCCTCCAAAATTCCAAAAACAGTGTGTCATTTAACTGATTCAACCTACTTACCAAGCCCCTTGACGTTGCAATGATTTTGTGTTCTATCATGTTGACTAGTCCTGTTCACCTGTCGAGCTAACCCTTAACCACATTTCTTGAGGATCTTGTCACCTCTTCAAATTGCATGCCAATTCTCTGGCTTGGATGACATATCTCGGTCAACCTATTCATCTCTTTTTGCATTACATGTGGCTCGATCTCAAGCACCATTTATGATACAATTTTTGGCCAATTGCGACTCGATGGCGTGGGTTGCTTAATGAATCTCCAATCAAGGTTCTTCATGGAACCCCTTTTACTTCTCCTCCAAAGTGAGCCATTCTATCACACTTAACTCATCCCAACCCGAGTTACCCTTCATTCCTTGGCCAAATTGGCCACATCCGCTTAGAGCCCTCATCCTTCTTGTCGGCCGACATGCCTCTACTCTAACTAGTCACTCGTCATAACAATAAAATCACCTCACCTTGAATTTGACCCCATGTGGTCCTTCCATGTATTCCCCGTGAACATTTGGCCAATTGTTCCTTATTCCTCCATTCATCCTCGCTTTCTAGCGAGCCTAGTCACTTTAGGCTCAAATTATTTTTATATCGACGTTGCCAATCAAAAGGGAAAGTCCCATATTTTAGAACTTGGAAAGTAAGCTTGCATATCATCTTTTCCTATGAACTTGACTTAGAAATGAGATCACCATTAATATCACGAGCTCCTTTGTGTTGTTTCATGCTTGGCTGAATTACTTGGGCCCAAATGCACCTGCATCGTTATGTCATCCCCCAAATCAACCCAAGCCATCTATGTATAGTCCTTCCTACGAGTCCCAACAAATTCCCATGATACAATCAATCTTGTCCTTATGCTTGCAACTCAGCTTGATGTCGAGCTCATTTCCTTATAAAATTTTAATTTTTGTGAAGATATCACTTCTCCTTTTCCCTGCGATGCTCAATATATGTGTTCATTCCTTCAAACTTCATGTCTAACCCTCGAGATCATCAATCTCTCCAAACATTTTTGCCACCATGACCTCATCATCTATGTCACTGAGTTCTTCATTCTTCCAGCTCGAGCCACTCGAATTAAACCCGACCTCCCCGCACTACTCAAACTACTCAATGAGCCTCCCTTACAACTTGTCTCACCGAGTAGCTCATCGAGCTACTCAGTGAGCTCTTCATTCACTTGACCCTATAATGCACAACCCTAGCTCACCGAGCAGCTTGGTAGGCTAAATTTTAGCTTGGTGCCTTAAAAGGCATGTTCTGTAATCTTTTCACCCTGAGCCCTCATTTTTTGGGATTGTAGAATTTTATCGTGCTAATGGGCCCGTAAAGATGGAGTATCATGGGTTTTGTGCTCGATGACCGAATCTTGCCATTTTTTCTTGTGTGACCTGTTGTGTGCCCGTCGAGAGCCCAATTTTCACCCTAAGCAAAATATGGGTTTTTCCAAGACCCAAAAGAGGAAAAAAACCTCGATTGATTCCACACTCCCAAAATGCTTCCAAATGCTCCTGAAACTGCTGATTTTAGTGTGAGGTCTTGTTCTGGTGCCTAGGTCTTGTTAGGTCCCCATTGTCTATTTTTCCCAGGTGGAAAAATGGATAGAAAGAATTGGCATGGTCTAGCTTCTCTTTTGCTTGTCATTTTATTTCTAAACAATAAAATATCTCCTATTTTTATTAGATCAAGAAATTTCTTATTTAATACATGTTCACTATAATTATAAGATCTTGGATAATCAAATATATTCCTAACCTTAACATTAAATGACCGTATTAAATTGACCCATAGCACTATTAGTTGATCTTTAACTTTATCATAGTTAATTCAGCACAAATAGTACATCAAAAATATGGCCAAGTAATTCCTTTTTGATTAATGTCACAGACACCTATAATTAGAAATAATAGTCAATTATTGCATTCTTAAAATATTTAGACCTTATTTTATAAGAATGGGATATCGTCATCTTAACAACAGATTGCACTCTATTCTCATTATACACTCTAAAAAGCAAACAGCTAAGATTGGGCCATTATCATTACATATGCTCGAGAATGAATTTTATATAGTCATTAGCTTATACTACCATTCTCAAGGATTTGTCTTGTTAATAATCCTCATATTTTCAAACTTAAATAAACAGAAATTCTATTAATACTTATTCTTATTATGCAAAACAATCCATCCAAATCAAATCAAGTATTAAAGAAAACTATCACAGATAATATATGTCTTCTACTAAATGGGACTCTCCATCCTGTAGATAGTTTAATTCCTTCACTGTGTAATAAAACTAAGATGCAATAGCTAATCATTCCACAATCATAAGTGTGGGAAAATTTTCAAATCTTAGGTTAATTTATTTCATTCGAATTGACTGGTTTAAGACTCCAAATATTGGTCAAGAATCCATTATTCTTTAACCACCTTATCGATCCAGATAGTTTTAGCCTTAACCTGAACAAGAATTGATGAAAAATCACTCTCCTAAGATGATTGAATAGATGGAAAAAGATGGGATTGACCTCATAGGAAAATTCCCATCCCACTCAAACAGATAACTAAGGTTTTAAAAATACCCAGGATAAATGGCTTGTTAATATGAGTTAATTTAAAACTCAGTCAACTCTAACTCACAGTCATGTTTCTACCCTAACAACAGATATTAATGAACCTAAAGCAAATAATATGTTATAAAAAGCACAGTTAGAATAGGTAAAACTATTTTGGGTTCTCCATAACTATACTAGTCAACACCAAATAAATCCAGCAATTTTGTTATGAGCTCAAGGGCTCATTCTCAAGCTAAGTATAGCGGGATAAAAGCCACATCATGGCTTTGAGATCAACCAGCTCTCTCAATGTTTAACCCTTGAGTTTGGTCCAAGTTTTTAAGGTTAACAAAAGCATGTACATGCCCGAGATTGCCGGTAAAATGAAAATCATGAAAACCCAAACACCCAAAGGCTCATATAAATAAAAAGAAACAGACCTGAGTTTTTTATCATCCTACATACAACCATGCACAACTACAAATAATGTTAATAATAAAATTCCCAGATCACAAATCTATAAATTGAAAAAACCAGGCAGCAGGTAAACTCAAGCATTCATCCAATAACACTCAGTAGGTATTTTATTTCTTGGAAACGAAATAATGATGAGAAGGTAAGTACCCCACTCCTTCAGACTTGTAATTTTATAGTGAATTTTCTCTTCTTCTTTACGCTGAATCGAACCAGAAATCATTCGCTAATAAAACAGGGTGAAACTTTCATTCTTTATCCAATATATATATCCTCATTGAAGTCGGAACTTCCCGTTTCCACCCTTAATAATCAACATGCAGAGTTTGTGATCATATTCTTGCATGCCTTTTTTGGCTGAGCTCAACCAACTAGAAAGACCAAAATGAAAAAACTCCACATTGCATGCACATGTGGTAGCTTCTCAAGAAACTTCATCAGTTCCTAGGTAGTTGAATGCTCATTAAATGCATTCAATAGAATAGTGCCATGTTATGATTATATTCAATTATTAGCAATTTCCCTCCCCATATGGCGGTGGATGAATAATTCAACCTAAATTTAAACAATTACCATCACCAAAAGCTTGCATGATAGTAACCTCCAATAAATCATTCACCAATTTAAACCTTTATGCATACAATGGGTCAGCTAATCTGACGCCTTAATAATTACATAGTGGAATCAAAATTGAGTTTGGTCGAAGATTTGATTATCAAACAACCCTTTTTCATTCATTTGGAGTCTTTTTATGACCAAATTAAACCTTATAAATTGATTTTAATGATTTTTTGGTTTACTATGGATAGTCATAAAATAAAATAATGATAAACTCATAATAATTCCCTCCCTAAGGAGTGTGGTTTAATACCAGTAGAGAACGAGTAACATTACTATGCCCTTCATTATGGCCTTCGACCATTCGAAAAAATGAAACAACTATATATAGTTTGCTATATAATCCAAATAAAGATCATAATAGCAATCAACCCCATACATGTCAACCATGTGGTCTTAGACTAATGATCGATATCATCATCACATAGAATAATAAGTTGTTTATCCAAACAATTAATGTTACCTTGTTGATGTCTTATACCATTACAAACATAATAATGAAGCCCTCTTATGCACTATGATCCATAACCGAAAAAATCAACACCATGCATTAGTCAAACATATATATATATATATATATATATATATATATATATATATATATATATATATATATATATATATATATATTCCTATCAATATTCCTTTGTAATGAATATTACAATCCCAATAGGAGGCATATTTATCAATATTGGGTAAACATATTTAGTAGTAAGAAAGTAAAATCATACAAAAACAAATTTACTATTCATTTGTGAACCATCAATAAGATAAGTAATCCCTTAGCCAGGTACAACAACCAAACCACAAACATATATTATGAACCAATGCTCATAGCAAATTAAAATAACCTCATTCAAGAAAAATGAAACAAGAAAAGTTGTAAAATGTTAAATACTTTACGAACGCCAGTCGACAAGCAATGTTGTGAGTTGCACATGCAACTACGTGTAAGTGGTTATATCCTTTTTAGGATATATGCATGCACGTGTAGCTAAATACTCATCTACGTAATAGTGTATGTACTATTTACCTCGTAAAGCATTCCACATTTTACAACTTATCTTTCCTCCGACACGTAATGGATTTGTGGGATGTGACAAGTTGTGTCACCATGAGTTTTGGGTGACCGATCTCATGCCAATGATATGATGGAAGTGTAGGGAGAAAAGTTTTGTGTTATTCTCCAACCTTTAACTACTTCCCACAAATTAAAACACCACTACAAATGTTGTGTAAAATTTGAACAACTCAATCCAACGTGAAAGTGTGTAATACATGCATGACGAACGCTAAGGATCAGTGTGTGCCCTATAAAATCCATTGTGTGGATTTACGTAGACTCTGCTAAACCGCAAAATAATATATAAGTTCCTCCTGGTCATAGGAATCCGGGAAGGGTCGGGGTGCCAGTGCGCTATTATCATTGATTGGGCACTAGTGTCTGTGTTTTGCTAAGGACCCAAGTTTTATTTTGAGCCATGTCCGATAATCGACAATTATGTTGTACCGGTAATGTTATATACTTGAATTCGAGTGTATGATGCGGTAAGTGGTGACCGATTCACCCAAATGATACCCCTCTAGATTGGGGTACATGTGATGTCTTTGAAGGAGTATACAACCCAAAGGAGAACCGACTGTTGCTCTAAAAATGTGCCCTATAGGGGAAACAAAATGTGCTTGGTAAAAACCAAGGCACGCACAGTACAAAGTGGCTAGGAGACAAGGGTTAGTACAAGCAAACAAAAACATGCATGTATAAGATAGATTGTATGCTAAGTAGGCAATATGTAAGCTATAATGGCCACAAAATGACGTTCTAGGAACACATTAAAACCCTAAACACTTAACCCGAAAGTTGCGGTAATTTTTTTAAGTTAAAAGGTTGTAAGGGTGTTAACCCCTAAGGTACATTAAATTAATTTACAGAAATAAACTCTACTTTACAACAGATGGACTAGGTTAAATTTAAGTGGTTAAATATTCTTAATTTATTTCTAAGATCAAATAATTGACACTCAACTAGGAAGGTGCCATAATTTAATTTACTTGGTTGAATATATTTCTCCTCCTTATTATTGAAACCCAAAATAAATTAACCTTATACTTAGTTATTTTAGTTTCATTATCCTAATAGCTTTAATGTCCATTTCATTAATTTCCTAAAACATACTAGAACTATATAATGACTTTGCACCCCAAGTATTTAAATGCCCCATTCACCCATCTACACATACCTTTAATATTTATTTAAAACATCTATAATATTCATTCCTACCAAACAATTTTAGGGTTCATCCTCGACCCTTGGATCAGTTCACTTGTGGCCACTAGATCCTAGGGTTCCAAACTAACCCTAAGAATCCTTATGCATTCTTATTAAATATTTTTCCTACCCTATTCTCATCATTTGTTAACATTGTTTTCGTTTAATTTGCAGGTTGGAGAAATGGAAGCCATGGGAGCAAGGAAGGAAGAAACTATGGAGGAATTCTCAAAATCAAGCTTAGTTTAGTCTAGGTTGTAGATTTATCACTTGTAAATTCTTTCCTTCCAAGATTGAAGGGTGTTTCCACTCCAAATATGGAGTTATTCAAAAGTTATTTGTATTTTGAGTTCTTTATTTGGGGAAAACCCTACCCCCATTAATATATGCAAGATTGAGTACTTTGAATTTACCATTTGAAGATTTATTTTCTTTAAACAATGAGATTTAGCCATTATTTTTTTTTTGGAGGTTTCCTTGTAATTTTTGAAAACTTAAAATTGTGTTTGACCAAGTTAAAATTTGCATATGTTTGGATTTACATTTTCCGCAATGAATGACAGAAACATTGCCCAAAGCAGTCACGTCTTGGGACCGCCGCCTCCCTGGTGACGATTCATGAACCATCGCCTTGCCTGAGTGGCGGTTCTTAGACAACCACCTTGACTAAGTGGTTGTTATGAAATCGTTGCTCTGCACATGGTGGCCATCCTGTTTCTTAGAAATAGAACCTTCATTTCTGATATTTCTCAAAAAACAAAAGTCACTAGAGTGTTCTAAGATTCATTCTAGAACTTGAATTTATGTGCCTAAAGTTTCCATTTGAAATATTTAAATTCATCTACTCATTTCATAGTAAAATTTACTCAATCTAAACATTTCCCATTTCAATAATAACAACAACTACAAGAATCATTTTCATTTTGTACAACAAACTTTCTTTCAACAATGCAAGAAAATGAACAAGATAGTCTAACTTCTTCCTTTACATGCCTTTCAAATAACACAATGAAATGTAATATTTCTTCATGTAATTTTTCTAACATTCCACAAGAGAGTTTCAACAATATTTTCAAAGATTTATTTATAACAAAGGCAACACACTTGTTTGGGAAATAAATCAACTTCTATGAAATAAGATATTTCCCTTATAAACTTCTTTTCTATTTCAACAAATCTATCTTTACAAACACCAATCTTTCTTTCCTTTTTTCAACATACAATACAACTTTAACATCCAATAATGAATACAACTTTCAAATAAAATATTACACATGATTTCCATTTTGATTCTTTTCTTTCCATACTATAATTTAAAGAGAAGGGAAATTTTACAAATCTACAATGAGATTCCTTCAAATAATATTACAACTTACAATACAATATTACAAGTCTTCCACCGTGACTCATCTCCCTCCCCTTAGACTCAACTTCCTCTAGGAAGTCACTGAACAGATTCAAAACTAGACTCGTAGCAATAGAGCATCCTCCCATGTAGCAGCCAGCCTCATCATACCTGTCCCATTGGACTCAAACTCAGGTCAATCTCTCCCTCGAATGCCCAGGGTCTTGCGCTCTATAATACGGATGGGATCCACTATCACCTGCCCTAGATCCTACATCGACAATGTATCTCCTAAGTAAAGAAACATGAAATACATCGTGGACATGAGACAAGCTAGGTGGCAATGCTAGACAATAGGCCAAAGGGCCGATATGTTCCAAGATCTCAAAGGGACCCACAAACATAGGAGCAAGATAAGAACATTTTCTGTAATGGATAGGGCTCTTATGCGGCATGACACAAAGAAATACCTTTGTGCCCACCTCAAAACTATTATCTATCCTATGTTTATCTACATACTTCTTCCGTAGGTCCTGCGCCTCCTGCAATCTCTACCTGATCATAACAACTTACTGCTCCTTATCCTGTAATAAGGATGGCCCAAGAGAAACCATGTCCTCCAACATGTCCCAACTAAAAGGTGTCTTGCACTCTCTACCATACAATGACTAAAAAGGAGATATGTCTATCAAACTTTGAAAATTGTTATTGTCAGAGCAAGCTCTACCAAGTATAAATACTCCTCCCATCTCAACTAATGATCCATAATGTAAATCCTAAGCATGTCCTTAAAAATCTGATTCACCTGCTTAGTCTATCCATCTGTCTCATGGTGATATGTTGTACTGAAATTGATCTTCATCCCGAGAGCATACTTCATCCTCATCCAGAAGTGAGAAGTGTACAAAGGATCTTGGTCACAAATGATCTTTGCGGAATCCCGTGTAACCTGACAATCTCATCGAGATATACCCATACCACTACACTAGCTATGTAGGTGGTCTTCACTGGAGAAAAATGAGCCACTTTTGTCTATTTATCCACTGTGACCATGATGGCATCGTGGTGGTATCTCGACGTCGCTAACCCAACTATGAAGTCCATGTAAATGGTGTCCCATTTCCACTCTTGTATGGCGTGAGAAAAGAGAAGGCCAGCTGGATGCTGATGTTTGGCCTTCACTTTCTGACACTCTAAATAACATGACACAAACTAAGCCACGTCTCTCTAAAGTCCTCTTCAGTGGTAAAGTTGTCTCAATGTGGCATGCATCTTCTTCACCCCAAGATGGGCTGAATAAGGTGCACGATGAGCCTATGTCAAAATATTTTATCTCAACCCTCCATCTCTAGGAACATAAATCCAACCTTTGTGCTTGAGAAGACCATCTGTCTCTAGTGGAAATACATAAAAATTCCCCTCAAAGGGTCTCGAGACTTAATATTTTCTTTGGATATAAGGTATAAACTTTCGTGAGGAAGTTGCTACAAACTCCTACTCCACAAATTGGTACCCACTAAAGTAGCCATAGCCACATGTCTCTGTCTAATCAGGGAATCTACAACCACATTCTCCTTCCCCTTCACATGCTCTATATCAATATCATACTCACAAAGAAACTCCATCCAATGTCGCTGACGAGTGTTGAGATTAGGTTGTGTGAAGAGGTGGCAAAGACTCAAGTGATCAGTCCTGAGTGTGATCACATTCAATCTAGATATTGTTTTCCATTTCTCTATCCAAGAGAATGAATTTGTAATTTGGGCATGAATTTGGGGTTTCCCCTTTCTTCTATTTTTCCATAGTCATGTTTTCCCTGTCAAATTTTTGTCCCAACATCCATTGAAATAAGGTCCTTTCTGATTGATGCGGCCTGGTGGGTATTTTTGGTGAAACTTGTCACTTTTGTCAAATTTGTAAAAAATACCAAATTGGCCCCGCGGCCCCGATAGTATCTAATTGATTATTCAACAAACATGAAGCAGCAGGGAAAAATTCTTACTTTGACCCTGAAGATGCACACGTGACCGTTTTTCAAGACAAAGGCAGAGAGGCGGATCGTTGGAAAATTTTGAAGATTTTTGCATTTTTGTGAAAAGGATTAAAGTTATAAATTGATTTGCAACCCCGTAGAGTATAGAGTTATGTCACATGTTCGCTTCATCATTTGAAAAATTCAAAGTAGGGAAGCGGGTCGGTGGAACACTTTGGAGTTTTTAAGCTCTATTTTCAAATGATGTAAAGGTATAAAAGTGATTTGCAACTCTAATGGGGCCCACATCAAAAGTTGGAAGTGAAGAGGTGGGTCATCGAAGCATTTTGAAGTTTTTTGATGTTCTTCAACTCAAATATTTTCCATGTGGAGGTCCTACGCTCATTTTAGGATCTGCCTCTAGGTCCTACCTTTATAGTTGCATCAAGGAGACATGTGGAGGCTTTTGCTAGTTCCTCTCTAAACTTATACTTCTCAAGAAATTTTCTAAATCCTAGCACATGTGCGGGGGCCTGCACTGCTTACCTACCCCTAGATTTAATTTTGAAAGAGTGTTGAAGGAATGCATGGAGGTTTCTATTGGATCTTCCCATACTTAGACTTTTCCAAGTTTCTGGTGCAACTTTGTTAGACCCTAGACACGTGGAAGGCCCACACTTGTTTGGGAGTCCTTCTTTTGAGCTTCATACCAAAAACACACCGAAGAGACACGTGGAAGATTCTGCTGGCCCTACCCATACTTAGACTTTTAAATGATCGAGGAAACTTTCTCACACCCTAGGCACATGGCACCTTCCACTTGTCCTTAAACTCCTTCAAAACTTTTTTTGGGTTAAAACACATGGAGAGCCCACATTTGTTTGGGGTCTCCACTTTTAGGAACCATATCAAAAGTGCACCAAGGAAACATGTGCAGGTTTTTTGTTGGCTCCTCCTTGCTATTATCTCGACTCGGACTCATAGCATAGGAATGTGGTATAATCCATGCAAGGACACTCGTAGTCACATTGAAAAACTGCAAGTATCCATGTGAGGGAAATCATTTCTCAAGGTGTATTCTCGAGGGTGAAATTGATTGCTTGTCAGGTCCAGCCATATGGAGCCACCTGCAAATTATTAAAAAGGGGATTTCTTGCACGACAGAATAAAAGAATGATTAGAAGGACTATCAAAAATTTATGGCATGGCATCCCAGTCATGGTTGAGGGTTTGAGAAACGTGATCAATTCATGATTTATCCACCGGCAACTTTTGGGTGTAAATTTGTTAAACATCACTTTCTGGAACAAACTTGTAACAAACAAAGGATTCCTTGAATATTCTTATTTTGGGGAAAATTTGGGATGAGTGAGTGAGTGAAATTGTATAAATGCAATGAGGATACTCTTGCAAAAGGTTGGGGGTTAATTTTTACAAGAAAATTTGAGAAATCCCATCTTCCTGAGAGACCATCTGAGAAACCTATTAATCTCTTGTGTTTTAGATTTGATCACGTCAAGATGGTTTCAAGTGTATATCCTTTGAAAGTCAGTAAGATTGTTCAAGACACTTTTCAAAGGTGATAAATCTAATAAATCTTGAATTAATTAGTGTTGATCTTGGGAAAAATTGTGTCTACTTTTATTTCAGAATGTATTCAAATGGTTTTAATGTTCCTGTTACAATCTTATGTTAAAATCCATCTGAATCACTCAAGATCTCATCCCTTTGATATTTTAGTGGCATTTGTAATTTAATTATGAGAAGATCCTTCATCCTATAATGAAATAAAAAATTTAAAATCACTTTACTATCATTTTGTTGATAGATATTGTTTTTAATTCTATGAGTGCATCTTAGGCATGATGAACCAATGATCTTCAATGTTTAATTGATTCTTTAACTTGATCCTTTATGTTGAATTCTTTAAGAGTGTGTGAAACCGTGCAGATATGGGCCTCCATTGATGCACACCTTCTAGTTAAGGAATATTTTGGCTATTCTGAAGCTTTTTGTTGTTGATTTTTCCAATTAATATAGAGGTTCTCAAAGATCTATTGAAATCAACTTCATCTTTCTTAATCCCCACCAAAAATTCAAATAACCATGAATCCTACCTGAAGTACCCCTATTTGTGCTATGTATCCAAAAATGAAAAAATTCTATTCCCAAAATATACATAATCAAGCAGTTTTTAAGTGTCTTTAGTAACCTGAACCTTGTTCAGAAAATATTTCCATTCTTTAGAAGTGACAACTTGTGTGAGTTAAATTGTGGTGTATCGATCATATTTTCTCAAGGTTCCCTTGAAAATTGTGCAAAGAAGGATCCCTTTATATCCTTCATCGACAGAGATTACAAAATGGGTCCTCTCACCCTGGTTGAAAGGCACGACCTAAAGTAGTGAGGATAGATCAAATCCTTAATGAAGGGTTATTCATTTCTTCACTTCGCCGAGTGACAAAGAGTCACCAAATCCCCGCTCGGCTACAAAATGACTCATACCATGATTTTTCTGTCTCTAAGTATCTTGTTAAATCTGTGATGTTGCTCATCTTCCAAAGGAGAATCAATTTGGATTCCAACATAATTTATACTTTCTTCCGTGGTAAAGAAATGGTTTACTGTTAGTAGACGATATAGCTTTGCTCAAAATTTTTGATATTTGGAATATGGATTTCCTCTTCCTTATGAGGTACATTACTCTCGAATTGAATTATAGAAATATATTCACTCACCATCTTACTATACTTAATATATTTAGGCATAAGATTGTTATGAGCCTTCCCTTTTCTTGTTTAGTTCTCTTTTCTTTGCGTGGTGAATGATTTTCAATAGGGAAAGATTGATACCCGATACACCATGGTCTAATTATATTTTATTTTTAATAATGGTAAAATGATGGTGGAAACGGAATTAGATTCCAAACCGGGGATTCAAATGACAATTGTACCTTTACCGACCGTATGAACAAACTGAGGAGAAAGAAGAGTATAAAACTTATGAGAAGGGAAATCTTGGTACTAAGGTTGTAGCTTCTCCGATTAATATGAAAGGGAGTTATCCAAAGGGAAAGAGAGAGTGGAGTTGGGTTAGAATGTGGCTTTTGATAAAATTTCTCTCAGGGTGAGTCAGGTGGAAAGGGATATGGAGGCCATAGGAAAAGTTGGAATATATATGGGAAAAAGTGTCATGCATTGCATCGATACCTCTAAGAAAAATTTTATCACCCAAAACTTTATTAGGGAAGATATGGTGGAGATCAAAATTTTGGTTTCAGAGTTACAGGGGTGTATGGTCAAGCTAGAGCAGGGACACAAATTTTACAGGTATAATCTCGATCTCATTAGTTCTGATGAGGAAGATCAGGTTGAAGATGACATCCCTATCACGAGTGAGCAGGATGATAAGATGAAAGGACAGGAAGAGCGTCAACCGAAGGAGTACAAATGTTTGAAAACTAACTAGTCCCTTAGATCTTGGAGATTTTGTTTGACTATTTGTGGACTATATCATTTGGGATGTTTTCCCTTCATGTTTTACGATTTTTGTTGTATTAATCTATTAGACTGTAGTTTGGGATAAGTTGTTTTAGCCCTTTTTATCATGTTTCTTTTTTGTTTGTTCTTAGTGATGCTCACGATGCATTCTATTATAAGGTTTTTGGGTGCCTTAATCCCTGTATAAAGTAACCAATCATTATGTTAACGTATATTTAATAAACCTTGTTAATAGTAAATTTTTAATGACATTTTAAAGTAAACAAGACAGAGCGGCAAGTTCATGCCTTAGGGTTGGGAGATGTGCTAGATGTGAGATTTTTTTAAAAGTTGTCTATAATTTTTTGCATTACGTGCTTTATATTGCTAAGAACAACCAATTTAATATTTTTATAAAAGTAGAATGTAACAATACTTCATGTATAAAATATGCACATACGGTATGCCAAAATTCACATAATGCTAATAATAGAATGCCCATATGTAATGATTTTGAATGCATAAAATATGTATATACTATAATTCTCAATTTAAATGTTGCACATAATGTAAATACCCACGTTAAAATTCGGATAGAAGACAAAAAAAAATAAAATCATGCATCAAATATATAATTGTTTTGTAAAACATAGAGCGATATAGAATCATATTATGCTTGAAAATAATGTAGGAATATAGTCAAAATTTTGAAATACATAATATGTTATATTTTTAGGTGCAAAAAAAACCACCACGATTTTACAAGTGAACATGCCTACATAAAGATCGAAGTTTTATACTAAATGGAATATCTGAAACAAATTAGTTAAAATATTTTTCACAATATCAGTAACTAATAATAGTATTATTTTTCTTTTCTTTAACACAATATAATCCATATAAAAAAATTAATACAAACATAGAAAAAATAGTATTTTATAAAATGTAACTTACAAATCTAGTTTTTATTTCAAACGTGGATAAAGAAAGATTAAAAAAATTGACTAGAAAAAACAAAATAGTATAAAATATGTAAGGAGTGGGATGGGATTAAATATAGAAATGTTTATAATGTGATTTTTCAATAAATTTTATTAATTTTCATGAATAGTATACTATTTTAGATGTGTTACTTGTCCAAGCATGCAAATACATCTTCCTCTTTGATAAACATTAAATGTAGTGAATATTTTATTAACATTTTTTCTAAATCTGGTATCTTATTTAAAGATTGGGAAAATGTCTTTCTTAGAATTTTTATTTTTATTAAATAGAAAAAAATAATGTTGCAATAAGGCCTCATAATTGTCAAAACAGTACTAACTAGGAAATAAAATATATATAAATAAGTTTTGTAGATTAAAAAATTATTTAAACAAAA
This sequence comes from Taxus wallichiana var. yunnanensis, assembly GCA_018340775.1. Classification (NCBI taxonomy): domain Eukaryota; kingdom Viridiplantae; phylum Streptophyta; class Pinopsida; order Cupressales; family Taxaceae; genus Taxus; species Taxus wallichiana. Next base: position 905,991,599 of record CM031239.1, read on the forward strand.
TATAAACATTAGAAAATTGAAAAGTTATAGAATTTTTTATTTTGACTATTGGATTAAGAAGAAATTATTTTTTAATGAAAGTTATAGAATTCTTGCAGGATGCAGGAGATAATAAAGTAATATGTTTCGAGCTTAGTGCCCGTTAAGGTAATACAATACTTCCACAATATAATATTTTGGGCTTATGGATCACTAGCATTTAACAAGCCTAAGAATAATATTTTTTAGCTTATCGTCCACTAGCTTATGCAACACCATAGTAATTGGATATTATCGATCGATAAGATTTAACAAAATAAAGTAAAATATTATCATCATAGAGTCAGCTAGGTTATACCACAATAACATATTTTCATGTACAACAACTCTGTCCATGTTTTCGTAAAAGCGGTGAATATGGGGGATTTGAAAGGACCCACATCCATTTACAAAAAGATCCTTAAGGCAAAATATGACATTGAAACACGAAGAGAGAAATCCTATAGGCAACAAAACATAAAAATCCACATAAACACAACCTGAGTAGAGAACTTTTTTTTTTTTTTTTTTGAATAGTTTAGAGAATAGATGTTGCTTCCAATGTAGTAGCAATGGTGCTTCTATTAAAGATAATTAGAAACATCTTAGAGTTTCCTTGTTCCTCGAATTCTCCTTTCACAAGTTTGTATTTGTTCTTTTGTTCTCCAAAATCTGTTTGGTTCTCCTACTCTTTCATTACCATATTTTTTTCACAAATAGCTCATTGTAATCCAACACTAAAAATTTGAATGACAACCCATTCTTAATATGAATATATTATAAAATTTGTTATTGATAATGTGAATGACGCATGGACAACAATAAGGCCAAAAAAATAATATAAATTTTATCAAATACATCTACTCATCAATTCTTGCACATGACCATAACCATAAATTGATTATGATATTCACTTTTTTATAGCGCAAATTGAGCCACCATCCATACCACTAGTATTATTTTTCAAAAACAACAAACACATTCTTGATAAGGGTTATGGGTTTGAAAAAATTCAAATTTTCCTCTCATGTTATTATAGATTAATCTGTGTCATTTATATGTCAAGATGTGTTGTATTCCATCCTCTTTCAGTTGTTCTAACACATTTTTACTATATTACGGAATTATTTATTTGATAAACAAAACTACCTTCTATAAAATATTGAGTAAAAAAATTTCTTCCGTTTAATTATCTATAAAATCCCTACATGGATATAAGCCCTAATCTGCTATGGAAAATTTTACATTAACACATCTTTGTAATTTTGGAGGGGTTGAAGGTGAGAATGCATACCAATTTTTGACCTGGAGAGGAAATCAAAATGTTTCAAGAAATCGAACACAAAAAAATTGATTCTTACCTTGGTGAGATTTTTCTATTGATGAATAAATTGTCTCACTTACACATTGATAGAGAGAATAGAAAGGCAAATGTTAAAAACAATTACTCAAAAGTTGTCTATTTATAGAGACATGTAACTAAAAAATCCAGCCGCCAATTTCATTGGCACATGAATTTAATAGGGAATGCACGTGATTTTACATTGCTTTACATTAAATGGCTTATTAATGGTTTATAGTAGTTTCATGCTCTAGAAGGCGCACATATTTTGAATGGCACATGTAATTTAAAATGTAGAATTTTACATAGTTCTTTTTAATGCCTAATTAATGTTGAGGCAACTGCAACATTAATTATCATTTTTCCTTACAAAATGGTTATCATTAATAATGCATTTGGTATTGTAAAGAATAAATGTAATAATTTAATATTATAATTTTTTTACTATAAATAAAATCCCTTATATAATTTGGGTAAAATAAAGCCTTTAGTTTTTGTTCTTGCACTTTGACGTGTTAATCTTAATGCCCATTTAGATGGTTTTCTTGATTATAGTCATAAAATACTTGCAAATATTTGTAATAAACGTCACACATGACTTGCATATTTAATATTTGATAGTCAATTTTTAATATAGATTTATATATAAATTAACAAAATTTACATCAATATATATTAAAAATAATGAAATTTATACAGAGTAATTAATATAAATAAACACTATTTTGTATTTTTGAAGGGCAGTGCTAGAAAATTACCGTTACCCAAAAAAAATGATAGGTGAGTTATCGCACTTAGCTATGCAAATCAAGACTCACACTTAGATGTGCGAATCAAGACTGACACTTAGAAGTGTGAGTCAAGATTGACACTTAGAAGTGTGAGTCGAGACTCGCACTTAGAAATGTGAGTCGATATAAGTGTGAATCGAGGCTCACACTTAGATGTATGACTAGTCTAATTTTTAAGTGCAATCACTCACACTTATACACTACTTACAAAATTTATAAATTAGAATCACCAATGGTTTTTTAACTATGCTTAATATATATGAATAAGTTTTTATATAAATGTATATAAAAATTGATAGTATGTTACATATAAAATCACACATGCCATTTCTATAAAATATTTGAAAGTATGTTACATATAAAATCACAAAAACATTTAAACAACCGTTAAATTTAACACCATTCAAGGATGTTAAGCTCTAAAATATATAAGATCTATCTTAGAGTATAATTTCGATAAGATTTTCAATGTCAACGTTTATTAATATGAATAAGGTATGCATAAATATTTTTATATGTATGATGATATTAAGATTGATATGTGGCATAAATTATAACAATCACTTACGCACTATCTTGAAGTTAGCGGCCACTTGGCTTATGTAAGTTAGCAACCACTTGAATTGTGTAAGTTGTGGCACGAGGCTTATGAGGGGGAATCAGATAATAATAAAATCTAATTCCTAAAATAGTGAAACTAAAATCCAAAAATCAGGATTTAGAAATTGATTCCATTAGTGGCAAAAATGGAATCCACTAAGTACGTTATTGGAATCCAAAGAATAATGAAATTGGAGTGCTACAAACGGAAATTGGAATCCAATAATATTGAAATTGGAATCCAATAATAGTGAAATTGGAACTCGAATAAGTCCAATAATGACAATATTGGAATCAATTATTTCTACTAATGAAATCCAATAATAGTAATAATGGAATCTAGTCTAGCCAAAAATGGAATCCAATATACACAAAAATGGAGATAGATTTCTTCATATACATGTAATATTGGAGTCCATATTCACTAGAATATGTCCAGATTTAGTTAAATAAGCGTTCAATGATGAATAATTTTCAATTGATGTTTCAAGGTACCATGTAAAACCTCCATAATATCAATATCATCATCTAGATTATGAGAATTTTTACCTTCTTGTCAACTCGATGTTGATAAATGTTATTCCTACACAGAGGGACATAATTATTCTTTCCTTATTGCACTATACGAATAATTTAATGGAACTCGATGATTCAAAATACTTGGAAAGGGTTGGTGTGAAAGTTTATATACTTGATGACCAACATATAATATGTGTGAAAAAAATATTTACATTCAAGGCTACTGTTTCAAAATGCTCATATTCTATTTGCAAAATCACCTACCAAAGCTATTGCTAATATTTACAAACATTATAATGATGTAAACATAAATTGGAATGAAATCAAGTTTATTGATTTGTTGTACAAAGTGTAATTCCCTCGATTTCTTCTCCCCTAATCCTCTTTCACCGAACGCTTTATAAGTCCATTATTATAAATTAGTTAAGATAGATAAAAACAAAATAAATAATAAAACAAAACATGAATCAAAATATATTTGTTTAATAATAAAATAAATAAGTTAAATTAAGATAATTAAAATTTAAAATAAATGAAAGAAGCATTTAAAAGCGTGGACTGGAGTGGTTGGAGGAAGTGAGATGCAGGAAAGAGGATGAGGTAGTGTGTGGTAGCTGGTTTGGCGGGTAGGAGACATTTTGGTAGAATATGGCCGCCATTCCTGACCTGTCATTATCCTTGCATAATAATCCAAACACTTTATTTGAGATTCAGAGGCATTAACCAAGATGAAACCCAAGTTCATGTTGTAAATTTAGCATAAATTGATAGTTGCGGTGGGGGAAAATTGTGGCAAGCACGTCTCACTAACCATGGACGTTTTCATAGTGTTTGACCGAATGAAAGAATGAGACAATTTCACAGGTAATATGTTTAGTACAACATACATAAGACATGGGTTTCCTCATGAGATAGTCACATTGTTTCACCTATGCAAAAACATGTCTCCAACCTGATCATTTTGCATTTGCCTATGTACTCCCATACCTATGTCAAAATGTAAGCTCTGGAACAGGGTATGGACATCTAGCAAAGCATAAAAGATAGAGGAATTTTTTCTGATGTTGTAGTTGCAAATGCTTTAGTAGACATGGATGTAAAATGTGGGAGAATACACATGGCATGTGAATTGTTGATACAATGCGCAAAGATATGTGTCCTAATGAATAGTAATGATTGTAGTATGTGTAGAAAATAAGTTTGTTAAAATTTCCTTGTTTCACCATATGCAAGCAATAGGTGTCCAACCTGATCAGTTCCACATTTTCTAGCATACACACAACCATCACCAAAATAGTAGTAGCTTCAAAATAGGGTATGGACATCAACCGAAGCATTATGGAGAAGAGACTTTTGTCAAATGTTTTAATTCCAAGTGTCATGGTAGATATGTATGCAAAAGGTGGAAGCAAGAACAAGGCATATGAAATGGTTGACAAAATTCCTGAAAGAAATATGTGTTCATGGAATACATTGAATGTAGGGTTTGAAAAATGGGTTTTTTTAAAATACGTAGAAACTTTCAAGAAAATGCAATTGGTAGGTGTGAATCCAAATTCCACAACCTTAGCCAAACTCCTCTCAGCCAATGTGTGGATCTTGAAACATGGCATGGACATCTAGGAAAATAAATTGACAGTTGTAAAATCTATCTCCATAACCTCTGACAGCACATCCTCTAGTTAGGCGTGTTACACATGTTGTCAGTTTGAGGGTAGGAGTGGAGGGTATTGGCATTGTATAGTAATTATTATTTTTGTTTCCAGTTGAACTATGGAACCATGTGCTCAGTTTGTGAGTTTCCTGACAAAACACCTCAAAAGAAGACATATTGCCATGGGAAGAAATGAGTGTAGGCTGTGTACAAATGAGTTTATTGGATAGGACCGAGGGTGGAAAGAATTATGAGATTAAAAGAGAAGATGTTCCCCAAAAATTTTTGCATACGCTCAACCATCTCTTGGTACATACATCTTCACAAGTAGGCTTGTAGTTAGAGGCATGCACGTGGTTTATTATTTCTTGTTGGACAGTTGAATTGAGGGGAGTCAAGAGTAGGTTCATGGACTGTTGGCAAAAATTTTGTTGTGGATGTAGGATCGAGCTCCATAACTTGGGATGATTTGCTTTCACTCAGGCATGGTATCCTTTCCTTCTTCTTTTATAATTTTATTATGAGTTGGTTCTTCATTTGCAATATAATAGAAATATTATATCATTATATACTTTAACTAGATAGATAGTGCAATCAGTAAAAAAACATTTCCTAATTTATGCTACCGACTTACAATTTTACCCTCGACCATGCCATGACAACAACCTTATTCATTTCTAAACCCAGGGTGTCAAAACATAGTGTTTGTTTCCATTGGTACTTGGTGAGGGACTATATGAGTTAACTAAAACAACCATATCCATCTCCTTTCAAAGTTAGGAAAAAAACAATTTCTAAATATGTTCAAAAAATCATACTGAGCCCATAAAAGATATGGCAAGTTTTATATGTGTTCCTTGTTGTGAGGAGAGTCACATCAAGATTTATATTTACCCCATTCGACCATTTGTACTCTCTTCTTCACTCCTCTAGGATCCCTATTACCCATTTTACAATTTTAGGAAGATGTTAAGCCAAAAATGGTTTTCGTATTAGCTCGCCATTTGGATCCTGAGCAACGAAATGTTTCTTTTCGTATTAAAACCTCTAGTATTTTGACTAGAAAATTGCATGGAAAATTCAGTTTTTGTTAAAACACATTCCTTGCTAGTTTGGCAAGGGGGTTTTTAGGCCTCTAGTCGGTGTTGACTAAGTCAAGTTAAACCTATTTTGACCAGGGGCTCTACAAACCTAACCACCAATTGAAAACCATTCACCGCTTTGAATTCCATCACCATGTCAATTCTTGCTATTTAGGAGGACAAGTAATAATTTAACCATTGTGCATCAACTAAAAAGGTAGCTTATAAACGTGGTTTCTTAGCCTCGAGCCTAAATTGAGATTTTTGTAACCAACAAGAAAATGTAAAAATAAATATGAAGGATCCCAATCAACTTAGCACACCATAGCGTAAAATTATCAAAACTTGTAAATAACTATTGAAACCCAATCTTTTGGCTTGACGTGTGAAATTTGACTTTTGAGAAAATATTGTTTCTCTCTCTTCCTTATCTCTTTCACTCTCCTCCCTTACTTAAGGAACGAAATGAAATGAAATGAATATATGCCCTAACCCTATCTTTTTGTGTGTGTGTATTATTACACTATGTAAAAGGAAAACTAAAAACGTTGATTATGCTACATTTAGGTGGATGTCATGCCAATGATTTATCACTCATTTCATGCTCACCTAGTTTTGCAATATGTAAGTAAGATGGTGAACGATGTGGTTTTAATTTATCGTGGATAATTGCAATTTGTGTATGTTAATGGAATATATATATATATATATATATATATATATATATATCTATATCTATATCTATGTATGTATGTATGTATGTATGTATGTATGTATTGCTATGTTACATTAAAGGTTTATTATTGAAGTTTTGTAATATTTTTAAGATGCTAGTGTTTAAGGGAAATGTTCATCTAAACATGGGTGTTAAATTGATCCCTAAATTTTGTATTGTAAAAATAGGATAAATATGTTAAATGAAATGTAATTTTATATCTTATAGTGCATTCTCATTGTGAAATTGTGATAAAATCCCTAGAGTGTTGTGTTATTTCACTAGAAAATATAGAAAAGAAACTTGAACATAACAATCAACTTTAGTATAAAACTTGTCCATATCTACCCTTCTCGCATGATCCTTCTTAGCATAAAAAAAACTAAAAATATTAGAATGAACTTAAATATATATGCTTGATAACACCTTATAGCTTAAGTAAATAAGATCACAAGTTTGATTTTATCGTCATAGCTTGTATGCTTAGTGACATTTCCTTGAACTCGATAGTTAAGAACAACATGGTAAGACTTCATCTTGGGTATGTGGTACCCTTCTAGGTTTGATAGTGGTGTCGTAGTAAGGGGAATGTGATTTTCTTAAAGTAGTTCTATATGGGTAACCAAAATCCAACATAGTGTAAAATCCTCTTGGAGTGACACACGTGTTGAGTGGTGAATATCACCAACAAACCTTATAAGTGACATTTAGGATTTGGGATCATAAATGAAGTCGATACCCAATCTCAATTTTCATTTGGGTTCTATGGTGCAATACTAAGAGATAATTGTGAAACTTAAAAATATTATAATTTATGATTAGTTTGTGAAACTGTAACCATAAGATGATGTGCTTAGAGAAAGGTGAAATGTATATCGTTCTTATAACGCGTTGATATCATCTTGTTGTGAGAAACAGAATCCACATCATGCATAATTTAATCTGAATCTTAACCTTTAAATGAAGGAATACTCCCTCTTATTATCCCCCTTGTCCTAATTTTTAATGAATTTATGATGTGAAGCTCAGTCATTTATTACTTTACTTTGTTAGGGTTTATATTGCTCAACTTAAGCTCTGTTTGGGAAATTTGAATTTGTTTCCTACCTCAACTCATATCTGGATGAGTTATACTCCATTTGCATGAGTTTTTGTGTTGATCTCAGTTTGGGTTTTTAAACTTTCATGTAGGTTTGGGATTTTCATGTGCTAGGGTTTCGTCCCTTTTGTTTTTTATGACTCTTTCCTCTCATGAGTTATTTTTTCTCCATTTCTAACTCATCCAACTCATTGTATGTGATGATTTGGAAGCTCGGTGTGGTTAATTTTCTATGTGGCTTGAGCTTTATTTTATCTTTGGTTCATCAAGTTTGAGGAGCTTTTACATCATTTCCTTTATGATCTCTCCTTGTTTAAGCCAACTCGATCTTGTGACTTCCAAGCTCCTGTTATGGCTCACCACTACTTATTGCTTAGCTGGGTGAGGAATTAAACAAGACATGACATTTTGAGGCTTGCATCCTTCTATTTAGTTTGTCACTTTGTGTCACACACCTATACAAGAGATATACCTCAATTTTTCTCTCATCTTAGTTGTAGCCTCATTTATGAATTTCTGGGTTCCTATGAGCTCATCTCGTCTTTTCTTTGTAATGGCTTGACGTACCTTTACATGACTCTCCATGACTCTATTTGGAAATCACAGGCTAATTTTTTTTATACATAACTCATTAGGTCGGTAACCATCTCATCATTTATTTATCTCGTAAGGCCAATTTCATATCTCGGTGAGATCTTCCAGTTGCACAACTCAGCATAGTTTGATAGCCAGCTTGTTGGTTCACTTTCACATCTCATGTTTGTCCTACTGAGATGGATTGCTTCTTCTTCATTATGGGTAAACAATGTTTTTTTAATAATTGAAACACTTTGGGTGTTTTTGAAAAAATAATGGTCCAGGATTCATTATATTGTTGTTATCTATAACTTAGAACACCTCCTTAAATGCATAACTGATGTGAATATTTTGGAATCTGATGAAAACCTTTATTTTTATTTTATGGCTATATTTTCATTCTTACTCTTCTAAAATGCTCTCTTGGGAGATCATCATTTCATTGAAAACCTTATGGAAAATATGAATTTCTATAAGTTTTCATTACTCTATGAGCTTTTTGTAGATGTATCATATTATGCCAAAATGAAGGTTATTGCCATGATTTAGAAATTGTATTCATGAAACTCACATTTTAGTAAAAATGTATGGATGTGTTTGAGTTGAAAATCATTTAGTTTGTTGTTCTACTACACATTCTTAGAAATTCATTTTCTTGAGAGGTTGATGAAGATCTGAAAATCTACACTTTTTAAAAATGAAGGAAAAACTATTTTATTTGATTCTGAAAAATACTTTTGCACATTATGAATGGCTACCATTTTTTCCCTCATTTCTGGATCTAGAACATGCCTTTTGTTAGTACTCTCTGAAAAACATGTTTGACACACATTTTTCTAAAAAATTGATGTGTAATGGTTATTTATTACTTTTTAAAAGAAGTTATTCCTACATCTAAAATATGTATTTGCTTTAGTGCATTCTACAAATGTTTTTAAGTAAAAATATGTAATTTTTCCACAAAATATGTCTTTCTTTTCATCTAAAACTAATCACATTTGTGAAACTAACCTCCAAAAACATGTAGCTCTAAAAATACATTTTTAAATTGTGTTTTTCCACATGCATGATTGTTAGATGTATGCGAAAGCACTTTTGTAAACCTTCTAGAATGCATACTTGAATCATACTTTGTAACACATACTTAAAATTACATGTGGCTGAGAAGTTGATGCATATTGGAATCTGAGAAATATGTACTTGAAATATTTTCATTTTTAGTTCATTAAATGTAACAATCTTTAATTTTTTTAATGTTACCTCATTCTTGTAAGATGTATGAAAATTCATGCTCATCTTATTATTCTCTTGAAATCCTTTATGTTTTGGTATTTGGAATGAAATGTTTTCATTTCTACAACTTTCTTCTAGAACGCATATATGTTCAAAGCTAAGAATCTAATGAAGTAATGAAACCCTGAGCTATAACATCAACTATTTTTCCCTATGTCAGGTGTTCAAAGCAAAATTTGGATCAAACCTGGAGTTGGATCCTACAAGGAAGGGGGTCTCATCTACCAGTAAATGGCAGGTGCCCTTCTTCTTGAGATTCTCATTTTTTAATTTATCTACATTACTTTACTTTTACAGTCATATCCAACGTCTTATGTGGGGAAATTGTAAAATTTTATTATGAATATATGCAGTTGTTTTATACCATGAGTTGTATGTTGTTTCTTTTCATTATTTCTTCACATAATTAAATGAGGATAAAAAAATCAATACTTATCACAATCGCATATAATCATAAGGCACTAAAATGAAATGTTTGTACCTTTTTCTAGTTAATTTGAAACTAAAAACTGAAAAGATGAATGGATGATCCTCCTGCAACTATAACTTCCTTTAACACCTAATTTTTTTTGAATCTGCAATTTGATTTCCTATTGTTCCATGATGATGATTTCTGATGTACATGATGTCTTTCCCATATTTTCTAGGACCCCGCAATAGTCTTAAATTTTTAATGGGTTATCTTAATTAATATTACAATATGAAAGACATATTATGTGAGAAATAAGACTCCAATAATAGAATCGCTAGGTGCTTTTTCCTATGTATTTTCCCAATCATCCAAGAAACTTGAGTAGCCCGAACACTTTTATGCCCCTATACCATGATGAAAAAAATGGTCATCAACTTTGGCTACTTTGTTGGACTTATTTCCTACTAATTAGAAAGAACCATATGATCTAGTCTTTTCCACCATGAAACCCTTTGTGTAAGCTAGAAAAAGAGTTCCCAACGGTAAAGAAAATATGATCAAGACTGAAAATAATCCAAACTAACAGAAAAATATCAACTACAATATATGAAAAAATGCACTTAGAGGAAAGATAAAACTCCTATCAAGGCTAAAAAATCATACATGCTCCAAGGGTAAGCATATAGAGTGTGCACAAGAACTTATTATGAAATAAACAAACCTACATTAACCTTCTCTAAGTAATTGAAATGAGAATCTAAAGAAATCTTGATATAGGCAGAGAGAAATAGCTTCCCTTTCTCATAAAATGAGACCATGAGATCAACATGACAACTAGATCACATGGAAAAAGTGAAAATGTGAAATACACCTTTGGTTTTCTAAAAAAATTAGACCGGAAGAAGATAAATACCTTTCTTTAATCAAGAATAGGCTCTTGGTGATGAATTTTGAGAACATGAAGCTCTTTCTTGTGCTCTGAGTTAAGCATAACTAATGACAACGTTGATTTCAATTCCAATCCATCCAATTTCGTGATTGGAAAGGTTTTATACTTCTATTTTTCCATTCTTTTTTATATACAATTTCAAGAATGGAGTTGATTGACACATTTCCTTCATTCTTGAGCATGCTTGGAAGCTGATAGGAAATTTGATCTTTTTCTTTACCAGTTTTACCTCTTCCATGATGACTGGTTCATCAATGGTTTCATCATCTCTTTTCTCATTTTGATCCACCATGATGCTTGAAAAATCAACCTCATCCTTCTTTAAATCATCTTTTTTCTCTCATTCCATAACTTTAAAAATTTATGTTCTTGGTAAATCACAACATCCTTCTAGAAGTGCAGCAATATCTAGACAGGAAAGATAGCGAGGATCTTTGCATTCATCTATATCATCTTGCTCAGTTGGAAACCTTTCTTTCTCTCTCCCATAGATGACCTTAGTGATCAAAAAAACTTTTTATTATTCATTGCTAAGAAAGGATCCCTTTGAGTTTTATTTTCTTTTCTAGATTCCTTTTCTGTGTGTCATTTTAGAAGTTGATATAAGTTGTGTTTTGCTTCATCTTCTTCATTCTTATCAATATCCTCATCTAGTGAAAAGTCTGCTAAGATGAAATCATGGTTATTCGGATCATAAGAAAACTCTAAATAGGCTGATTGCTCCTTAGATTAATTTTGAAAATGTTCCTTACTCAAATATGAATTATGATCACCAATAGGAATATTTTCATGCATAGTTAGAACATTATTATTCTCTAAATCAGACACATTCAAATTAGCAACTATTTCTAAAAAAATTCCTTTACTATGACGTGATATAATGTCAAAATTACTGATCCGTTTTTGGAAACCTCTATTTGCTCATTGAGATCATTATCTCTACATTTTAGCTCAAGAGAAACAAGAAAATTTCATCTAACCTTTGTTTTCTTACTATATTAATTAATCTACTTGGAAACATTTACCTCTTTCTTGCACTCTTTTTCCAACTATGGATTCAAATTTTGAAACCCAATTTTGTAAATTTTTCATGAATTCATCACTTTTGGTTCCTTTACTACGCTTCCCTCCTTGAATGATTTTCTTGTTGTCCCCTCCACAAATTGGGCTTGGGAATGTGAGAGAAGGCATGGGCTGGGTCTCAAACATATTTTGCAATGATTGTGCAAAAGGGGAAACGTGAAAAATTTTCATGTGGAGGAGAGGGAGTGGAAATAAATACATTGAGAGAGCTTGGAATCTAAAACTAGGATCATATGGTTGACAAGGAAGGTAAGTGGGAACCTTTTGACAGGGGTTCCTCCACCTTATGCTTATTATCCTCTAATACCTGGAATTTTTTTATTATTTCCTTGACATAATGACATGTCTCATTGCAATTTCTCGATGCTTGCTATCAAAATCATTGTTAGGCATGAAATTATTCTCAACAACCATATATCTTTGTGAAAAATCAACGTATCCCTATTCCTAAACACAATGATAATAAGGTTAATCATACTCATTAGAAAAATTTATATCATGGACATATTCATTGTGGTAAGGGTCATAATACTAATCTAGAGGAGGATATTGGTAAAAATAATTTGGATCTGAATAGCACAAATTCTCTTAGGAAAAATAATTCTAATGAGGAGCTAGGATCATGATTGCATGACCTCATAAAAGATGGAAAATGGAGGATAATGACTTCTTGGAAATTTTGGCTTCTTGGATAAGTGGAATGGCAGAATATGTTTTTAAAAGTTTCCTCCAAAGTTTGAATTTTTATCGAGCACACATAAAACTTGGAAAAATTAAATTTAGACCAAGATGTTATGGAATACCTACAAAAACAATGATTTCAATGCTCCCATCGATCGTGCCAAAAAAATTTATCACTTCAAAGTGCACCCTAGATGAAGAAGTACAAACAACTCTTCACTTCGGTTGATACAATGGGATCTTTGAGTTGTGGGTGACTCAAAATGAGGAGAACCTCAAAAATAGGTTGGTTCCCTAGGATTAATCAACTAAACTAGTTCTTTGGTGGGGTTGAGGGAGAGAAACAAACACAAACTTAACGGAAATCATGTAAAATAGGTGATACACCAACATTTCGAGGACCTATGACTACACAAAACACTATGTAGTGATTGCTAAAGAACTCAAGAAAATCACTTCATATGTTATTTGATGGGCTTTCACACTTCAAAATGGCATTAACATACACTTAAAGTAGTATGCAAAGCTTACAAAACTACTTAATGGATGTTTTTGAAAATTATGAGCATGCAAAGGAAAATATCATTGACTCAAATGTATCATAAATTTTCTATAACACACTTCGCAAAGTTGCAAATGGAGGAAAATAATTTTTATTGCTTGAACAAGGTTTTGTAGTACAATCTCTATATAGTATAAGTATGATAGAAAAATAAGTCTCCTGCTCTTGCTCTTAAAATCAAGGTAAATATAGTGAAAAGGAAACAAGCATTAACTCAAATCACTCCAAAAATAATACTCCCTACATCAGTTCAACCCTAGCTTTCTAATTGGAGACAAATCCATTATTATCCAATCATGTACAATTCGACCTCTTTTGCAAATAAATACAGTTTTTAATAATAATGAGGCAAAAATCATGTACATGGCTTTACAAAAGCTAAAAATAAACTTTCATGGTTTCCTCAACTCCTAGTCAACCTTATCAAATTTCTTTATTTGTAAAAATTAATATAATGTGTATGGAAAATTTATAGAAATTAAGGTAAAAAGGGGATCCCTTCCTTTGGTCTATCATGAAAAAGTTATTATTTGGTTTCATGTTTCGAACATATGCATGTATGAGTTAAGCTGTACTTAGTTTGTGTGAAATATATGGTTAGACATAGCTTTAGCCCCTCCATGAAAAAGTAAGAATTAAAACATTAGAAACTGTAGCCAACCTTGGTATGGCAAGGTAATCACAGTTAACTCATGGTAATAAGTTTTAACCATGGAAAACCACTAAAACTAGTGTTTGTGAACAAGGAAAAGTTTGAAATCTATAAAATGAGGCAAGAACATTTATGAAGCCCCAAATCTTTAACAACTTTACTATGAACCATCAGATAAGAGATAAATAATATCTATTCCTATGCATACATTATAACTTTGAAAAAAACATCAAACTAAATTGTATATTACTCTCTACTCTTTGAAAGCTATAAAAAGATGAACCTATGAAGATCCTAACAATAAGTTTTGATTGTTTAATTTTCAAGGATTTGAGAGTAAGATCTCACCGTTAATGGCTACAAGACCATATGGTTCTTCTCATTTACCCAAGCTTGAGTTTGGAAAATTAAATAGACAATGATAGCTCAATAACAATGAAGAAATATTTTAATCCTAAACTAAATACTATAGTTTATGCTATAAAGGGAGAAGAGTTCTTAGAAATGGCTTACGGGTATGGGTTTAATAATGGCTTTCCATTTCCAAGAATGGAATGATTTGTATGCATTTACGACAAAAGGTAAGTCCAAAAAGCACTTTTAGCATGTCAAAGCAAGATTTCACTAGGTTTAGAGACTAATTAATCTCTTAAGATTAATTAGGGGCCCCAAATAGGCTTAGGAAGATTTCGTGAGCTGTTATCTGATTTTCCCCCACTGGAAAAATTAGAAAAACATGACCTCGCACAAAGAAAATGGAGCTCACATTTCAGGCTCGAGCTGAGCGAGTTGAAGTGACGTGGAAGCATTCGGATTTGGCAGGAAAAAATTCCACTTCGGCGGAGTTAAAAGGTTTGAAGGATATCAAAGTCCAAAGTCCAAAATTTGGACTTCAGACATTTGAGAGTTCAAATTTGGCCACAAGGTCGACTAATGAATAGTGTCATGTAGGGAAGAAAAAAGGAAGTTTGAAACCCGAAGTCCCAAATTTAGACTTTGGGCTTTTGGAATTTCAAAGATATGTGATAACCAAATGGATGAAGAACCCCCAAAAACACAAAGGTATGAAACTAAAATTCAAAATTCTAGACTTCATGGTTTCAGCATTTCAGAACGTTGAAGCCATTAAGCATGCAAATCACCACTTGAATCTTGAAACCCGATGTCTGAATTTCAAACTTTGGAGTATTGATATTTTAGAGGATTCAAAATCTCAAGAAAATAAACAGTAACAGTGACCTCTAAAGTCAAAATATCTGAAGCTTTGAATCCTAAAAGTCTCAAAATTTAACATTTCAGAGGGTGCGATGTAGGTTCGGAGTCCAAAAAGGTAGATCACCTACTCAAATTTATTGTTGTATGGCACCCTCATCTTCATATGGCCATAAATTTTGACTGGGAGCTCAGATTTACAAAAAAGAGGACTTTTCAGAGTAAATTATAGGGTTGAGTAATGAACAATGCCATGCGGGGAGGAAAAAATAATTCTGAAACCCAAAGTCTGAAATTCAAAATTCAGGCTTTCAGGATTTCAGAGATATGCGATGACCGGATGGATGAACAACCCTTGAAATCCTGAAACATGAAACCCAAAAATCATAACACCTAAACCCCTAAAATATCGAAACCAAAACCCCCAAAATCCCAAAATCTCAGACCCCCAAAATCTTGAAACCCGAACCCCTAAAATCCTAAAACTCAAACCCCCAAAAACACAAAGGTCTATAACCTGAAGTTTGAATTTCAGACTTTAGGGTTTCATAATTTTGAAACATTGAATCCCCAGTGCATACAAATCACCACTTGAATACTGAAACCCAAAGTCTGAATATTAGACTTTAGCTTTTTTGCATTTCGAGGTTTCACAAACTCAGGAAGATGAACAGTAATAATGACCTTTGAAGTCAAATTATCTGAAGCTCTGAATCCCAAAATTCCAATTTTTTTATTTTAGAGGGTGTGATGTAGGGTCGGTTTCCAAATAGGTAGATCAGCTACTCAAATTTATTGTGGTATGGCACCCTCATCTTAATTTTAGTGAGACAAAGTATTCCAAAATGGGGAAATACATACTGCTATTTTAGAGAAATTTTTCTAGGTTTCTCACCTAACAAAAAGGTGAAGATATCATCTTCCTTTCTTCCCCAACAAGGTAAGTTACATGAATTTAAGAGTTTTGCAGTGGTACCCATCATTTTTTCATGGGAGTTTAATGCATTTTAGGGTGGTTGAAGTAAGATATTGAATTCCTCTCTCTCTCTCTCTCTCTTCCCTCTATCTTCATATATATCCATGGATGTTTCAAACCTTCTTTTTTGTTCTATTGCATCTTTCTAATATTTCATTGCATGCAAGGTTATTGTTTACTATTGTATTTTCATTACAAGATTCTAGTTGTGTTTTGTTTTTAATGCAAGTTATTCAACACTCCTTGGTGCATCACCTTCCCTTAGAGTAGGTTTTATTTTCATGCATTTTCTCTATCTCTATCTCCTTGGAAACATTAGATTAGTGTTAGATCTTTAGCTCTCTATAGTTTGTATAAGTTGGCACTAGGATAGGATAGGAAACCAACCTTCTCCAGAGGTTTATCTCGATTTCAAAGTCCCACACTTTGGGATAACTCCATGTTTGAAAAATCACACTGACTTCCTCAACCTTTCACTTATGAGCAATCAGGGGTGTTGTGATTTTTCCATAAAATTTTTGGCATGAATGGTGGAACAAGGAATTCATTCCATGAGCTTTGAAGGCATTTTCAAGAAATTTAGACCTAGAAAACTACAAATTTCCAATTTTAGACATTTTACCTCTCAGGCTGAACTCCAAAATCAATTTTCAAGGGCTTAACTTGGTCAAAAAGGTCCAAATTTCACCAGTTGATCGATCGGGTGCTAATATTCAAAAGGGTATTTTTAATTTTTTAAAATTTTGATTTTAATATTTTTGAATTTTTTTATATTTCAGGTTTCAGGGTTTTAGGATTTCAAACATCTGAGGATTTTGGAATTTCAGGTTTTAGGATTGCGAGGTTCTCCAAACTTCGTATTTCAAGGTTTTGGACATTCAAAAGTCTTGTATTTTTCAGAATTTTAGAATTTCATTTCATCTTCTAGAAGATTGAATATACAGTCCTTCAATGTTTTCATTTTAATTTTGTCACGTTTTTGTGTGACTTGGAAAAATCTTGATATTTTGAGGGTAAATTCCTAAAACATCTGGGGACTCCGGAGGGATAGAATTTAGTGGTGTACCAACATAGGTTACCAAAGTACATGAGAAGAATTTGAACTAGGTATGATACTACAGAAGAGGGACTATTTGTCTACTTGTAATTATCACCGTGAAGAGGAAGGACAGAAAAAGACCACAAAGATCACCATCTCCACCTAACAGACTTTGTCTACACCTCCACCCAGTAGACCTTTTCTCCAATCAACCAGGTTCCTTAGACCAATCATAATGGGACATCAACAACCACCTCGGGGACTACTTAATCCCTTTGTCAACTTCACGGGTAGTAGTCCACTTTCCCTAAATGCTCAAAATATAATTCTGGTTGTAGCACTAAAGAACATTCCCTATTTCATAGGATAAAATCATACTACTCCTATTGACCACATCTAAGACATTGTGAATGTCTATGCGATTCATGAAATTAATGAAATGGAAGTTGTAGTCAAATTTTTGGCTTCATCTTTCAAAGGTAAGGCCTTACAATGGTTTAGGAGCATAATAGTAGGGTCTATTCAAAATTGGAATCAGCTGTGTTCAGCTCTTTGCAACCAATTTAGAGAGAGGGCAGATAATCTGTCTTTATTGGAACAATTGACAACAATCAAAAGGGATCATAATAAGAAAATGGTAGATTTTAATTTCCATTTTCAATGGACATCAGATAGGATTCCAATAGTCATTTGGCCAACTACCAAGGGAGTGTTCCTTTACTTCTTGAAGGGTATGAATTCCGACATTGCTATGATGATACAATCAATGGGAGGAACAACACTTCCAGGGACCTACAATATAGTAATCAAAGTGGAAAACTATTTGATTCAAGATGGTATGCTAGCACCAAGGCTACCAATGCCTCTCTATCTAGACATGGGAACTCCTACAACTTGTTAAACACCTGAGATGAACCCCATTCTAGCCCCTAGAATTCAAAGCAACAGTGAGGCTTTTACCTCTTCTAATACTTCCAAGGAACTACAGGAGGTTATGAAACAACTACAAAACCTAGGAAATGATCTAGTGACTATCAAGAGACAACAAACTCATATTTCTAGACCGTATCAACCTCAAACTCAATATCAAGCCAAGCCCCCATATCAGCAAAATAAACCACCAACTCATGCTGCAAATCAAAACCTGAACCAATGACAACCTCATTCAACCATGTGATTCCAACCATATGATCCAAATGCACTTTCAACATTAAGAGCCTTGGTTCCAACTTAAAAAAACGGCACATGAGTATGAATGGTGTTATCCTTACAATTTACCTCATAATCAATCTATATGTTTCAATGGTGTACTAAAATATGCCTTGATGGTGTAGACCATTGGTATGTCCCAAGAGCCAACTAAAGAAGGAAAGAAACAACAAGAAACTCAGCAAAGAGGCTCCTCCAATTGATACCATATTGGTCAATTAGAAAACATAATACTTTTGCAGGGTTAATCAACCTCCTTTCCAGGGCTTGGATTCTAACACACGATCAAAGAAGAGGAATATTGAGGAAGGACAGTCATCTAATCTAGTTGTTTCTCATCCCACTCCTACACAAAAAGGAGTTAGTAGACCAAATACATCTCTAAATATATCAAATCAACCTAAGGCACCTGTTGTAGCAGTTCAAGCACCAACCCATGTGCAAGATAAATTTGTACCAAGTAAGGGAAAGAAAAAAAGATAATCCATCCCCTTTCAACATCATCGATCAGATGAAGAAAATGCATGTGAGCATTTCCATGTGGGAGTCACTTGCAATCCTAAGACAATGATATTTGTTGCAAGATGTAATGGGTAGTTGGTCTGCCTCGAATGGATTAAACCAAAGACAGAAAAATTTCTCACTAATACAAAGGCAAAAAGATTGGGGTTAGCCAAGAATTTTTTTGAAGTATCCACCTTTCTATGTGTCATTGATTTTTGGGAACCACTTGGTGCACAACTGCATGATCAATTTGGGGACAAGTAGCTCAGTGATTTTCATGAAAATAGTAGATCAATTAAATCTAAAGTATGAGCCATTGCTAAAAGGAGTGGTGCAATAGGATGGAACAGTAGTAGGAATGTTTGGGATCATCAAAGGGTTTGTAATACATGTCCTGTAATTGACTTACCACCACTCTTTGTACTATGTTTGTCAAGGGAATTCACTTCCAAAATTGGTGCATATCTATCTGCACGGACTTGTCACACGTGTTATTCAGAACAAGATATGGAGCTAAGGCTACAATCAAGTTAGAATCAATTGTAAAATTTCTCATTGGGACTCATGTGCCAACCCCAATCAACACAAATATCTCAACCTTCAATCAAGAAGAGTGTTTAAATGATCTAAAAACTGGTACTAAGGTTTATGGTATTCCATATTTGACTCTTGATGAATGGGAAAAAAAAAGACTTTATTTTTATCCTTACAAGGAAATGGAAGAATCATGGTGTATAATGTGTACATGAAGAAAATTCACCCATTCCGGATATCACTAATTTGGAAAATAAGGATGATAATGAAGTATGGAAACTATTTTTCGACATTTCAAGAAGCAAACAAGGTGTTGGAGGGGGTGTAATGTTGGTTTCACCACAGAACATCAAGTATTATTCAAATTTTCATTTCTAGTTTTCCTATTCAATCAACACATCTGAATATGAGGCTTTGATTCACAGGACTTCATTGGGCTAGGAAAAGAGTTATAAAGAACTTGCAAGTGTTCGAGGATAGTGAACTAATTGTGAATCAGGTTAGAGGACAACATGCCGCAAAGAATGACCTACTCAAGAGCGAAAAAAAATAGGGTATGTGACATAATTGAGGACTTTAAAGATCTCAACATCAAGTCCATACCTAGGAAGAAGAATGAAACAGCGGATAGACTTGCATCCATTGGGGAAAATTTTGATGTTATGTATAGTATCAAAAGAGATAGAACACAGTCACATATCCATTTGATTGTAAGGCCAGTAGTTCTAAGTAGCAACACAAGTTGGAAGGTGTTCGAAAATGATCAATAGATCGTTAATTTCTTCTAGCAAGAGGCTAAATTCTTAGCTATGAACTAGGAGAGATTGGAGAAGAAGGACAGGGGATCAAGTAGTGCATCCACGGACCAACAATCTTCCAAAAGTCTTGGTTACATTGGAGTCTATCTTCAACCTAAATGATCAATTTTGTAAATATATAATAATACTTTAAGTAATAATAAGTAATAATACTTTAAGTACTATTTGAGGTACATAGTTTTATGTTTTGGTATTGGATAAAATTTACAAAGAAAATAGAACTTAGATCCCGTCCCACATAAAAATGGCATATGATACCAACATGGTCATGAAGGCTAGTAAAGAGATACCTTCAGCAATCATGTCTTGGTTGGAATGACATCTTGAAATTACTTTTACGGAAGTAAAAATCCGCATTCATTAAAAAATCAATCAAGTCTTGGTTGGATGTCATGGTCCATGAAAATATATTATGATCCTTATGTCATTTGAGGTGAGACCACACTAGAGGTGGTCCTCTAACTACCATAATGGGCGGGTTGTTTGGAGATGTGTATGTTTGTTACCTTTCTACCCAGGTTTTTATATGCTTATTCATTGCATCTCACTATTGCTTTGACGAATCTACAAAACTTACGAACCATACTAGGTTGACATAACCCTTCAATACATCTTGAAATTGTTTCAATGTCTCTACAAAACCTCATATTTTACTATCATCGTAACATTACACCATTTTTTGTTCAAGTGTATATATAAAACCTCATATTTTACTATAACCATAACATTACATTGTTTTTTGTTCAAGTATGTATATATAAAACCTCATATTTTACTATCACCGTAACATTACACCGTTTTTTGTTCAAGTGTATATATATCATACACTTGAACAAAAGACGATGTAATGTTACCGTGATAGTAAAATATGAGGTTTTGTAGAGACATTGAAACAATTTCAAGATACATTGAAGGGTTATATATATATATGACGTAGAAAACTACACTACATGAACTAGTCAATGCATCATCAAAATATTGTTCGAAATAACATTTTTGTGTATAAAAAATAATTATGAAAACATGTTAGTTTAAACTAATAAAACCTTGAAAGGAGGAAATAAACTAAACAAACCTTCGAAAGTGGAGATCAATAGTTGACAAGCTAGAAATCTACATCGGTTTGGCACTTAAATATAGTTACGGGCTTAATAGCTAACAATATGTCACCGTTCATGGTATAATAAGGTGTTGTTTTGAATAGCCCTCATTATTTTTTAGTCGAACCATTGATTTTGAAAAAGCAACTACAAAATGTTCAAAAACCCAAAAAAGCTTTGTACGTTTACAATACGCCACGGGTATGACTTTGAATTAGCTATTATTTTGGTATCGGCTTCCCCCTATAAATATGACAGTCTATGTCATCCAATGAGCAATCCCACCATACTATATCCTCATCTATTATTTAATTCAAATTATAACAATTGTATCTGCATTTGGCTGATCATATCAAACCCCTTTCTTCGAAGCATGGCCAGTTTAATTCTTATAAAAATGCTTGTGCTTTACTTAATGTTTATGGTCCATGTATCAGCTCGAAGCTGCGATAACTTAAGTTCATCATGTCCACCAAAAAGTTAATACGGAGCGGTTAGATTACGGTCGGTATTGTAATGGAAATAGTCCTTCGTGCCCACCACCACCACCACCACCACCACCACCAAAAGTTAATACGGAGCGGTTAGATTCAGGTTGGAACTGCAATGGAAACAGTCCTCCATGCCCACCAAAAGTTAATACTTTAACAAGTTAGATTCAGGTCGGAACTGCAATGGAAACAGTCCCTCATGCCCACCGAAAGTCAATATGGAAGAGTTAGATTCGGGTTGGAACTGTGATGGAA
Organism: Taxus wallichiana var. yunnanensis; assembly: GCA_018340775.1. NCBI lineage: Eukaryota > Viridiplantae > Streptophyta > Pinopsida > Cupressales > Taxaceae > Taxus > Taxus wallichiana. Next base: position 906,013,765 of record CM031239.1, read on the forward strand.
ACAGCCCCTGCCCACCACTCGCGAATAAGGCTGTTTCATCATACCAAAACTTAGCATATGGTAATAAAAATACAATTCAAATCTTTGATACCGGAGTCTCTCTTGGTGGACAACCAGTGATTGAATTATGAACCAACGCCAATCATTTACATATTGTATTCTTTCCTTCGTACCATTTAGATTTCATTTATCTATGTGCTTAAGAATAAATAACACTACGGCTGTGAGTCTGCATGGCAGGTTTAATTGAATTGATTTCATTTATGTTCGAAGAAAATTACTTATATTACATGTTTGCAACAGCACAATGCTGGTAATTATATAAATTTATGTAAAACCCTCTCCTACGCAAGACTTTAAAATATAAGTCAGAAAGAGACATGTTTAGGCCAAAGCGGTATATATTAAAATACTTAATCTGCAGGCCATAACAAAAAAAAATTAAATGCGTTGTTCATAACACCATTTCAGTTTCAAATAACCTTAAAAGAGGATAGGAACATATACAAAATTTTTGGTGAGATGATATAACATTGAATTCCAATATTGCTTTAAAGTTTTTATTTATCTAATTTTTTTATATCAAACAAAGTTTAAATATTTAAAAATAGTAGTTTTTTTTTTTATATTACAAAATTAATATAATTGATGAAACCATTTTTAGAATACATTTCCTCTATTATTTACATATTAAAGTTATTATGATATTAGATTAATTAGTTGTTATGGTGTAAGTATATTTTCATGTTTATTAATTGTTTATATATAAATTGTGCCTTCTCGATGGCCGCTCTTTTCTTTGTTTGATGTTTAATACGTTTTTTTGTGTTTCATTCTTATTTCTATTATATCTTTCTTTTTTGACTCGTTATTTCCTCTTTAAAAAATGTTTTTCTTTAATTTTCTTGTTTTCTTCTTTCTCTCTAGTTTTTGCTTATGGCTCCTTAAATTGGTGGTTTGTAAGGACTTTAATGTAATATTTACATGACTATTTTGAAAGGTACTTCAAACCTTTTATAAACACAAGAGAGAGAAAACAATAAAATGTACTCAAGGCAAACTTCCAACCCCAATCCATATGGACAACAACCAGAAGCACCTATGTCCACCAAAGGTACGTAACCATTCAGCAAAAACCGTGATGGCCACATGGTCCAAAGCCCATGAAAAGGTCCTAAGCCTCCAACCAATACAGAATAATAGGGAAACACCCAAAAAAAAACATACCATGGGAAGAAAAGAGGTGGAGAAGGCCACTATGGATGGACCAAAATAAAAATGAGTCTAGACAAGAAAAAATCCTACTCCTTTGAGAGACAAATATTGTTTTCTCTTAAGGAATTAGTCCACCATTGATGCTAATCTTGTCTTGGATATTACAAAATAAATATTCAAAGAAGAACATGTTTCTGAGTGGTGAATTTTACAGACTTTAATATTATTTTTAATGTAGAAATGAAATTATAGGGAAATTGTATTCTTTCAGCAAATGCCTTAAAATATAATATTATTTTTAGATCATAAGTAGATTCTTAACATTGAACCTCATTCAAGACCATTCAAATGGACCAATTAAGAAGATCCAACTATTTTGGTATAAAAATATTTAACTAAGAAGGAAACATATTTAATTGAACCATAATATTTCGGGAAAAGTATATCCTTCTAAGCAATGACTTAAAATTTAATAATTTTTTCATCAAGTGGTGCATTACGAATACTGAACTTAATTAAAAATATTTCATGTGTGGAATGATTAAAGCTATGGAAACTAATGATTTAACTTAAATTGGTTAATATCTCAAGCGGGTGGTAGCCGATTGTAAATTATCATAATAAATTAGTTTGCAAAGATAATTGCATCAATATTGGGAATAACCATTAAGAAATGATAAAAATATGATAATTGAATATAGATAAATCACTTGTAATGAGATATATAAGACAACATAGATTCTATCGTGCTCTATGTGATGATATGGGTTGGTGTGATGGCTGGAATAATTTTGAAAATGGCCTAACGAACCTTGTTATTGAAATTGTTCCTTGAATTGTTGCATGGACCAAAGTAGATGGCATGGGCCAAAGTGTACCCCTGTTATGGCCCTTTTTTTATACTTTCAACTCCTAAATTATTTTTGTTTCTACAATCTTTCATTGTCTATTTTGTTCTCTTATTTCGACCTTCGATGATATTGGATGGTCACTCTGCAGCTAATTCATTCTTAAAACCCTAGATGGTGAGAAAATATTGCAAAATAAATGTTAGGTGGGTTGTGGGCACCCTCGTGTATCGTTGACATCGCAACTACTCGAAGAGGAATCAAACCTCACACTTTTTCCCTAGATTGACTTGGAATGATGATGTGTTCCTTAGATTTGGATACCTAAGTGGATAATTTCCTAGAAAGATGAAAAAGAGTACATGATAATTATAATGAGTTATGAGTTTGATATCCATTATCTAGTTATCAAAATAGTAAGTAACAAACTTAGATATCCTATAGTTTGTTAAAATTCTCTAGTAAAGGGGATAAATTTTGTTAAAGATTCATTCATGGCTATAGTGAGTTTTCACAGAGAATAATATAATAGGTGGTATTTATAATTTCTAATGAAGTTATAAAATCTATCAATTATAGGTAAACGCTCAAAATTATCATAACACTATATGTTGCAATAATGGTTTTGATTGAGTTAATTAGATTTTCCTATTGCAAACAATGTGGATGTTTGGTTTCTTTGAATATTTATACAAGCTCATATAAATTCACATCTACAAATACTCCTTTTCAAGTATCATAAAATAGTTCCTAGAATTAGTTTTTCAAGTCATAAATGAGGCTACTACAAGTAGATCTTATTTCTCTTTCTCACTTCATTATTCTAGTAGACACTTTCGGGATATTATTAATTAATGCAATAAATAACTATAATTTTTGGAGGACTTGGACATTCAATAAATATTGGCCCGCATATTGCACCTAATGTTTTCATATGACACCACGTTGATGGGTTAATGAATAATGGAAAAATAAAATACTATTAAATATCTATTGAAAAAATAATCTCTCCAAGCCATACAAAAATTTCAACATAAGATTAGTCCCTCCGAAACAATGGACATAAATGAGAACGATGATGGGAGCAGAAAGTAAAGTTTTTTTGAATCTCAGGGACATGTGAGGGTTCATGGGCTTGGTTCACCCCTTCCTCCCTAGCAGGCGATTATAGGAGAAAAGATAGTATGGGCTCACAAGGTAACAAGTTCTCGAATATGCTACCGTTGGTAAGGCCACTCCATTTACACTGTTCTTCACTTCCTATGATGATGAGGGTCCTTCATTTTTGGTTCCTGGTGAATTTATTGGTACATCTGTACATAGATTTAAAATTTTTTTATAATTAAGGTTCATGGGCTCCCACCCTAACATTGAGGTAGCGAGAAATTGGACAGAGAGGAAATTGAGGAAAAAGGGAAACTTAGAGGTTGTTGCTTTGGAACAGGAGTCCTTCCTGTTTCACTTTCTACATGAAGAATATGTTGTTGGTTTTTTACATGAGGGCCCTTAGTTACATTGTAGAACATTCTTGAATCTGAGTAAATGGACAATAGGAAATTTCCATCACTATCCCTTATGCCTTTCCTCTATGAATTAGGATGCTTACACTTGTCCTTGAATTTTTGGCACCAAGATGTGATTCTCGGGCATTACTAGGGATATAGGGGTCCCCTTGGTGATTGATCTCACCACCAAATAATTGTCTAGGATGATACATGTGAAGTTACTGCATTACCAAGTATATAGATAAACTCGCCCTCCATTACGATTATAACAAAACACAAAGTTTGGACTCATAAGATAGTTTATAAGGAATCAAATATCTATTTTTTAACTATTTGTATGTGATTCGTGGTGTTGGGTGTTGTTCGGATCTTTGGAATTAGATGAGGAAGTAAAATTGAGATGGAATAGCGTTACGGGGTTTGTGCCCGAGGATCGAGAACCCCAAAGTGGTGACGTGTGACAGAGTAGATTACTAAAACTTTGTTCTTACCTAACTCAAGAAGCATGTAGAACATGGGAATCAGCTTGAGTGTGTAGATGTGCCTAATTAGCAACCAGAAATTGAATGGGTCTACAGAGATGATCGAGACCGACTACTATGATATAGGGCTCCACTCGGTCAAAAATTCATTGGATAAAGTAAGTGGTGGCCCTACCCAAATTTTAGAATTTGTGTTTATGGTTGACCAAACTATGGAATCCCCTATTCTACAAAACTAGGTATGCATGATAATCATCTATACAAATACCAAAAATTAAACCAAGACATGAAATGAAGTGAAGCGAGATAGGCGTGACCAACCCACTTCAACTTGGTAAACGCAGCGGCTAATTCAATACTTGCAGCTTTACCTCTATATTTATGCAAATGTGTCAGTGTAGATTATTTCATCCATTAATGCCCTATGAAATAGGTGCAGAAAGGATAGTACAATAATGCTTGAACAATATTTTTCAACATGAACTATATGCAAAGCAATACATAGCATTGAGATTTTTGCAAATCTATCTATTTTTACAAAAAAAAAATCCAAAGTGAACTTGAATCATACCTGAAATTACAAAATATGTTACGAGTTAAAATAAAATATGTGTAACAATCACATATGTTGGTAACCTATTGATCAAGAAAATATTGTTGAGGGGTTTCATTTTTTCTAATGTGATGTGATTAATTTTCTTGACAATGAGTAGATCGGTGCGAAATAAATAATGTCCCTAAAACTACATTAAATATTTTTCGCACAAAACTATATATGGAAAAATATTTTAGAAACCAAGTTATGGATGGGGCAAATTTTGTTGGCTTGGATGACCGAAGGAAGTAGAAATCGGTGATTTTATTTTCAACATAATGCATTACAATAAGTCACGCGGAACCAAAGATTATCAATTACAATGAATCAATTTATGAAACATGTGTTTTGTATTATTACGAGTTGACAATGTCATTATTGTGCATGGTATTTTATACAATGAAAATCGCTCATAAAATAACACAATGCATAGCTCCATAAACATAATGTCAATCTTAGAGCCTTAATGGAACCAAATATGAAGACCATACAAAACATACCAAAATACATACCTACTCGCCTTCATAAACTCTATGATGATCCACGGGCATCCTTCCTTGTCATTGAGTAGAATCTCTAGCTTATTGATTTTTTTTTAGCCGATGAGAGTCGTGGTTTTGAATAGTCCAAGTTCATAACAAGGCCATTAATTCTCAAGCCATGTTATATGGAAAAAACTATGATCTTTTCTCCCTTCTTCGCTTAATTGTGGAATATTTTTCCATCTTCACAGTGGGTGCAACATTCCCAATCGGATCGCGAAGGTGAATACACATTGATTTCAAGACAATCAATTCCCTAGCTATTACACCAAATCATAGAAGAAATCATGTCAACTTTACCCAGTAGTCCCACCATGCATTTTTGATCTAGATGAATCTGGTAACAAATGAAATTAATGTTTTTTGCAGCTAATTGAATTGAATAAGAAAATTAAGATTTAGTATTGAACATAAGACCCATTTTTATAACATTCCACCAATGCACAGGCAGCACCATTCTTAACATAAGGAAAATCAAGCCCTCTACATCATTCATGTAGCTTTGTATCATAGATCAAAACCAGGCCTTCTTTCATGCCTCTAACACACCTCCCATTCCTCCTCAACAAATCATCAATTGACCCTCCAACTTGCACAATGCAGACATAATTTCCCACTATAAAATAGCAAAATTTACCACATCATCCATACTCAAAAGAGATGGAATAGGAGGAGAATTAATCCTACCATATGAATCCTTCCTTGCATCATACTTACACAAAGACAATTCAACTACCTGGCTACACAAAATATAAATATAAGACCCCATGACACACCAAGTATCTATCTTTGGGTCATATGAATCCATAGAACTCACATATGCATAAGGCTACACAGAGAATCTATTTTTTCTACCAAACTTGAGCCCCCCAATTCCATAAAATATCCCATCTACAAAAACCCGCAAGCAGCCATACCTTTTTCTAGGCATATTCAAAATGGGCCTCCATAAATCAAGGTCGAAACATATTCCTCTTCCTTAACGTTTGGGACATGTTTATATGGTTCGATGACAAGAAAGGAAGAGTTTTTCCTAAAAAGAACAACAAGGGTATCATAATATTGAAAATTGTAACTTACCCCACTACAAAAAGGAGTATCCATCCAAATGTCATGATTGTATTGTGTCTTCATAGTTTTGAAACATAATCTAAATGAAATCCATGTAATCTCTAGAGATGAAAACAATTTGCAAATAAGCAAATCTACCATCGGGACTATCAGAATTCCAAACCACTATTGGGCTTATCTTTTCAGATTCTTCATCTCACTTGAGCTCCACCTATAAGTGTCAAACACTTGTTGGGCACCATTAAAATACAATCCAGTCACCATTATTCCGTAATCAAAAATTGGAAAATCACCCAATTCAAACAAACGATTCCCAAATACAAAATCAAAGAAATTTGGGTAAGAGTGAAGAAGAAAACCACACGATATCGGAGCGGCAGTGACTGTCTTGCAAATGAAACTAGGAGAAATTTTTTTGTAGGAAATCGAAAAACTATCTCATGCACTATATGTGCTTTGAGCCATGTAGAGGTCCCGACTATGGCTCCCACCTTACGAGCTATTGCGGATATCCCGTGACAAGTCAATGGAAATATTTCTAGAAAGATATCCATCGGTAGCACAAGATGATAGCAGTAGCAAAATAACTTTGCACCTTCTAATTTCAACTTATCCTAACAAATAATTATGCAACGCGTCGATTTCGACAATTGTCGAAATCAATAGGTCTATCTTAACTACAAGAATGGATCTGATTTAATAATAGATGGTATTTATAGTTTCTAATGAAGCTATAAAATCTATCAATTATAGGTAAAATCTCAAAATTATCATAAAACTTTATGTTAAAATAATGGTTTTGATTAGGTTAATTTTATTTTCATATTGCAAACAATGTGAATGTTTGGTTTCTTTGAATATTTATAGAAGCTCATATATATCCACATCCACAAATTCTCATTTTCAAGCATCATAAATTAGTTCCTACAATTAGTTTTTCAAGTCATAAATGGGGCTACTAGAAGTAGATTTGAATTCTCTTTCTCACTTCATTATTCTAGTTGACACTATTGGGAAATTATTAATTAATGCAATAAATAACTATGATTTTTGGAGGATTTTGGACATTCAATAAATATTGCCCCCATATTACACCTAATGTTTTCATATGACACCCTGTTGATGGGTTAATGAATAAAAGAAAAATCAAATACTATTAAACATCTATTGAAAAACTAATCTCTCAAAGCCATACAAAATATTCGAAATAAGATTAGCCCCCTTCAAAACAAAGGAAATAAATGAGACCAATGATGGGAGCGGGAGGTAATAAAATTTTATATGTGAGGGAAATTTTTGGGTTCATGGGCTCGGTTCCCCTTCTTCCCTAGTAGGAGAATTTAGGAGAAAAGAGAATATGGGATTATGAGGGAATAGGTTCTCGATATGTTACTGTTGGTAAGGCCACTCCATTTACATTGTTCTCCCCTTCCTATGACGATGAGGGTCCTTCATTTTTGGTTCCTAGTGAATTTATTGATGCATCTGTAGATAGATTTAATTTTTTTTTAGAGTGAAGGTTTATGGGATCCCACCTAACATTAAGGTAGTGAGAAACTAAACAAAGAGGAAATTGAAGAAAAAGGGAAACTTAGAGGTTGTTGCTTTGGAACAGAGTCCTTGTTTCACTTTTTACATGAAGAATATTTTGTCGGTGTTTTACATGAGGGTCCTTAGTTACATAGTAGAACATTCTTGAATCTGATTAAATGGACAATAGGAAATTTCCATTACTATTCCTTATGATTTTCCTATGTGGGTTAGGTTGTCTATCCTACCCTTGGAGTTTTGGCACCCGGATGTGATTCTTGGCATTACTAGGGCTTTAGGGGTCCCCTTGTAATTGATCCCACCACTAAATCTTTATCAGGATGATACATGTCAAGTTATACATTACCATGTATATAGATGAACTCACCCCTTGCTTCATTAGGATTGTAACAAAACACGGAGTTTGGAGTCAAAAGATAGTTTATAAGGAATCAAATATCTATTGTTTTAACTATTTATGTGTAGTTCATGGAGTTGGGTGTTCTTCAGCTCCATGGACTTAGACAAGGAAGGAAAAAGTCTTGGAAGTTACTTGAATCATGGTCAAGTTAGTATTGACTGAATAGAGTTATGGGGTTTGTGCCTAGGATTAGAGAACCCCAATGGTGACGTGTGGCAAGGAGCATATTACTCAAACTGTGTTCTTCCCCAACCTAAGAGCCATGTGGAAGGTGGGAATCGGCTTGAGTGTGTGGACATGCCTAAATCGGTGACTTGGAAAGTGAAAGCATTTATAGAGATGAACAAGAATGACTTCTATGATATAGGGCTCCACTCAGTGGAAAATTCATACGATAAGGTAAGTGGTAGCCCTAACCAAATTATGGAATTTGAGTTAATGGTTGATGACACTATGGCATCCCTATTCTATTGGATGGTTCTGTTTGTAGCATTCCATGCGGGGTTAAAAATTGAATCTGTCACATCTCATCAAAGGGATTTTGACCCATCCAAAATTGCCAAAGAAAATTTTCCCGTAATTAAAAAAATCTAAAAATTATTTGACAATAAGGAAGTTTAGCATTTTATTTAAATGTTCATTAGAAGGAAACCTTTCAAATTTCGGTCATCTCGATTCAACATATACAATTGTAAATCCTGAAGTAAACTAGTCATGGTGACTTGTCTACGGGCATCAAAAATTTAAAAGTGAAACAACTTTTGAATCAAATTTTGAACTGATTAACAAAGTATTCGCTGGTTGTAGATCGCATTCGTCGACTTTCTTCCAGTTCAAGTACCAATCTTGCTGAATTGTAATTCATTGATCATTTGATTTTCTTTATTCACAAATTTTGAGGACTGCAGCAGCCTACAACGGCTGAATACAATGGTTGCAAGTCTTATCAACATTCCCTTCACCCATACTTCAAAGTTAATTTAAAAAAAGGTACATTCATTTTGTCATCCACGATCCACCTTGCATTCGGGAATCGGTAGGAGAGGTATTTTGAAGGTTGCAATGCACCAATCTCAGTGTCTATGTATTTAAGTCCAGCTGCACCAAGTATGTCATAGTTTCTCTCTGAGTTCATGTCATATATTAGGTCATGGGAAAAATATATGAGTTTTAATAGACTATTTCTTTGTGCATGTTTTATCCTTTATAAATTGGATTATTACTATATGATTCCACCTTCAACTCCATTATTTAATAAAAAAATATATTTGTGTTTTTCTAATTTGTAATTTTTTTACACAAGGAAATGGATTTATGCTTGAGGTGAATGCGTCATGAATCAATCATTATTCTTCTAAGTATTTCCATACAAATATTTATCCCTCTAATTTAATCCAATAAACCCAAATCACCAATCCAAGTTCAAAAAATAAGCTAACATTTCTGATTTTTTTGCATTTTGGTAAAAATGTTATGTATATCTACACATATAAAATTAAATACTTTCTCATATTCTTTTTAAATAAGAATTAATGTCTAGTTTCTTGTATCTAATCATAGATATTAGAACCTTGCCACTCATTTTCATTAATATTTGTGTAATTTAGAACCTAATGTATTATTATATTTCTTTTAGAGTTTAGATGAAGACCATAATTATTTGGCCAAAAGAAAATAGGGAAAGCTTTCAATTATAGCCCAATACTTTGAAATACATGCTTCATATGAATAAAGGTGTCCCATCTTGAATAATGTACGATTAATAGTTTACTATTAAGAGGCAAACTATTAGGACTTTAACATCATGACATGATTTTACTAAACATAATTTCTTAGAATGAATATATTTACATATAATTCATTTTAAGAAAATATAAAAACATGTTATTAAAGGAATAAAATTATATAAAATTTTTATTATAAAATCTAACGTATCCTAACATTTTTATATGATTTGAGTGTCGTTGTAAGTTTCTCTCTCATCCGTTAGTTTCATCTATGTATAAAAGGATTTAAATTTTATTTAGAAAATAAATCAACTTGTTATTGAGTTGTATCGAATAACTAAAATTTGTTCTAGTTTAATATGAAGATTTTTACGAGCTTACAAATTGTTTCTTATTTTAAATTTTGGTAGGGTCTTTGTGAATAAGCAGATTCTCTACTAATTAGACTTCACACCATGTAATTCCAATTTACGATCTAACCCAAATACATCAACGAGATATTATAATTTGATAGCAGTAGTAAAAATAATAATTGTTCAACTATTTTTTTATGTTTATAAATACCTTACATGTAACATCATTTTAAAAGCGTAGTTTGATATTTATTTGTAATTATTTCATTGAATAGGTGTTCATGTAAGTTGTGACAAAATGGCTTCCATTGGTCATCTTAAGAATGATAAAAAGCAATTATCAATTGTAGATGCTTTTGGTATCCCTCAACATTCTAGTCAACAATGTCATACGATCCTCCAAATAAAGGATGGAACAACTCAATTTATGTATGATGTCATGATCTCTCTTTTACTAGAGATGGATTTATAATTGATATAGTTAGTTGGATTTGGAGCAGAAGAGGCTTCGTAATGAGGGGTATTCATGAAGGTTTTGTTATCTCAATTTAACCCTCGAAAAATTGATTAAACACGACCTGCACGATAATCTATGGATCGGCTCATCACGTGAGCCACATTTCAAATCCAAAAATCAATCCTAAATCCAAGGACCAGGAAGACTCGAAATGGAGGAGTAGGGTCAGAAAATGGGGCCGAATGATGTCAAGAGAGATCAAAGCTCGACAGTAGAAGATTGAATCAAGGGGCTCAAAGTTTCTTACTTCACATATGATTCACTCAAGACAGAACCTTTAAGTATAAACAGACTCGCGAGAAGCGCAATGTGTCATCTCAGTGCAATTCCAAAAGAGACATCCAAAGAGTAGCTCTAAAATGAGTGTGGGCCAGCCACGTAGTCCAAGTTAAAAAGTGGGATAGAGCAGGCCCAAATTGGTAATTAAAAAGTCATAGGCAAGAAAAATCTACCACGTGTCCAAACGGCGCATGTTCAAGGGTTGAAGTAAAATCTAGAGATCCAAACAAGTGCCAAGCCTCCACATGTCCCAAATCTGAGGAGGGGCAGAGTCAACAGGTAAAAATTCAAAAATGGGGATAGATTGGGCCTAAAACGACAAAGTATAAAAGTGTTAGTGGAAGAAGCCACGTGTCGAATCGGTGCTACTTCAAAGCTATAATCTAAAGCGGGTTTCCAAATGAGCACGAGGCTTCCATGTGTCTAGGGTCCAACAGAGTCAAAAATGGGTATAAGAAAGGTATTGGTTTGAATCACCTAAGTATAGAAATCCAATAGATGGTGCCACATGTTGCATCAGCGCAAATTCAAAGGTGTAACCCAAAGAGGAGACTCGATTAGCGTAGGCCTTCCACGTGTTCTAGAGCCTAGAAAGATAGAAGTGGTCACTGAATTGACTAACTATATAAGGGCTAGTAGAAAGAACCACTTGTCATCCTGGCGTAACTTCAAAGGTTAAAACTCAAGGGACTGACTCAAATATGCATTGAGCCTCCACGTGTCTAGGGTCAGACTTATGGTCCCTCCAAGCAAAAAAGTCACTTAGCCAAATAAAAATTAAAGAACAAGCCAATGGAAGGGGCCATGTGTCTCTTCAACACACTTTCAAGAGGTAGATCCAAAGGAAATTCCTAAATGAGTGCCAACCCGCCACGTGTCCTAGAGTTTGAAGAGGTAAATTTAGCCGTTGAAAATCCCAAAAGCAAGTAGAGGCCTCCATGTGTCTCAAACCGTTCAACTTCAAAGGTAAAATATACGGGTAGTTTTCAAATGATTGCGAGGCCCCCACATGTCTCAGGTCGGACACATTATCTCCGCCAATAGGAAGGACTCAGGAAAATATAAAGGAACACAAAGGAGCTGAAAGGCGGGGTTGAATCTTTAAGGTGCACGAGGCCGCATGGATGGAACCGGTATAGATAGATGCTTTTAAAGATTGCATGCTCATGACCCCGATCCTTTAACTGCCATATATTTTGACTCAAAGCTTAGATTTATATGGGAGAAGTATTCTTGGAAATATGTTGATCTCGCAAATCACACCATGGGAACTGAAAGTTTAATTTTGACAAGGTTAGATGGGTGAAAATGGGAAAACATATTTCAAGACATTAATAAAGAATCTGATTGTTTTAGCTACAGTTAGATTTGATTTGATCCATCGTTCTTCCTTCTTCAACATGCCAGATAGATATAAGTAGGCAAACTTGACAAATTGTGGCAGATCCACGGTGGGGAAATGATGGTTGGTGGTTGAGCTTTAAGATATGGATGAAGTTTCTTTTCTTTCCCTCCGATTTCATCATCTATATATAATAACAATTCTCATTTGAGAAGGGGAGACATTTTTGATGTGGGAGACTCTATCAAGTTGTTTCTGACTCCATTTGAGTTGTAAGCCTTCTCCTACACACCGTGAGCATATTTGTGCATCCGAGTTCCCATGTAATAGTCTCAGTGCCTTATAGAGAAATAAAATCTTGTTTGGTGGTGTCTTTCAACCCATAGATTTTTTTGTTGTTTCTTTGTGCCTCTATATCTCATGTTTTCTCCATGTGTATGTATTTTGCATTTGTAGGTGTAAGATTTCATGCTTCGTGGAGTTTAAATGCTTGGATTTGGATGCTGGGTGTGTGCCACTGCGTCCGACCTCCTCGGTGCCCTTTTCCCTATTTCGTTATCCCTCAACAAAGTATCTTACCACTTACATTTCTAGTGTATCACCGCTTAGTGTAGCTTCACTTTCCCTTTCTCTCTCTCCCTGTCTCCCGGGCGGTTAGATTAGGTTAGTTAGATTCTTCTGCGTTGGAGTAGCTTATGGAAGGTAGATTAGGAAGCAGAACCAACCTTCTCTGGAGGTCCATCTCAAGTTTTGCAAGTCCCACGCTTGAGAGATGGTCCAATGTTGTGAAATCAAACATAATTTCCCACTCACACCCAAGCCATTCGGGGTGCCATGATTCTGCACTAACGCTTTGGCATGCTTGGTGGGACAGTCTAAAGCACCTTACCACTTCATCTTAGCGAGGTTGGTGAGTTCTGTTAAGATGTAACCTTCGAGGCACATGCAAAGCACATCTAATGACTCCATATAGTCAATAACCCCATCTTTGAAGTTGCGAGACCTTTTCCATCCATTTCCACCCATCTTCATTTATCTTTCTTTCAACATATTTGATTTTCTTCAATTTCATGAATTTGTGCAATAAGGACTTCATTCCCCTCATGGAATTCACACTTACGATAGTGCAATCCACCTCCAATATATATCATGACTCCTCCAAATCAGCATTATGACCAGATCGAAGACCATTATGCCTACTCATGCGGCGGGTCAAAACCGGTTTGGCTATGGAGCTTATCAAGAACAAGGTGATATTATACATACCCAAAATTGTAGGGTACTACACTTTGAAATGTGTTACACATGCCCCAATGATGGTACAGTCACCTCGTAAGGTGATCGGGATCTAGAGAAGCTTGCGAAGTATATGTTAGCATCCCAAATGCTTTACCCAAGTTCCTTGTGATTTTTTTATCCCTTGCCCCCTTTTATTAGATTTTTGACCTTGATAAAAAAACCGCCACCCTACTGGGGCGGAGGTCCTGTAACCACCGCCTTGCTCGGGTGGCGGTCCTTCACGCATTTTCCAAAGCACATTCCTTTGATTATGTCTTGCATACATTTTCAACCTTTACCATCTTTTTCAACCACCTTAGCTTGTATTTATGTTTTTCGTTCCTCTGTAATAGTGTTTCTCCATTGTTTAATGGTAAAGAGTTCCAGTCCAAGTTACCCTTTGGTGAATTGGAATTCTATAAATAGTTGGTTTGTTTTCAAACAAATGGCCCCTCATCCTCTCAATTCTTTGTTTCATTTTTCAATTCCTTGCTTAGAATTTTGTTAGTTTCAGGTTTTGCTTCCATTTTTGGTATTGTGGAGGTCATATCATCTTCTTATTTTAAGTCTTGTTTCATTCTACGCATACAATCAGTTTAAACATAGAATATCTTCATTTCTAGACTAGAATCCATTAAAGTTACATGTTTTGTTTTTCACAAGAATAGCTTCAAACTCTTGGTACACTTGTGTTGTATTCTGTAATAAATCCCACTAGGAATTGCATAGTCAAGCTCTATTCACTTGCGCTATCCTTCTCCTACTCGCATTGTATTCGGTATATATCCAAAGTTGTCATTGTTCAAACACTATCTTTTCTTTGCTGATACTATAATATACACACTTTTTGGATTCACGAGGACATGGAGGAATGCGGTGATCACACTAATGGGATGAAATCACACACAACTGGAATTACCACTGCCTCAAACGCCACGTTTGAGCTATCAAAGTTCTAGTTACAACATATCAAATAAAGTAGTGAATTATTTCATTTCAGTTAAAAGTTTCACTCTTGGTATCACCAGGGAAGCTGTGGGGATTGATAGTTTCTGAGAAACTGTGATTCATTCCTCACTTCTAAGGTAGGATCGAGAGCCTTTCAAATTAATATGTTTAGTTGCTTAGATATTTAGGATAAAATCATAATTGCACAGCCAAATAGCCATACCAAGCTACTTTGTTTGTTTTCATTTTGTCTTTAGATTAATTGTCCATTTTATAAATATACTAAAGTAGTTGCTCTTCAATTTCATTGAAATACGTCATTAAAAAATACAAAAATAGCAGGATGCTTGCATAGTGTAAATACCTCTTTGTAATCAGTTCATTTAATGTTAGTTGGAGGTTAAATCATCTTTATATGACAATCACAAGACCTAGAGAGCCTAGAGAGTATATATTTGAACCCATAATACCTCAGCCAAATCTATTCATGACCTTAGCTGATATAGATCGGGACCTTATGATATAGGTCTTTCGAGCTACAAAAAACTTACAAGAAATTAGTGAACAACTGAGAGGATTAACCATTGAAGATGACAAAGCTTACAACTTCTAGTCAAACCATCCAAATTATAGATTGGCTTGATAAAACACCCGAATGACCGTGTAAGGGTTCGAATGAAAACAAACATTTGGTTGCGATCCTTTGGTTCTGCAGCCTAACACAGAGACCTCCTTGTTGATGTAGACACTAGCTTATGTATCGAAGTTGCTAGAACACCGTTAGGTACTCGAGAAAATCATACAACTTCTAGTTCTAAATGTAGAGGATAAAAAGGCATACGATTCTTGGATAGTTAGGAGAAGGGATTGATTCTTCACATGACCATAACAAGTCCACAACAACCACAAACCGACGATTGTGATCCCCAAGTCCCATAACCAACGGGGCCAACAAACTAGTCAATTATTGAAACTAGCTTGCGAACGCCGGTGTTTAGATCTTAACCACTCCCACCGATATTATAGCACAATTTTTCCTATTAAACATAGAAGCTAATCAATCCAACATTTTCTGGGCTAGACCATAAAACCACCCATAGCTAACCACAAAACCCACTAAAATGACCTACCACTACTTTGATGACCTTGTCTAGAGATATATATGAATCTCCCACATGTCACTTCCCATGCGTCCAAAAAACAAGAAATAGGATCTCGGTAGAGCTCAACATCGATTGGAGCCTCTGAACTGCCATTATATCTAACCAATCCATTACACCAATCTAGGTTAGGATGGCCTTCTTCACCTTAGATTCATAGATTCCATTATTGTACGTTGAGGATTTAAAATTACCCGATTATCTTATACATATCCATTCACATTCAAACATTCACCGGCTATCTCGACATGACCTCAGGAAGTTGGGTGTGAGGAAAGGGTACTTGTAGATTCCCATGGTCACTTGTCACTTTTCCATCGTACAAATACATATGATGATAACAGTTACATGGAAAGTGTTGATCTGCTGGAGAAGATTCAAGGGATGGAGGTTAGCATGGTGGATTCCACATCTATAGCACAAATGAAGGCATTCGTGATTGGTTTCAGGGGACTTTTTCCATGTGGGAGGCCCTTTTCCAAGACATTAGAGCCCTCAAGAGAAGCTTGAATTCATGGTTGAAGTGCTACCTCAACTTACACAGTGGATTGAGGATATTGAAGCATATGAGAAAAGTACGATACAACATTGTCAATGGGTAAGTCAATCACCAGCTCCTTATCCTTCATTTTCTCTTTTTCAAGCTTTATCATTTCAGTAGTGTCAAGAGTCAAGCCCCTCAGTCACTACCCCGAGTGTTTCTTTCTCTTCTCCATCCCCTGATCTTTAATCCCACCTTAGTTCCTCCACCCTTTTCCCTCCCAAGAATTCATACCCTCCAAACAAACAATAAGTTTCACTTCCCTCTCCACCACAAAAAATAGCAAAACTGGTTGAATTCCAACCTACCACTCCTCTCGCTTTCCCAAGTCCATGTTGGGAAGATACTCAAGAATCCAGTCAAGGAGAAGAGCAAGAAGAGAAACCCAATAGAGAAGAAATGTTAGAAGATTTGAAGTGTTGGGTTGTCAGGTTTAGGTTTACAAAGATCCCCTTGATGGTTAAGCCAACAAAGGAGGTCAAGGTTGAAGAGAAAGTGTTGGCTAAGGATGAGTTTGAAGAAGAACAAGAAAAAGAAGGAGAAGATCAGCAATTTGTTTTCTCTGAATGTAGTTTCCATAATGGCACTTTGTCTGAAGAGGATGCTGATCTAATCCAAGTTGCACAATCAGTCAATATGGAATAAGAACAACCAGCTCTAAGTCCAGTTAAAGAGGAGCATATGGAGGTGACCAAGACAGATTTAGGGCACTAAATCATGAGCCATTTGTGTAAGAAATTATAGACCCCTCTCCCATTCAACCTCTCCAAAAGTCTAATTTTTTAGAAGATCTTGAACTCACTAGCTTTATGTTTGAAGATGAAGCTTCATATGGTGAAAATAGTGAAGATTTTAAGATCACCATGCAAGAGGGAGAGACCTTGCTATAGTAGGACAGTAAAGATTTTTATTTCCTATCAGACTCAAAAGAATGTTTTGATAAGAAGGAGCAAGTTGAAATTGTAATATTTATTCCCCCATCATTCATTCTTCAACCACAAGAACTTGATGCCATGGAAGAGAACGTGCAAGCACAACCTACAGTTTGGAACATGCCTCTTGAATCCAAGTTGGAATATTTTGATCTTCTAAAAGTCACACCTACTCCAGAGGAAGGGAAAGTGTATGAGGCTATCATCCCTCTCACATCACCCATCCAGAAAATCTGTAAGAAGACTTCATTTTTGGATTTAAAAATCAGAGTAGTGGGCAATTTCAAAGGACCAGACCATGCCTTATCAGGTACTTGGCTTCATTAGAGCCAAGAGAGAAGCCAAAACTAGTCATGCTTGCTTCTAAGCATGAGGGAGAGCCTCAAAGTGCCGTGGATCAAAATTAATACCTTTGGGAACTAAGTGAGCAGAGAGTGAATAGGTATTTGTCTTGTTTCCAGTAGATACCTTGATGATATGGGTGGAGGATCAGCTTAAGGTTAGTTTTTCACTCATAGAAGTAGCCATATTCAGCATCAAATCATTCGCATGGCTGCCTCTTTTGAGAAAGGGAAGCTATTTCTCCCTGCCTGTGTCAGGCTTTGTTTAAGCTTTTATTTTTTAGGGTTAGTATAGGAGTAGGAGTAGATATTGTTTTCAGTAGAGGCATGTATGATATTTGTCTTTGTACATAAGTTTTGTTCGTATTGATTTGGACGTGCGAGAGGTCATGCCATTTAGTATTCACGATAGAAAGACCCATAGTTTCGTTATCCAAAATTCACCCCCTCAAGGTAATTTTGATAACATGCATCAAATTCTTTAGTTCCAAGCAAGTATATTGATTCAAGGCAAAAATCATGTTTTTGGGGTCCCCTCGGGTTCTTTCTAACTCTCCTATCCAAGAAGAAAACCTAGCAAGTTTTAAAAATGTGAAAAAATTGCAAAAAACCAAGCTTGGGGCTGAAAAAATGAAGAAAATCGGCTAAGTCCTAGTCCACGCAGCAGTTGGGACAGTTGGGACGTCGAGGCACGAAATGGACGAAAATCTTCCAGTGATCAAATGCGCAGCAGTTGGAGCAGCCAGGACAAAAGTACGCGCGGGACGCGAAAGGCCGAACCGGCCGAAAGTGGAAAAAATCACCAAGTTTTGTTATCGTGCGGTTTGGGACATCTGGGCCGTAAGTACGCGGGGGACGCGAACCGGCCGAAAAGCCGAAAGACAGTCCATATCGGGCGGTTCAGAGATATTTGTCCCAGATAGTTTGGGACATCTGGGCCAAAAGTACGCGCGGAGGATGCAAGCCCGCCGATTCGGGTGAAACAGGGCCTTTAAATGCAGGACCGATCGCAAAGGTACGCGAGGGACGCGAAAAGTGACGTTTGCTGCCAACGAATGGAATCTCACCACATGTCTTCACCTCAAATAGGGACAAGGAAGCTGAATCGGCCGAAGCAAGATTTTTCATTTGGGACAGATTGGGCTAAAGGTACGCACGGACGCGAGGGACGCGAAAAGCCGAAGCGGCCAAAGGCAAAGAAGAAAAGTCAACGTTTGACCCGTGAAACTTCAAATGGCCATAACTTTTGACTCTGAGCTCCGATTTTCACAAAATTAGAATTTCTGGAATGAGCACGGAAACATATTCGGCTCCAGTCAATTAATGCTCATTCCCGTCAAATGACAGAAAACGCCTGCCAGACCCAAAATAGTTGCCCGCACTCAGAAGGCCATAACTTTTGCATTTCTCAACGAAATCACACAAAATTGGTACCGTTGGAATCATGGCTCCGAGCCCAACAACAGAAATCAATAAATTCTAGATTTGGTGAGATATTGATGGATATTTTTTATAAAACGTGGCCGAGTTCATAACAGTGTTTCATTTGGTGGTTGGGAGTGCAATTAAGAGGTATGGTCATCATTCTTTCTCTTCTGCAGCACCTGGGACAGTATGGGGAGCCTTTTTCAAGTAATATATAATCATTTTACTCCATTTAATGCCTCTTACAAGTGGTTGAAGGACAGATTTCGGGATTTTCATTTTTCCCTTCTCTTTCTCTTCTCCTTTTTTCTATAAATTGGACTGTTGGGCTCATTGTAAAGGGGAGAGTTTTCAGATAGCAAAACTCTATCAAAATTGCTTTGTGAAGCCAATGTGCTGTAGGCCCTTGTAGTGGACTCCTTGCATGTTGATCCAGGCCCTTATCTTGTAATAGATTGAACTGTGCATATCATGAAGCAATAAAATATCAGTTTGTGAATGTATCTTCCCCTGCTGTGTTTTCTTGCATTCTTCTTGCCCCTTTAATCTTTCTACTAGAATATTGTGTCTATTATTATGTTCTTGCAGGGATCCATTATCATTGTGTATGCTTGGAATATTGTTGTGAATGCATTTTGCTAGATTACGGAGAACTATCATCACCTCTTCTAGTGTGCACTTTGCTTCTGTATTTCACGCATTTGGAGATTACTCTCACACCCTCCTTTCTAGTGTATCACCACTTTAGTGTAGGCTTTCATTTTATGCACTCTCTCCCCCTGGTCCCTTGGAAATTTAGATTAGCATAGTTAGTTTACCCTGCATTAGAGTAGATTGTGGTAGGTAGTTTAGGAGCAAGAACCAGCTTTCTCTGGAGGTCTATCTCAAGTAACAAGTCCCACAACTTGGAGATAGTACCCATGTTATCCAATCACACCGTGAGTTCAAGTATATGCACTTGTATAAACATAGGGGTGCTGTGATTCGGTGATAATAGTTTCTTGTAACAATTTCTAGTTTCAAATAAGATACAAATGCGAGCAATTAAAATTGGATTTGAGATAGTCCATTCTTGGGAACATGTAAAGCTCTAGCAAGGCGAGTTCGAGTCCTGCAGGATGCGAAACTCGGAATAAATTTCAAAGAAAAAGCATTACTATCATGCTATCATTCTTGACTCCATGCCCAATGGATGTTTCAAAGATCTTGGTCTCTTCATCTATCAGGAAGATGTCCCCGTGAGTCACCAAATTTTTATCTCAATTTCCCCAGAATAAAATAGGTCAAACATGACCCCGCATAGAAAATCTAAGGGTCACTCTATCACGTGAGCCACATTTCAAATCTGACAATTGATCCTGAATCCAAGGAAAAGGAAGACTCGAAATGGAGGAGTAGGGTCAGAAAATGGGGTCAAACGGTGTCAAGAGAGATCAGAGCTTGATAGTAGAAGATTGAATCAAGGGGCTTAAAGTTTCGACTTTCCATATGATTCAACTCAAGGCCGGAACCGCCCAAGTATAAAATAACTCATAGAAGGTGCCATGTGTCATCTCAGCTCAATTCAAAAAGATGCATCCAAAGAGTAGCTCTCGAAATAGCATAGGCCCACCACATAGTCCAAATTAAAAAGTGGGACAAAGCGAACCAAATCAGCAATTGAAAAATTCACAGCCAACTCAAGATACTAGGTGTCCAAATGCCACACCTTCAAGGGTCAAAGCCAAAGTCGAGACCCAAAAGCGCCCGGAGCCTCCACATGTCCCGGAGTGTCCGAGGAGGGGCAGAGTCAACACTAAAAATTCAATAAGGGGGACAGAGCAGGCCTAAAATGACTAACCATAAAACTATCAAATGGAAAAAGCCACTTGTCGACTTGGTGCTACTTCAAAGGTAAAACCGAGTCCAACAGAGTCCAAAGGTAAAATAGAGTGGGTTTCCAAATGAGTGTGAGTATTCCATGTGTCTAGGGTCCAACATAGTCAAAAAAGGGTTTGAGAAAGACATCGACTCGAATCGGCTAAGTATAGAAAGATAGCGGATGGTACCACGTGTTGCATCAATGAAAATTCAAAGCTGTGACCCAAAGTAGATACTCAGACAAGTGCGGACCTTCCACATGTTCAAGACCTTGAAAAGGTAGAATCAGTCACTAAATTAACTAAGTATAGAAGGGCTATGACAGATCCACATGTCATCCCAGCGTAACTCCAACGGTTAAAACTCAAGGGGAAGACTCAAATGTGTGTTGAGCCTCCATGTGTCCAGGGTTAGACTTATAGTCCCACCAAGCAAAAAAGGCACTTAGCCAAATACAAAGTAAGGAACAATCCAAAGCAGAAAGGGGCCACATGTCTCTTTGGCGCACTTTGAAGAGACAGATCCAAAGGAAGTTCCCAAACGAGCTCTAATCCGCCACGTGTCCCATAGTTCGAAGAGGTAAATTCAGTCATAGAAAAGCCCAAAATCAAGTGAAGGGCTCCATGTGTCTCAACTGTGCAACTTCAAAGGTAAAATCTAGGGCGGTTTTCAAATGAGCGCAAGGCACACACGTGTCTCAAATCAAACACAGTGTCTCCGCCAACAGGAAGGACTCGAGAAAATACAAAGGGACACAGAGGAGCCCATATAAGCTGCCACATGTGAATCCTAACAATTTCAAAAGTGAAAGGTAGGGGCTGAATCTTCAAGGTGTACGAGGCTGCCACGTGGACCCGGTATGGACAGAATCTTTTAAATATTGCACACCCATGACCCTGATCTTCATATGGCCATATCTTTTGACTAGAAGCTCAAATTTTTGTGGGAGAAGACTTTTTGGAAGTACCTCGACCTCGTCTATGCCATGAGAACCTGATAATTTAATTTTGATGAGGTTATGTGGGTGGGAAATGGGAAAAAAATTTAGGCCATTAATGTAGAACCCGATTGCTTCAGCGTCAGAGTAGATTTTATTTCATCGTTCTTTCTTCCTTCTTCAACACGCTAGATAGATATAGGCGGAAGACTCGATAGATTTTGGGTGGATCCACAATAAGAATTTATTGTTGGTGGTTTAGCTTTAAGATAAGGATAAAGTTAATTTTCTTTCCCTCTAATTTTCATCGTCTATATATTGTAACACTTCTCATTTGAGAAGGGGGAGACATTCTGGGATGTGGGGAAACTCATCAAGTTGTTTCCTGACTCCATTTGAGTTGTAAGCCTTCTCCTACACTTGCACGTGTATTTGTGCCTCGATCACCCATGTAATAGTCTATGCACCTTATAGAGCAATAAAATATTGTTTTGTGATGTCTTTAACCCTTGACATTGTTTTTTTGTTTCTCTGTGCATCTTTATCTCATGTTTTCTCCTGTGTATGTATTTCGTGTTTGCAGTGCAAGATGTCATGATTCATGGATTTTTAATGGCAGATTTGGATCTGGGTCTATGTCACTTCTATTTGACCTCCCTTAGTCCCCTTTTCCATGTTTCATTCTCCCTCAACAAAGTATCTCACCACTTCCTTTTCTGGTGTATCACCTCTTAGTGTAGGCTCTCTTTCCCTTTCTCTCTCTCCCTGAATCCTTGGAATGGTTAGATTAGGATTAGTTAGATTATTCCTACGGTGAAGTAGCTTCTGCATGTAGATTAGGAAGCAATAACTAGCCTTCTCTGGAGGTCCATCTCAATTTTGCAAGTCCCACAACTTGAGAGATGGTCCAATGTTGTGCAATCACACCAAATGCCCCAATCACACCCATGCCATTCGAGTGTCTTTGTGATTCTCGCACCAACAAAGTTTGTCTACTAAGATTCATCAAGATTGTCCTCATTTGTTATATATTCATTGCATACTTCACCAAGAAGCATTAACAACAAATGATGCTTTATCTAATTTTCCAGAATTACAATTTATTAATAAATTTACAAATAAAGTATATTTGTGGCTTGGAAAACCTACTAAAAGACATGGAACATTAAGAGATCTAATGGATTCATTTCAAATTAGTATGTTGGAGGTGTTACAAATTCATCAAATTAGGTGCCTCTCTAGAGGAAATGTAATGGAGAGACTTGTTAATTGTTAATCTCATGTCGGATTTGTTGAAAGAATGGGAGTTAGAGGAGAAAAAATGTATGATTTGGCAACAATATTTGAAATACAATTTTTCATCCATTTACTTACAGATGTACTTATTGAGTTAAATAAGCTGAATAAAAAAATTCAAGAGGATCATGTTGACATTACTTCCATTGGCACTACTTTATATGTTACAATTGACATGCTTCGTAGGAGATTTCATAGAGGCATATTTGGGGCAAGAATTGTATATTTATCATTTTTTTAAGCAGAGCACAAGGAGGATCTCTTGAGTTAGTAGATGGAACATGTATGATACATGTACATGTATTGATACATGTACATGCATTGAGATATGAGAGATTTCATCCTCGTAATTATTATGAGGAAACGGATGATAGAGATCATTAAAAAAATATGGTTAACATGTTTATGTGAAAAATTTAGTGTTGAAAACTCAACTATTGTAGAGAATGATAAATGTTTGGCTGAGATGGATGAATTTTTTTGTACCATATATAAATCATGTCCAAAAAACATATGAAGGAGGATTTTACATTGCACAGGGTTTGTGTGCATGGTTTACATGGAAAGTCATCTTGTTGAGATACTCGGCAAGCCAAGTGTTAAGTCACTTGAATTAATTTAATGGTAGCTCTGCATCAACTCTTTACCTACCACTTCTAACTCCCTACCAAGTTATGAGTGAGTTGGGATCGCATACAACCTCCTATCCACCTACCGCATTGAGCTCTTCACCCTCCGAAATGCACACCTTTCCAAATCTAGAAAATCTATCTCAAACACTTTTCATTTGTTGATTCCACTTGCACATCCCCATGACAACTTCTAAAAACGTTCTCCTACATTGATGTGATACACCTATACATTATTCACTCGGAACCTCCCAAAACCACCTCACCGCATGCATTGATCCCCGAGTTGTTCCAAATTGCAACCAAAGTGACCACCTAACTCTCTCCTCAACAACCCCACCACCGTGTGTTTACCAAGCTCCTTCCTGGCACAACTCCCAAACCACTTCCATTTATGACATCATCCAATTCAGGGTTTCAAGTTTTCCTAATTCAGACTTTATCACACTGTTCACCACTAAGTTGGGCTCAAGAGTTCCAAAATGTGGGACCTTCGAAGTCTGAAATTTTAGACTTCAAAGTTGGAATTTCAACTCGCCTCATTGGTTACTATTCACTTGCCTCGTGAAAACATTTGATTCTCTAAAAACCTAGATTTCAGACATTGGGATTCGAGTTTTCAATTGAATTTTCTTAGCACAATTCACCCGGTGAGACATTCAAACTCTCTAAAATTATTTCCTCCAAAATTCCAAAAGCGTGTGTCACTTAACTAAATCAACATACTTACTGAGCCCTCTTGATGTTGCAATGATTTTGTGTTTTATCATGTCAACTAGTCTTGTTCACTGTCGAGCTAACCCTCGCCTACATTTCTTGAGGATATTGTCACCTCTTCAAATTGCATGCCACTTCTCTAGCTTGGATGACATAGCTCGGTCAACCTATCCATATCTTTCTATATTATAGGTGGCTCGATCTCGAGCACCATTGATGATACAATTTTGGGCCAATTATAACGCGATGGCATGAGTTTGTCAATGAATATCCAATCAAGGTTCTTCGTGGCACCCATTTTTACTTCTCCTCCAAAGGTGAGCCATTCTATCACATTTAACTCATCCCGACCCGAGTTACCCTTCATTCTTTGGCCAAATTGGCCATATTCACTTACAAACCCTCATCCTTCTTGTCAAAGTGGACGTGCCTCTACTCCAACTAGTCACTCGTCATAACGATAAAATTACCTCACCTTGAGTTCTACCCCACATGGTCCTTCCATGCATTCCCGTGAACATTTTCCCATGTACAAAACCATCCATCTCGCCAATTTTTCATTATTCCTCCATTCATCCCTGCATTAGCAAGCCTAGTCACTTTATGCTCGACTTATGTTTTATATCGACGTGGCCAATCAAAATGGCAAGTCCCATATCTTGTACAACTTGGAAAGTAAGCTTGCATAGCATATTTTCCTATGAACTTGACCGAGAAATGGGATCACCATTAATATCACGAGCTCCCTTGCCTTATTTCATCCTCGGTGACTTCCCCAGGCCCAAATGCACTTGCATCATTGTATCACCCCCAAATCAACCCAAGCCACCTGTTGTGGGCCCACCGAGAGCCCAATTTTCACCCTAAGAAAAATATGGGTTTTCCAAGAACCAAAAGAGGAAAAAAACCTCGATTGATTCCACACTCCAGAAATGCTTCTAATTGCTCCTAAAACTGCTGATTTTAGTATGAGGTCTTGTTCGTGCCTAGGTCTTGTTAGGTCCCCATTGTCTATTTTTCCCGTGTGGAAAAATGGATAGAAAAACTGGCATGGGCTAGCTTCTCTTTTCCTTGTCATTTTATTTCTAAAAAATAAAATATCTACTATTTATTATTACATCAAAAACTTTCTTATTTAATACATGTTCACTATAATTATAAGATCTTGGATAACCAAACAGATTCCTAACCTTAACATTAAATCACCGTATTAAATTGACCCATAGCATTGTTAGTTGATCTTTAACTTTATCATATTTAATTCAACACAAATAGTACATCAACAATATGGCCAAGTAGTTCCTTTTTATTAATATCACAAACACCCATAATTAAAAATAATAGTCAATTATTGCATACCTAAAATATTTAGACCTTATTTTATAAGAATGGGGTATCATCATCTTAAAAACATATTGCACTCTATTTTGTTATACACTCTAAAAAGCAAACAACTAAGACGGGCCATTATCATTACATATGCTCGAGAATGAATTTTATATAGTCATTATCTTATACTACCATTCTCAAGGATTTGTACTTTGTTAATAATCCTCATATTTTCCAACTTAAATAAATAGAAATTCTGTTAATAATTATTCTTATTATGCAAAACAAGCCATCCAAATCAAATCGAGTATTAAAGAAAACTATCAAACTAATATATTGCCTCTACTAAATGGGACTCTCCATCTCGTAGGTAGTTTAATTCCTTCACTGTGTAACACTAAGATGCAATAGCTAATCATTCCACAATCATAATCGTGAGAAAATATTCAAATCGTAGGTTACTTTATTTCATTCGAATTGACTGGTTTGAGACTCCAAAATATTGGTCAAGAACCCATTATTCTCTAACAAGTACCTTATCGATCCACATAGTATTAGCGTTAACATGAACAATAATTTATGGAAACTCACTGTCCTAACATGATTGAATAGATGGAACAAGATGGGATTGACCTCATAGGAAATTTCCCAACCCACTCAAACAGATAACTATGGTTTTATAAATACCCAGGATAAATGGCTTGTTAATATGAGTTAATTTAAAACTCAGTCAATTGTAACTCACAATCACAGATTTCTACCCTAAGAATAGGGCTTAATGAACCTAAAGCAAATAATATGTTATAACAAGCGTAGTTAGAATAGGTAAAACTATTCGGGTTCTCCATAACTATCCTAGTCAACACCAAACAAATCTAGCAATTTGGTTATGATCTCAAGGGCTCATTCTCAAGCTAAGTATAGTGGGATCAAAGCCACATCATGGCTTTGAGATCAACCACTCTCTCAATGTTTAACTGTTGAGTTTGGTCCAAGTTTTCAAGGTTAAGGAAAGCATGTACAAGCCCGAGATGGCCAATAAAATGAAAATCATGAAAACCCAAACACCCAAAGGCTCATATAAATAAAAAGAAACAAACCTGAGTTGTTTATCATCCCGCATACAACCATGCACAACTACAAATAATGTTAATAATAAAATTCCCCAATCACAAATCTATAAATTGTAAAAACCAGAAATAAGTAAACTCAAGCATTCATCCAATAACACTCATAGGTATTTTATTTCTTGGAAACGAAATAATGATGAGAAGGTAAGTACCCCACTCCTTCGGACTAGTAATTTTATAGCAAATTTTCTCTTCTTCTTTACGCTCGAATTGAACTAGAAATCATTAAGCTAATAAAACAAGGTGAAACTTTCATTCTTTATCCAATATATATATCCTTATTGAAGTCACAACTTCCCATTTCCACCCTTAATAATCGACATGCAAATTTTGTGATCATATTCTTGCAAGTCTTTTTTTGTGGAGCTCAACCAACTAGAAAGATCAAAATGAAAAACTCCACATTGCATGCACATGTGGTAGCTTCTCCAAGAAGCTTCATCATTTCCTAGGTAGTTGAATGCTCATTAAATGCATTCAATAGAATAGTGCCATGTTATGATTCTATTCAATTATTATCAATTTCCATAACCGACAAAATCAACACCATACATTAGTCAAACATATATATATATATATATATATATATATACATATATATTCCTATCAATATTCCTTTCTAATGAATATTACAATCCCAATAGGGCGCATTTATCAATATTAGGTAAACATATTTAGTAGTAAGAAAGTAAAATCATACAAAAACAAATTTACTATTAATTTGTGAACCGTCAATAAGATAAGTAATCCATTAGCCGAATAGCAACCAAACCACAAACATATATTATGAACCAATGCTCACAACAAATTAAAATAACCTCATTTAAGAAAAATGAAATAAGAAAAGTTGTAAAATGTTAAATACTTCACGAACGCCATGATCGACAATAATGTTGCAGATTGCACATGCAACTACGTGTAAGTGGTTTTATCATTTTCAGGATATATGCACGCACATGTAGCTACATACTCATCTACGTAATAGTGTATGTACTATTTCCCTCATAAACCATTCCGCATTTTACGACTTATCTTTCCTCCGACACATAATGGATTTGCGGGATGTGACAAGTTGTGTCGATCATGAGTTTTTTGGTCGATCTCATGCCAATGATATGATAGAAGTGTAGGGAGAAACTTTTTGTGTTATCCTCCAACCTTTAACTACTTCTCACAAATTAAAACACCACTACAGATGTTGTGTAAAATTTGAACAAATTGATCCAACGTGAAAGTATGTAATACATGCATGACGAATGCTAAGGATCAGTGCCTTGTAAAATCCATTGTGTGGATTTTTGGTAGACTATGGTAAACTACAAAATAATATATAAGTTCCCCTGGTCATAGGCATCCAAGAAGGGTTAGGGGTGCCCAGGTGCTATTATCCTGGATTGGACACTAGTGTCCGTGTTGTGCTAGGGACCGAAGTTTTATTTTGAGCCTTGTCTGATACTGACAATTATGTTGTACCGGTATTGTTATATACTAAATTTTGACTGTATGATGCGGTATGGGGTGACCGATTCACCCAAATGATGCCCCTCTAGATTGGGGTACATGTGATGTCTTTGAAGGAGTATACAACCCAAAGGAGGAGCGATTGTTTCTCTAAAAATGTGCCCTATAGGGGAAAGGGAATGTGTTTGGTAAAAACCAAGGCACATGCAAACAAAGTGGCTAGGAGACAAGTGTTAGTACAAGAAAACAAAAACATGCATGTATAAGATAGATTGTATGCTAAGTAGGCAATATGCAAGCTATAACGGCCACAAAATGACATTCTAGGAATACATTAAAACCCTAAACACTTAACCCGAAGGTTGCGGTAATTTTTTTAAGTTAAAAGGTTGCGAGGGTGTTAACCCCTAGGGTACATTAAATTAATTTACAAAAATAAACTCTACTTTACAATAGATGGACTAGGTTAAATTTAAGTGATTAAATATTCTTAATTTATTTCTAAGATCAAATAATTGACACTCATTTGGAAGGTGCCATAATTTAATTTACTTCGTTAATTGTGTTTCTTCTCCTTACTTATTATTCAAACCCAAAATAAATTAACCTTATACTTAGTTATTTTAGTTTCATTATCCTAATAGCTTTAATGTCCATTTCATTAATTTCCTAAAACATACTAGAACTATATAATGACTTTGCACCCCAAGTATTTAAATGGCCCCATTCACCCATCTACACATACCTTTAATATTTATTTAAAACATCTATAATATTCATTCCTACCAGATAATTTTAGGGTTCATCCTCAACCCTTGGATCAGTCCACTTGTGGCCACTAGATCCTAGGGTTCCAAACTAACCTAAGAATCCGTATGCATTCTTATTAAATCCTTTTCCTACCCTATTCTCCTCATTTGTTCCATTGTTTTTGTTTAATTTGCAGGTTGGAGAAATGGAAGCCATGGGATCAAGGAAGGAAGAAACTATGGAGGAAGTCTCAAAATCAAGCTTAGTTTAGTCTAGGTGTTAGATTTATCACTTGTAAATTCTTTCCTTCCAATATTGAAGGGGGTTTCCACTCCAAATATGGAGTTATTCCAAAGTTATTTGTATTTTGAGTTCTTTATTTGGGGAAAACCCTACCCTCATTAATATATGCAAGATTGAGTACTTTGAATTTACCATTTGAAGATTTATTTTCTTTAAACAATGAGATTTAGCCATTATTTGTTTTTTAGAGGTTTCCTTGTAATTTTTGAAAACTTACAATTTTGTTTGACCAAGTTAAAATTTGCATAGGTTTAGATTTACTTTTTCCGCAATCAATGACAGAACCATCACCCAAAGCGGGTCGGCGGTCTTGGGACTGCTGCCGCCCCGTCTGGTGACGATACATGAACCATCACCTCGCCCGAGTGGTGGTTCTTAGAAAACCACCTTGACTAAGGGGTTGTTATGAAATCACCGCTCTGCACATGGTGGCCATCCTATTTCTTAGAAATAGAACCTTCGTTCTGAAATTTCTCAAAAAAAAAAAAAGTCACTAGAGTGTTCTAAGATTCATTACGAACTTGAATTTATGTGCCTAAAGTTTCCATTTCAAATATTTAAATTCATCTACTCATTTCATAGTAAAATTTACTCAATCTAAACATTTCCCATTTCAATAATAACAACTACAAGAATCATTTTCATTTTGTATGACAAACTTTCTTGCAATAATGCAAGAAATGAACAAGATAATCTAACTTCTTCCTTTACATGTCTTTCAAATAACACAATGAAATGTAATATTTCTTCATGTCATTTTTCTAACATTCCACAAGAGAGTTTCAACAATATTTTCAATAATTTATTTATAACAAAGGCAACACACATTTTTGGGAAATAAATCAGCTTCATGAAATAAGATATTTCCCTTATAAATTTCTTTTCTATTTCAACAAATCTATCTTTACAAACACCAATCTTTCTTTCCTTTTTTCAACATACAAGTACAACTTTAACATCAAATAATGAATACAACTTTCAAATAAAATTTTACACATAATTTGCATTTTGATTCTTTTCTTTCCATACTACAATTTAAAGAGAAGGAAATTTTACAAATCTACAATGAGCTTCCTTCAAATAATATTACAACTTATAATACAATATTACAAGTCTTCCACCTTGAGTGGGAATAACAAGAAGGTTTTCTTGTAAGGAATTATTTATTTTGGACACCAATAAATGCTCCAAGTTTCACATCACCAACAAGAGCTCCACCATGCTTCGTTTAATCAACAACAAAAAAGGGGAGAGGAAACTTTCTCCACCCAACCAATAATCCAATGAGGAGGAGAAGCTATCTTCCTCATTTTCCCCGAGCCCCAACCATATTACGGTGAAAAATTGATCATGTTCATGGCAACAATACAAGTTTCCATATCACAATACAAGGATTTCACAACCATTCCAAAAAAACAAACAACTCAAACTACAACCACAAGAATAACTAACAAAAATATACAATGTTTCAAAACGCAAAATCCAAAGGACAAAATTCTATGGGGAGGTCACTTATGCCTCCCAATGGGAAATAGGTTCCCACCTTAAAGCCCTCTAATAAACATATCAAAATCTGTACACAACTCTTATACCTCCCTCAAGACCCTCTTATTCCTCCCACATACTCTTATGCCTCCCTACCATATCTTATGTCTCCCTCATAAAAACAATCATGTAAAAAAATGCAAGCATTTCTTATCCAAGGTGGGGCACCCAACTCCCTCCAAAACATGAAATAAATGCTTATGCCTCCCTACATGTAATATCCCCATAGTCCCCTCCTACACCACACTTAGCCAATCTACCCAAGTACCCAACAACCATACCAAAACACACAAAAAACATATACATATACACAATATAAAATAAATAATTTAACAATAGTGTAGCTCCTACCTTTAAATGGTAGATCTTTATCCAAGATTCACACACCAAAATTCTTCAAGCCCAAAAAATCAGCAAAAATCCACAAGCACTCAAAAATCCTCCCACTCCTAAAATTCAAGAGTACAAAATAAAATAACGAAACCTCCAAACAAGTAAAAAAAACTTGAATAAATAGAAAAGGGAGAGAGGAGGGTGAGGTGGCTCCATGTAGGATGACACATCATTCATCCTCATATCCACCTCATAAGTAAAACCTCAACCCTAATGCACAAAAATTGGTGGGTGAGAGAAATGAAAATTACTTACACACACAAACCAAGCCCACACCCCCTAACAATAAACTCTAAAACCCATGTAACAAAAGTGCAATAGTTGTCACTTTTTGACTTACAAAACACATCTTTGGGGTGTATTTTATATCCTCCAATCCATAGGTAGGGTTGGTATAGTAATTTAAGTGGTGTGGGGCATGTTTAGCTTGTCCCACAAGCCTCTAAAATTGGCCCTTAAGGCCAAATTAATTCTTTTGTCCCATTCCTAATTAGTTTAGGACATGATTAATTAACTAAATTAAGACACAATTTAAATAATTAATGCAAGGAAATTACATCACTATAAAATCTCATACTAAAATTAAATAAAGAAAAACAAATCAAAGAACAACACACAAACCCCTTGGTCATAATTGGAGATGATCCCCCATGTGGACCCCTTAACAATAATTCAAACACATAGACATAAAAATACATGTTGCCATGGTGACCCTTGTTCATTCATCTAGCATACCAACATGGTTGGTATCCAATCCCCGCATTGTTTGTTGTGATAATGTTTACCTCCAAAACACATAATACCTCCTTTGGCCTCATGGCCGCAGCAAAACATCCAATATAACATATGCAATATAAATCAACAATCAGCTACATATGAATCAAATCATCATCCAAGAAATTAACGTTATCATTTAAAATTTCTAACAACATCTTGATTCTACATTTCATCAATATCAATAGGATCACTAAATTATTTCAATTGTTAAGGTCTACTCAATATGAAAAAATATAGCATGTCAAAAATATATAACCATGTCCATAGTATATCATCATCGATATAAAATGTCTCTAATAATCCACACAAACATACTATGAATCGAATCCAACAATAGTATCAGTATCTCTAACATCTAACATTATGCTAAGTCAAAATAATACAAAATATCCATAAGTATAGTCAAAATTATTGAAATCAACAATAATAAGTGTTGAAGGGAAGTGGGCACTTCATCTCCCTCCCCTTAGACTCAGCTTCCTCCAGGAAGTCACTGGAATAGATTCAAAAAATGGACTCGTAGCAATAGAGCATCCTCCCATGTAGCAGCAGTCTCATCATACCTATCCCACTGCACTCAAACCTAGTCAATCTCTCTACCTTGAATACTCTCTAGAATACGGATGGGCTCCACCATCACCTGCCCTAGATCCTACACCTATAATGTGGCCCAATCTAATACATGAGAAGGATCAGCAATGTATCTCCTTAGTACGGAAACATGAAATACATCGTGGACATTAGACAAGCCGGTGGCAATGTTAGATGATAGGCCAAAGGGCCAATACGCTCCAAGATCTCAAAGGGATCCACAAACATAGGAGCAAGATAAGAACCTTTTTCGTAATGGATAGGGCTCTTATGCAGCGTAAAATGAAGAAATACTTTTGTGCCCACCTCAAAACTATGATCTATCCTATGTTGATCTGCATACTTTTTCTATCGGTCTTGCACCTCCTGCAATCTCTACCTGATCATAACAACTTACTGCTCCTTATCCTGTAATAAGGATGGCCTAAGAGAAACCCTGTCCTCCAACATGTCCCAACTAAAAGGTGTCTTGTACTCTCTACCATACAGTACCTGAAAAGGAGCCATGTCTATCGAACTTTGAAAATTTTTATTGTAGGCAAGCTCCACCAAGTATAAATACTCCTCCCATCTCAACTAATGATCCATAATGTAAATCCTAAGCATGTCCTTAAAAATATGATTCACCCACTTAGTCTATCCATCTGTCTAATGGTGATATGTT
The DNA here is from genome assembly GCA_018340775.1 of Taxus wallichiana var. yunnanensis. Lineage (NCBI taxonomy): Eukaryota > Viridiplantae > Streptophyta > Pinopsida > Cupressales > Taxaceae > Taxus > Taxus wallichiana. Next base: position 906,047,199 of record CM031239.1, read on the forward strand.
GTACTAAAATTGATATTCATCCAGAGGGCATACTTCATCGTCATCCAAAAGTGAGAAGTGTACAAAGGATATTTGTCACAAATGATCTTTCACGGAATCCCATCTAACTGAAAATCTCATCGAGATATATCCATACCACTTGCACTAGCTATGTAGGTGGTATTCATTGGAGAAAAATGAGCCACTTTTGTCTATTTATCCATTGTGACCATGATGGCATTGTGGTAGTATCTCAACGTCGCTAACCCAACTATGAAGTCCTTGTAAATTGTGTCCCATTTCTACTCCGGTATGGCGTGAGAAAAGAGAAGGCCAGTTGGATGTTGATGTTTGGCCTTCACCTTACGAAACTCTAAATAACATGACACAAACTGAGCCACGTATCTCAGAAGTCCTCTCCAGGTGGTAAAGTTTTCTCAGGTGGCGTGCATCTTCTTCACCCCGAGATGGGATGAATAAGGTGCACGATGAGCCTATGTCAAAATATTCTGTCTCAAACCTCCATCTCTAGGAAAATAAATCCGACCTTTGTGCTGAGAAGACCTTCTGTCTCTAGTGAAAATACATCAAACTTCCCTCAAGGAGTCTCGAGAGTCAATCTTTTCTTTGGATGCAAGGTATAAAATTTCGTGAGGAAGTTGCTGCAAACTCCTACTCCACAAATTGGTACCCACTGAAGTAGCCATCACCACATGTCTCTGTCTACTCAAGGCATCTACAACCACATTATCCTTCCCCTTCACATGATCTATATCAATATAGTACTCACAAAAAAACTCCATCCGAATTAATTTGTAATTTGGGCATGAATTTGGGGTTTCCCCTTCCTTCTATTTCTCCACGGTCATGTTTTCCCACAAAATTTTGTCCAAACATCCGTTGAAATAATGTCCTTTACGATTGGATGCAGCCCATGGGTCTTTTTGGTGAAACTTGTAACTTTTTTCACATTTGTAAAAATACCAAATTGGTCATGTGGCCCCGATAGTATCTAATTGATTATTCAACAAACATGAAGCAAAGCGAGGAAAAATTCTTACTTTGACATCGAAGATGCACACGTGATCGTTTTTTCAAGACAAAGGGAGAGGCGCAGATCGTTGGAACATTTTGAAGACTTTTGCATATTTGTGAAAAGGACAAAAGTTATAAATTGATTCAAAACCCCGCAGAGGATAGAGTGATGTCACATGTTTGAGTCATCATTTGAAAATTCAAAGTAGGGAAGTGGGTCGGCGGAACACTTTGGAGTTTTTAAGCTCTGTTTTCAAATGATGTAAAGGTATAAAAGTGATTTGTGACTCCGATGGGGCCCACATCAAAAGTTGGAAGTGAAGAGGCGGGTCACTGGAGCATTTTGAAGTTTTTTGGCCTGCTTCAACTCAAATATTTTCCATGTGGAGGGCCTATGCTCATTTTAGGATCCGCCTCTAGGTCCTACCTTTATAGTTGTGCCAAGGAGACACGTGGAGGCTTCGCTAGTTCCTCTTTATACTTATACTTCTCAAGAAATTTTCTAAATCCCTGGGACATGTGGACCTACCCCTAAACTTTACTTTTCAAAGAGCGTCAAAGCGACATGTGGAGGTTTGCATTGGATCTTCCCATACTTAAACTTTTCCAAGTTTCTGGTGCAACTTTGTCAAACCCGAGACACGTGGAAGGCCCATGCTTGTTTGGGAGTCCTTATTTTGAGCTTCATACCAAAAACACACCGAAGAGACACATGGAAGATTCTGCTGGCCCTACCCATACTTAGACTTTTCAATGGCTGAGGAAACTTTCTCGGACCCTAGGCACGTGGCACCTTCTGCTGGTCCTTAAACTCTTTCAAAAACTTTTTCGAGTAAGAAACATGGAGAGCCCACATTTGTTTTGGGTCTCCACTTTTAGGAACTATATCAAAAATGCACCAAAGAGACACATGGAGGCTTTCATTCACTCCTCTTTTTACTAAGACTTTTTCAAAGGCTGAGGCAATTTTCTTGGGCCCAGGGCATGTGGAGATCCTACACTTGTTTGAGGTCCCACCTCTAAACTTCATCTTTAAAGTTGCACCAAATAGACATGTGGAAGCTTCCATTGGACTTTACCATACTCGAATTTTCAGCAACCGGTGCAACTCTCTAGGGTTCTGAACACGTGGAGGGCCCACGCTCATTTGGGAACCTACCTCTGGACTTCACCTTTGTAGTTGCGCTAAGGAAACACGTGGAGGTTTTTGCTGGCTCCTCCTTGCACTTATCCGACTCAGACTCACAGCATAGGAATGTGGTATAATCCATGCAAGGAAACTCGGACTCACAATGCATAAATGCAAGTATCCATGCGAGGGAACTCATTTCTCAAGGTGTATTCTCGAGGGTGAAAAGGATTGTTTGTCAGGTCCAGCCATATGGAGCCACCTGTGAATTATTAAAAAGGGGATTTCTTGCATGACAGAATAAAAGAATGATTATAAGGACTGTCAAAAAGTTATGACATGTCTTCCTAGTCATGATTGAGGGTCTAAGAAATGTCATCAATTCATGATTTATCCACTGCAACTTTTGGGTGTAAACTTGTTAAACATCACTTTCTGGAACAAACTTGTAACAAAAAAAAATTCCTTGAATATTCTTCTTTTGGGGGGAAATTTGGGATGAGTGAGTGAGTGAAATTGTATAAATGCAATGAGAATACTCTTGCAAAAGGTTGGGGGTTAATTTTTTTGAGAAAATTTGAGAAATCCCATCTTCTGAGAGACCATCCGAGAAACGTGTTAATCTCTTGTGTTTTAGATTTGATCACGTCAAGGTGGTTTTAAGTGTATATCCATTGACAAGCTGTAATATTGTTCAAGAAACTTTCCAATGGTGATAAATCTAATAGATCTTGAATTAATTAGTGTTGATAATGAGCAAAATTGTGTCTTCTTTTATTTCGAATGTATTCAAATGGTTTTAATGTTCTGTTACAATATTATGTTAAAATCCATCTGAATCACTCAAGATATCGTCCCTGTGATATTATAGTGGCATTTGTAATTTAATTATGAGAAGATCCTTCATCCTGTAATGAAATAAACAATTTAAAATCACTTTACTATCATTTTGTTGATAAAGATTGTTTGTAAGTCTATGAGTGTATCTTAGGCGTGATGAACCAATGATCTTCAATGTTTAATTGAGTCTTTAACTTGATCCTTTATGTTGAATTCTTTAAGAGTGTGTGAAACCGTGTAGATATGGGCCTCCATTGATGCACACCTTCTGAGTTAAAGGAATATTTTGGCTATTCTGAAGCTTTCGTTGTTGAGTTTTCCAATTATTATAGAGGTTCTCAAAGATCTAGTGAAATCAACTTCATCTTGCTTAATTCCCCACCAAAAATTTCAAATAACCATGAATCCTACTTGAAGTACCCCTATTTGTGCTATGTATCCAAAAATGAAAAAATTCTATTCCCAAAATATACATAAGCAAGAAGTTTTTAAGTGTCTTTAGTAACCTGAACCTTGTTTAGAAAATATCTCCATTCTTTAGAAGTGACAACTTGTGTGAGTTAAATTGTGGTGTATTGATCATATTTTCTCAAGGTTCCCTTGAAAATTGTGCAAAGAAGGATCCCTTTATGTCCTTCACCGACAGAGATTACAAAATGGGTCCTCTCACCCTGGTTGAAAGGCATGACCTAAAGTAGTGAGGATAGATCAAATCCTTAATGAAGGTGCTATCCATTTCTCTAATGCCTGAGTGACAAAGAGTCAGTTGAATCCCCTCCCCAGCTACAAAATGACTTATACCATGATTTTTCTATCTCTAAGTATCTTGTTAAATCTGTGATGTTGCTCATCTTCCAAAGGAGAATCAATTTGGATACCAACAAAATTGATAATTTCTTCTATGCGGTAAAGAAATGGTTTACTGTTAGTAGACGATATAGCTAGGCTCAACATTTCTGATATTTGGAATATGGTTTTCCTCTACCTTATGAGGTACATTACTCTTGAAGTGAATTATAGAAATATATTTACTCACCATCTTACTATACTTAATATATTTAGGCATAAGATTGTTATGAGCCTTTCCTTTTTCTTGTTTAGTTCTCTCTTTCGTCGGTCAATGATTTTCGGTAGGGAAAGATTGATACCCGATACACCATGGTGTAATTATATTTTATTTTTAATAATGGTAAAACAATGGTGGAAAAGGAATTAGATCCCAAAGCGGGGATTCAAATGATAATTGTACTCTTCGACCGTATGAACAAGGCGAGGAGAAAGAAGAGTATAAAACTCATGGGAAGGGAAATCTTGGTACTAAGGTTATAGCTTCTCTGATTAATATGAAAGGGGAGTCATCTAAAGGGAAAGAGAGAGTGGAGTTGGGTTGGAATGTGGCTTTTGATAAAATTTCTCTCATGGTGAGTCAGGTGGAAAGGGATATGGAGGCCATAGGATAAGTTGGAATATATATGGGAGAAAGTGTCATGCACTGCATCAATACCTCTAAGAAAATTTTTATCACCCAAAACTTTATTAGGGAAGATATGGTAGAGATCAAAATTTTGGTTTCGGAGTTACAGGGGTGTATGGTCAAGCTAGAGCAGGGACACAAAGTTTACAGGTATAATCTCCATCTCATTAGTTTTGATGAGGAAGATCAGGTTGAAGATGACATCCCTATCATGAGCGAGCAGGATGATCAGATGAAAGGACAGGAAGAGCGTTAACCGAAGGAGTACAAATGTTTGAAAACTAACTAGTCCCTTAGATCTTGGAGATTTTGTTTGACTATTTGTGGACTATATCATTTGGGATGTTTTCCCCTCCATGTTTTACGATTTTTTGTTGTATTAATCTATTGGACTGTAGTTTGGGATAAGTTGTTTTAGCCCTTTTTATCATGTTTCTTTTTTTTTGTTCTTGGTGATGCTCACGATGCATTCTATTATAAGGTTTTTGAGTTCCTTAATCCCTGTATAAAGTAACCAATCATTATGTTAACGTATATTTAATAAACCTTGTTAATAGTAATTTTTTTAATGACATTTTAAATTAAACAAGACTGAGCGGCAAGTTCATGCCTTAGGGTTGGGAGATGTGCTAGATGTGTGATTTTTTTAAAAGTTGTCTATAATTATTTTCATTACGTGCTTTATATTGCTAAGAACAACCAATTTATTATTTTTATAAAAGTAGAATGTAACAATACTTAATGTATAAAATATGCACATACGGTATGCCGACATCCACATAATGCTAAAAATAGAATGCCCCTATGTAATGATTTTGAATGCATAAAATATGTATATACTTTAATTCTCAATTTAAATGTTGCACATAATGTAAATACCCACGTTAAAATTCCGATAGAAGACAAAATAAAAAATAAAATCATGCATCAAATATATAATTGTTTTGTAAAACATAGATCGATCTAGAATCATATTATGCTTGAAAATAATGTAGCAATATAGTCGAAATTTTGAAATACATAATATGTTATATTTTTAGGTGCAATAAAAAAAAACCACCATGATTTTACAAGTTGAACATGCCTACATAAAGATATGAAAACATGAGAGTATTCAATCCAAAGTTGGCTCAATATACAATATAACTAGACCCATATGCTAAGCCGTTAAGGCAAAAGCGGACACCGATAAATCCACACATTGTTGCTCTCATGAATAAAGAGCTAAACAAATTGATAGAGACATGCGTTATATTTCCAATCAAACACTCTAGTTGGGTTATAAACTTGGTGTTGCTCGAGAATGAAGAAAGGAGAGATTAGATTGTGTGAAAACTTTCAAGACTTGAACATGGCATCTCTCAAAGACCATTATTCACTCCCTTCATTAGAGAAAATATTACAAGTGGTAGCCAACTCGGAAATATTTTCCCTCGTAGATGGCTACTTAGGGTATAATCAGATAATGGTGAAAGAAGACGATCAGTTTGAAATGGCTTTCACCACTAATCTGGGCACCTATTCCTACAGGAATATTCCATTTAGACTATCAAATGTTTGGGCCAATTTCCAAAGGGAAATGGATATGTCATTATCAACAAAATAGTGCTAGTGTATCTTGACGATATCACTGGGTTCTCTAAAAACGTAGCAAATCACCTCTTTCATCTAAGATTTTGGGAATTGTTATATGATCATGTGTGCATGATTTTGTTTTATTATTAAATCATAGCACTATTCTGCAGGTCCCTAATTCCCAACTATTGGGGTATTACAAATACTTGTTTTATATATTATTGATATTCATTCAATGACAGGAGAGATATATGTGAATCGACCCATGTTCAAAAATATTTTAATAAAGATCATATCCCACTTTTAAATGTCATTTCTATACTAATAAAACATAAACCTTCACTTGGGATAAAGTATAACAATCAAACCTTTATATGTGCCTCTCTAAGTACATAGTTTTTGTTTTACAAGTTAATTTTATTTAAAGAACAATTGAACCAATATTTGATTCCACCATGAAATGGTATGCCTATGCCAAGAAAAATTAAACCAATTCTTGAGGGAGTCTAAAATAAGTCATAAATATTAAGGTATCTTTCCAAGGACTTGATTTGATGTGTTTTATGGCCCTCACAAAAAAGAGAAACAAAACAAATGTCTATTCCGCATGCTTAAACTTCTTGTTCATGGATGGTATAATAAGTAATAATACTTTAAGTACTATTTGACGTACATAGTTTTATGTTTTGGTATTGGATAAAATTTACGGCGAAATAGAACCTAGATCCCATCCCACGCAAAAATGGCATATGATACCAACATGGTCATGAAGGCTAGTAAAGAGATACCTTGATCAAATCATGTCTTGGTTGGAATGACATCTTTAAATTACTTTTACGGAAGTAAAAATCCACATTCGATTAAAAAATCAATCAAGTCTTGGTTGGATGTCATGGTCCATGAAAATATATTATGATCCTTATGCCATTTGAGGTGAGACCACACTAGAGGTGGTCCTCTAACTACCATAATGGGCGGGTTGTTTGGAGATGTGTATGTTTGTTACCTTTCTACCCGGAGTTTGATATGCTTATTCATTACATCTCACTATTGCTTGACGACTCTACAAAACTTACGAACCATACTAGGTCGACATAACCCTTCAATACATCTTGAAATTGTTTCAATGTACTGTACAAAACCTCATATTTTACTATCATCGTAACATTACACCGTTTTTTGTTCAAGTGTATATATAAAACCTCATATTTTACTATTACCATAACATTACATCATTTTTTGTTCAAGTATGTATATATAAAACCTCATATTTTACTATCAAGTAACATTACATCGTTTTTTGTTCAAGTGTATATATATCATACACTTTCACAAAAGACGATGTAATGTTATAGTGATAGTAAAATATGAGGTTTTGTAGAGATGTTGAAACAATTTCAAGATACATTAAGGGTTATATATATGATGTAGAAAACTACACTACATGAACTCCTCATGTCCACCAAAAGTTAATACGAGCGGTTCTGATCTGTCATGCCCACCAAAAGTCAATATGGCTGCGATAGAAAGAGCCCACTCGCCAATAGGGTTGTTTCATCATACCAAAACTTAGCATATGGTAATAAAAATACAATTCAAATCTCGATTTCGAGTCTCTCTTGGTGGACAACTAGTGATTGAATTATGAACCAATGCCAATCATTTACATATTGTATTCTTTCCTTCATACCATTTAGATTTCATTTATCTATGTGCTTAAGAATAAATAACACTACGGCTGTGAGTCTGCATGGCAGGTTTAATTGAATTGATTTCATTTATGTTCGAAGAAAATCACTTATATTACATGTTTGCAACAAAGACAAATGCTGGTAATTATATAGATTTATGTAAAACCCTCTCCTACGCAAGACTTTAAAATATAAGTTAGAAAGAGACATGTTTAGGCCAAAGCGGTATATATTAAAATACTTAATCTGCAGGCCATAACAAAAAAAAATTTAAATGCGTTGTTCATAACACCATTTCAGTTTCGAATAACCTTAAAAGAGGATAGGAACATATACAAAAAAATTTGTGAGATGATATATCATTGAATTCCAATATTTCTTTAAAGTTTTTATTTATCTAATTTTTTTTTATATCAAACAAAGTTTAAATATTTAAAAATAGTAGGTTTTTTTTTTTATATTACAAAATTAATATAATTGATGAAACATTTTTTTAGAATACATTTCCTCTCTTATTTACATATTAAACTTATTATGATATTAGATTAATTAGTTGTTATGGTGTAAGTATATTTTCATGTTTATTAATTGTTTATATATAAATTGTGCCTTCTTGATGGCTGCTCTTTTCTTTGTTTGATGTTTAATATGTTTTTTTGTGTTTCATTCTTATTTCTATTATATCTTTCTTTTTTGACTCGTTATTTCCTCTTTAAAAATGTTTTTCTTTAATTTTCTTGTTTTCTTCTTTCTCTCTAGTTTTTGCTTATGCCTCCTTAAATTAGTGGTTTGTAAGGACTTTAATGTAATATTTACATGACTATTTTGAAAGGTAATTCAAACCTTTTATAAACACAAGAGAGAGAAAACAATAAAATGTACTCAAGGCAAACTTCCAACCCCAATCCATATGGACAACAACTAGAAGCACCTATGTCCACCAAAGGTACGTAACCATTCGAAAACACCGTGATGGCCACATGGTCCAAAGCCCATAAAAAGGTCCTAAGCCTCCAACCAATACAGAATAATAGGGAAACACCCCAAAAAAAAAACATACCATGGGAAGAAAAGAGGTGGAGAAGGCCACTATGGATGGACCAAAATAAAAATGAGTCTGGAAAAGAAAAAATCCTACTCCTTTGAGAGACAAATATTGTTATCTCTTAAGGAAGTTGTCCACCATTGATGTTAATCTTGTCTTGGATATTACAAAATATATATTCAATAAAAGAACATGTTTACGAGTGGTGAATTTTGAGACTTTAATATTATTTTTAATGTAGAAATGAAATTATAGGGAAATTGTATTCTTTCAGCAAATGCCTTAAAATATAATATTATTTTTAGATCATAAGTAGATTATTAACATTGAACCTCATTCAAGACCATTCAAATGGACCAATTAAGAAGATCCAACTATTTTGGTATAAAAATATATAACTAAGAAGAAAACATATTTAATTGAACCATAATATTTCGGGAAAAGTATATCCTTCTAAGCAATGACTTAAAATTTAATAATTTTTTCATCAAGTGGTGCATTATTGAATACTGAAATTAATTAAAAATATTTCATGTGTGGAATGATTAAAGCTATGGAAACTAATGATTTAACTTAAATTGGTTAATATCTCAAGCGGGTGGTAGCCGATTGTAAATTATCATAATAAATTAGTTTGCAAAGATAATTGCATCAATATTGGGAATAACCATTAAGAAATGATAAAAATATGATAATCGAATATAGATAAATCACTTGTAATGAGATATATAAGACAACATAGATTCTATAGTGCTCTATGTGATGATATGGGTTGGTGTGATGGGTGGAATAATTTGGAAAATGGCCTAACAAAACCTCGTTATTGAAATTGTTCCTTTAATTGTTCCATGGACCAAAGTAAATGGCATGGGCCAAAGTGTACCCCTTATGGCCCATTTTTATACTTTCAGCTCCTAAATTATTTTTGTTTCTACAATCTTTCATTGGCTATTATTTTCTCTTATTTGGACCTTTGATGATATTGGATTCTCACTCTGTAACTAATTCATTCTTAAAAACCCTAGATGGTGAGAAAATATTGCAAAATAAATGTTAGGTTGGTTGTGGGCACCCTCGTGTATCGTCGTCATTGCCACTACTTCGAAGAGGAATCAAACCTCACATCATTCTTACCTAGCATGTGATCTCTATAATATATGTAACCAAATAAATATTCATAATCTTGTGACAATAAGATTGTACTTGCACTTTTTCCCTAGATTGACTTGGAATGATGATGTGTTCCTTAGATTTGGTACCTAAGTGGATAATTTCCATAGAAAGATGAAATAGAGTACATGATAATGAGTAATTAGAGTACATGATAATTATAATGAGTTATGAGTTTGATATCCATTATCTAGTTATCAAAATAGTAGCAAACTTAGATATCCTATAGTTTGTTAAAATTCTCTAGTAAAGGGGATAAATTTTGTTAAACATTCATTCTTGGCTATAGTGATTTTTCATAGAGAATATGATAATATGTGGTATTTATAATTTCAAATGAAGTTATAAAATCTATCAATTATAGGTAAACGCTCAAAATTATCATAACACTATATGTTGCAATAATGGTTCGATTGGGTTAATTAGATTTTCCTATTAAGCAAACAATGTGGATGTTTGGTTTCTTTGAATATGTATACAAGCTCATATAAATTCACATATACAAATACTCATTTTCAAGTATCATAAAATAGTTCCTAGAATTAGTTTTTCAAGTCATAAATGAGGCTAGTACAAGTAGATCTTATTTACTGTTTCTCACTTCATTATTCTAGTAGACACTTTTGGGATATTATTAATTAATGCAATAAATAACTATAATTTTTGGAGGACTTGGACATTCATAAATATTAGCCTCCATATTGCACCTAATGTTTTCATATGACACCACGTTGATGGGTTCTTGAATAATAGAAAAATAAAATACTATTAAATATCTAATGAAAAAATAATCTCTCCAAGCCATACAAAGATTTCAACATAAGATTAGTCCCCTTTGAAACAATGTACGAAATGAGAACAATGATGGAGCAGGAAGTAAAGTTTTTTTAATCTTAGGGACATGCGTGGGTTCATGGGCTTGGTTCGCCCCTTCCTCCCTAGCAAGATATTTTAGGAGAAAAGACAGGTATGGGCTCACAAGGTAACAGGAGTTCTCGATATGTTATTGTTGGTAAGGCTAGTCCATTTAGACTATTCTCCACTTCCTATGATGATAAGGGTCCTTCATTCTTGGTTCTGGTGGATTTATTGAAACATATATAGATATATTTAAATTTGGTTTACAATTAAGGTTCATGGGCTCCCACCCTAACATTGAGGTACCGAGAAATTGGACGAGAGAGGAAATTGAGGAAAAAGGAAACTTAGAGGTTGTTGCTTTGGAGCAGAGTCCTATTTCACTTTATACATGAAGAATATTTTGTTGGTGTTTTACATGAGGGCCCTTAGTTAGATTGTAGAACATTCTTGAATCGAGTAAATGGACAATAGGAAATTTCCATCACTATCCCTTATGCTTTTCCTCTATGGGTTAGGTGCGCCTCGTTGTCCTTGGATTTTTGGCTCCAGGATGTGATTCTGGGCATTACTAGGGATTTAGGGGTCCCCCTAGTGATTGATCCCACCACCAAATATTTTTCTAGGATGATACATGTGAAGTTCTACATTACCATGTATATAGATAAACTCGCTCGTTCCTTCATTACGATTGTAAAAAAACACAAAGTTTGGACTCATAAGATAGTTTATAAGGACTCAAATATCTATTTTTTTAACTATTTGTATGTGGTTCATGGTGTTGGGTGTTGTTCAGCTCTGTGGACTTAGATGAGGAAGTAAAATGGAGATGGAATAGTGTTCTGGGTGTTTGTGCCTAGGATCAAAGAACCCCAGTGGTGACGTGCGACAGGGAGTAGATTACTAAAACTTTGTGCTTCCCAAACTCAAGAGCCATGTAGAAGGTTGGAATCGGCTTGATTGTGTAGACGCGTTCTGAATCGGTGACCGGGGAAAGTGAATGGGTCTATAGAGATGATCGAGACTGATTCTATGATATACGCCTCCACTCGGTAGAAAATTCATTGGATAAGGTGACCAAGACATGAAATTAAGTGAAGTGAGATAAGCGTGACCAACCCACTTCAACTTGGTAAACGTGGATAATTCAATACTTGTAGCTTTACCTCTATATCTATGCAAATGTATCAAGTGTAGATTATTTCATCCATTAATGCCTAATGAAATAGGTACCAAAAGGAAAGTACAATAATGCTTGAACAATATTTTTTCAACATGAACTATATGTAAAGAAATACATAGAATTGAGATTTTTGCAAATCTATCTAATTTTACAAAAAAAAATCTAAAGTGAACTTGAATCATACCTGAAATTACAAAATATGTTACGAGTTAAAATCAAATCTGTGTAACAATCACATATGTTGGCAACCTATTGAGCAAGAAAAATATTGTTGAGGGGTTTCATTTTTTCTAATCTGTGACCATTAATTTTCTTGACAATGAGTAGCTCGGTGGGTCATAAATAATGGCCCTAAAACTACATTAAATATTTTTCTGCACAATTCTATATATGGTAAAATATTTCAGAAACCAAGTTATGGTTGGGGAAAATTTTGTTGGCTTGGATGACCAGAAGGAAGTAGAAATCGGTGATTTTATTTTCAACATATTACATTACAATAAGTCATGGGGAGCCAAAGATTATCAATTGCGAATGAATCAATTTATGAAACATGTGTTTTGTATTATTACGAGTTGACAATGTCATTATTGTGCATGGTATTTTATCTGATGAAAATCCCTCATAAAATAACACAATGCACAGCCCATAAACATAATGTTAATCTTGGAGCCTAAATGGAACCAGATATGAAGAGCATACAAAACATACCAAAATACATACCTACTCGCCATCATAAACTCTATGATGGTCCATGGGCATCCTTCCCTGTCATTGAGTAGAATCTCTAGCTTATTGGTTTTTTTGAGCCGATGAGACTCATGGTTTTTGAATAGTCCAAGTTCATAACAAGGCCATTAATTCTCAAGCCATCTTATATGGAAAAAACTATGATCCTGTCTCACTTCTTTGCTTAATTGTGGCCTATTTTTCCATCTTCGGTGAGTGGGTGCCACATTCCCAAGCCGAATCTGCGAGAAGGTGAATTCAAATTGATTCCTAGACAATCAATTCCCTAGCTATTACACCAAATCATAGAAGAAATCATGTCAACTTTACCCATGAGTCCCACCATGCGTTTTGGATCTAGATGAATACGTAACAAATGAAATTAATGTTTTTTGCAGCTAATTGAATTGAATAAGAAAATTAAGATTTAGTATTAAACATAAAACCCTTTTTTATAACATTCCACCAATGCATAGGAAGCACCATTCTTAACATAAGGAAAATTAGGCCCTCTACACCATTCCTATAGCTTTGTATCATAGATCAAAACCAGGCCTTCTTTCATGCCTCTAACACATCTCCCATTCCTCCTTGACAAATCATCAATTGACCCTCCAACTTGCACAATGCGAGACATAAGTTCCCACTATAACACAACAAAATTTACCACATCATCCATACTCAAAAGAGATGGAATGGGAGGAGAATTAATCCTACCATATGAATCCTTCCTTGCATCATACTTACACAAAGACAATTCAACTACACAGGCTATACAAAATATAAATATAAGACCCCATGACACACCCAAGTATCTATCTTTGGGTCATATGAATCCATAAAAATCACTTATGCATACGGTTACACGAGAGAATCTATTTTTTCTACCAAACTTGAGCTCCCCAATTACATAAAATATCGCATCTACAAAAACCCCTAGGAAGGCATACCATTTTTGGGCATATTCGAATTGGGCCTCCATAAATCAAGGTCTGAAACATATTCCTCTTCCTTAACTTTTGGGACATGTGTATATGGTTCGATGACAAGAAAGGAAGAGTTTTGTCCCAAAAAGAACAACAAAGGTATCCTAATATTGAAAATTGTAACTTACCCCACTACAAAACGGAGTATCCATCCAAATGCCATGATTGTATGATGTCTTCATAGTTTTTAAACACAATCTAAATGAAATCCATGTAATCTCTAGAGATCACAACAACCTGCAAATAAGAAAATCTACCATCGGGACTATCAGGAATGCCAAACCCCTATTGGGCTTATCTTTTTCAGATTCTTCATCTCACTTGAGCTCCACCCAGAAGTGTCAAACCCTTGTTGGGCACCATTAAAATATGATCCAGTCACCATTTTTCCAGAATCAAAAATTGGAAAAACACCCAATTCAAACCAACGATTCCCAAATACAAAATCAAAGAAAGCTGGGTAAGAGTGAAGAAGAAAACCACAGGATATCAGAGGCAGTGACTGTCTTGCAAATGAAACTAGGAGAAAAAATTATGTAGGAAACTGAAAAACTATCTCATGCACTGCATGTGCTTTGAGCCACGTAGAGGACCTGACTATGGCTCCCACCTTTCCAGCTGTTGTGGATATCCCGTGAAAATTTGATGGAAATATTTCTAGAAATATATCCATCCAGTAGCACAATGCAGATAGCAAAATAACTTTGCACCCTCTGATTTCAATGTATCCTGACAAATAATTCTGCAGCCTATGATTTCTTACATTTGTCAGAATCAATAGGTCTATCTTAACTACAAGAACGCCTCTGACGTAATAATAGATGGTATTTATAATTTCTAATGAAGCTATAAAATCTATCAATTATAGGTAAAATCTCAAAATTATCATAAAACTTTATGTTAAAATAATGGTTTTGATTAGGTTAATTATATTTTCATATTGCAAACAATTTGAATCTTTGGTTTCTTTGAATATTTATAGAAGCTCATATAAATTCACATCTACAAATTCTCATTTTCAAGCATCATAAATTTGTTCCTACAATTAGTTTTTCAAGTCATAAATGGGGCTACTAGAATTAGATCTGAATTTTGTTTCTCACTTCATTATTCTAGTTGACACTATTGGGAAATTATTAATTAATGCAATAAATAACTATGATTTTTGGAGGATTTTGGAAATTCAATAAATATTGCCCCCCATATTACACCTAATGTTTTCATATGACACCCTGTTGATGGGTTAATGAATAAAAGAAAAATCAAATACTATTAAACATCTATTGAAAAACTAATCTCTCGAAGCCATACAAAATATTCAAAAGAAGATTAACCCCCTTGAAACAATGGAAAGAAATGAGACCGATGATGGGAGTGGGAGGTAATAAAATTTTAAATGTGAGGGACATGTGTGGGTTCATGGGCTTGGTTCGCCCCTTCTTCCCTAGCAGGATATTTTAGGAAAAAAGATAGTATGGGCTCACAAGGGAATAGGTTCTCGATATGTTAATGTTGGTAAGGCCACTATGTTTACATTGTTCTCCCCTTCTTATGACGATGAGGGTCCTTCATTTTTGGTTCCTGGGAATTTATTGATGCATATGTAGATAGATTTAAAAAATTTAGAGTGAAGGTTTGTGGGATACCACCTAACATTGAGGTAGCGAGAAAGCTGAATGAGAGAGGAAATTCAAGAAAAATGGAAACTTAGAGGTTGTTACATTGCGATAGGAGTCTGCTTGTTTCACTTTTTACATGAAGAATATTTTTAAATGTTTTACATGAGGGATGTTAGTTACATAGTATAACATTCTTGAATCGAATAAATGGACAATAGGAAATTTCCATTACTATTCCTTATGCTTTTCATATGTGGGTTAGGCTCTCTGTCTTTGCCCTTGGAGTTTTGGCACCCGGATGTGATTACTTGCATAATTAGGGCTTTAGGGGTCCCCTTGTTATTGATCCCACCACTAAATATTTTTCCAGGATGATACATGTCAAGTTCTACATTACCATGTATATAGATAAACTCGCCCCTTCCTTCATTAGGATTGTAACAAAACACGAGTTTGGAGTCAGAAGATAGTTTATAAGGAATCAAATATCTATTGTTTTAAATATTTATATGCGGTTCATGAAGTTTGGTGTTCTTTAGCTCTGTGGACTTAGACGAGGAAGGAAAAAGGCTTGATAGTTACTTGAATCATGGTTAAGTCAGTGTTGACTTAATAGAGTTATGGGGTTTGTTCCTAGGATTAGAGAACCCCGGTGGTGACATGTGGCAAGGAGCATATTAATAAATGTGTTCTTCCAACTCAAGAGCCATGTGGAAGGTGGGAATCAGCTTGATTGTGTGGACATGCCTAAATCGGTGAATTGGAAAGTGAATACATTTATAGAGATGACCAAGAATGACTTCTATGATATAGGGCTCCACTCAGTGGAAAATTCATTGGATAAGGTAAGTGGTAGCCCTAACCAAATTATGGAATTTGAGTTAATGGTTGACGACACTATGACATCCCCTATTCTATTGGATGTTACTGTTTTGGCATGCCTGCAGGTTAAAAATTGAATCATGTCACATCCCGTCAAAGGGATTTTGACCCATCCAAAAGTGCCAAAGAAAATTTGCCCGTAATTAAAAAAATCTAAAAATTATTTGACAATAAGGAAGTTTAGGATTTTATTTAAATTTTCAATAGAAGGGAAACCTTTCAAATTTCCCGTCGATCGATTCAACATATACAGTTTAAAATCCTAAAGTAAACTCGTTAACAAAGTAGCCCTGGTTTTAGACTACAGTCGTCATCTTTCTTCCAGTTCAAATAACAATAGTGCTGAATTGTAATTTGTTGATCATTTGATTTTCTTTATTCACAAATTTTGAGGACTGCAACAACCTACAACGGCTGATCTGATGTTACAAGTCTTATCAACATTTCGTTAACCCATACTTCAAAGTTAATTTAAAAACAAGTACATTCATTTGTCATCCACGATCCACGTTGCATTCGGAATCGGTAGGAGAGGTATTTTGTAGGTTGTAGCACACCAATCTCGGTGTCTGTGTATTTAAGTCCATTGCATGAAGTACACCATAGTTTCTCTTTGAGTTCATGTCATGTCATATATTAGGTCATGAGAAAAAATCGAGTTTTAATAGACTATTTCTTTGTGCATGTTTTTATCCTTTATAAATTGGATTATTACTATATGATTCCACCTTCAGCTCCATTATTTAATAAAAAATTATATTTATGTTTTTCTAATTTGTAATTTTTTACACAAGGAACGGATTTATGCTTGAGGTGAATGCATCATGAATCCATCATTATTCTTCTAAGTATTTCCATACAAATATTTATCCCTCTAATTTAATCCAATAAACCCAAATCACCAATCCAAGTTCAAAAAATAAGCTAACATTTTTGATGTTTTTTTGGCATTTTGGTAAAAAATATTATGTATATCTACACATATAAAATTAAATACTTTCTCATATTCTTTTTAAATAAGAATTAATGTTTAGTATCTTGTATCTAATCATAGATATTAGATCCTTGCCACTCATTTTCATTAATATTTGTGTAATTTAGAATCTAATGTATTATTATATTTCTTTTAGAGTTTAGATGAAGACCACAATTATTCGGCCAAAAGAAAATAGGGACAACTTTCAATTATAGCCCAATACTTTGAAATACATGCTTCATACGAATAAAGGTGTCCCATCTTGAATAATGTACGATTAATAGTTTACTATTAAGAGGCAAACTATAGGACTTTGACATCATGACATGATTTTACTAAACATAATTTCTTAGAATGAATATATTTACATATAATTCATTTTAAGAAAATATAAAAACATGTTATAAAAGGAATAAAATTGTATAAAATTTTTATTATAAAATCTAATGTATCCTAACATTTTTATATGATTTGAGTGTCATTGTAAGTTTCTTTCTCATCCCTTACTTTCATCTATGTATAAAAAGGATTTAAATTTTATTTAGAAAATAAATCAACTTATTGTTATTGAGTTGTATCGAATAACTAAAATTTGTTTTAGTTTAATATTAAGATTGTTATGAGCTTACAAATTGTTTCTTATTTTAAATTTTGGTAGGGTCTTTGTGAATAAGTAGATTCTCTACTAATTAGACTTCACACCATGTAATTCCAATTTATGATCTAACCCAAATACATCAACGAGATAGTATAATTTGATAGCAGTAGTAAAAACAATAATTGTTCAACTATTGTTTTATGTTTATAAATACCTTACATGTAACATCATTTTGAAAACTTCGAGTTTGATATTTATTTGTATTATTTCATTGAATAAGTGTTCATGTAAGTTGTGACAAAATGGCTTCCATTGGTGGTCTTAAGAATGATAAAAAGTAATTATCAATTGTAGATGCTTTTGGTATCCCTCAACATTCTAGTCAACAATGTCATACGGATCCTCAAAATAAAGGATGGAACAACTCAATCTATGTATGATGTCATGATCTCTCTTTTAACGGAGATGTATTTATAATTGATAAATTTTGTTGGATTTGGAATAGACGAGGCTTTTGTAATGAGGGGTATTCATGAAGATTTTGTTATCTCCTTTTCCCCGGAAAAATTGATTAAACAAGACCCTACATAGATAATCTATGGGTTGGCTCATCACGTGAACCACATTTCAAATCAAAAATTGATCCCAAATCCAGGAGCGGAAGACTTGAAATGGAGGAGTAGGGTCGAGAAAATGGGGCCGAATGACATTAAGAGAGATCAAATCTCGACACTAGAAGATTGAATCAAGGGCTCAATGTTTCAGACTTCACATATGATTCAACACAAGACTGGAACCACCCAAGTATAAACAAACTCACGGAAGGCGCCATGTGTCAGCTCAGCATAATTCCAAAAGAGGCATCCAAAGAGTAGCTCCAAAATGAGCATGGGCCAACCACGTAGTCCAAGTTAAAAGGTGGGATAGAGCAGGCCAAATCGATAATTAAAATGTCATAGGCCAGTAGAAGCTACCACATGTCCCAATGGTGCACGTTCAGGTTGAAGCTAAATCTAGAGAACCAAACAAGTGTCAGACCTCGACGTGTCCCAAATCTGAGGAGGGGTAGAGTCAATAGCTAAAAATTCAAAAAAGGGGACAGAGTGGGCCTAAAACGACTAATTATAAAAGTGTCAGTGGAAGAAACCACGTGTCAAATCGGTGTTGCTTCAAATGTAAAATCAAAAGTGGGTTTCCAAATGAGCACGAGGCTTCCAAGTGTCTAGGGTCCAAAAGAGTCAAAAACACGTATAATAAAGGCATTGGCTTGAATTGGCTAAGTATAGAAAGCCAATGGATGGTGCCACGTGTTTCATCAGCACAAATTCAAAGGCGCGACCCAAAGCGAGAGACTCAGATGAGTGCGGGCCTTCCACATGTTCAAGAGCCTAGAAAGGTAGAAGTGGTAACTGAATTGACTAAGTATAGAAGGGCTAGCGGCGAGCCACATGTCATCTGGCATAACTTCAAAGGTTAAAACTCAAGGGACTGACTCAAATATGTGTTGAGCCTCCATGTGTCCGGGGTATGACTTATGGTCCCACCAAGACAAAAGGGACTTAACCAAATACAAATTAAAGAACAAGCCATTGAAGGGGCCACGTGTCTCTTGAAACACTTTCAAGAGGAAGATCCAAAGGAAATTCCCAAATGAGTGCCAACCCACCACATTTCCTAGAGTTTGAAGAGGTAAATTCGGCCATTGAAAATCCCAAAAGCAAGCAGAGGCCTCCATGTGTCTCAACCGCTCAACTTCAAAGGTAAAATCTAGGGGCAGTTTTCAAATGAGTGTGAGGCCACCACATGTCTCGGGTCGGACACGTGTCTTCACCAATAGGAAGAGCTCAAGAAAAATATAAAGGAATACGGAGGAGCCCGAAGAAGCCACCACATGTCAATCGACATAATTTTAGAAGTGAAAGGTAGGGAATAAATCTTCAAGGTGCTCGATGCTGCCCCATGGACCCAGATCTGAATACATTCTTTTAAATATCACATGCCCATGACCACGATATTTTAATGGCCATATCTTTTGACTCGAAGCTCGATTTGGGTGGGAGAAGTATTCTTGGAAATATTTCGATCTCAAATCTACACCATAGGAGCCCTGAAACTTTAATTTTGACAAGGTTAGGTGGGTGAAAATCTGAAAACATATTTCAAGACATTAATAAATAATATGATTACTTCAACTACCGAGATCAGATTTGATTTGATCCATTGTTCTTCCTTCTTTAACATGCTAGACAAATATAAGTAGGAAGACTTGACTAATTAATGGGCAGATCCGCATGGTAAATGATGGTTGGTGGTTGAGCTTTAAGATCATGATGAAGTTTCTTTTCTTTCCCACTGATTTTCATAATCTATATATAATAACACTTCTCATTTGAGAAGGGGAGACGATACAGGATGTGGGGAAACTCTATCAAGTTGTTTCCCGACTCCATTTTAATTACAAGCCTTCTCCTATAGCTAGCGATCTTATTTATGCCTCTCAATACCCATGTAATAGTCTGTGTGCCTTATAGAGCAATAAAATATTATTTTGTGATGTCTTTGTACCCTAGAGATTTTTTGTTTGTTTCTTTGTGCCTCTATATCTCATCTTTTCTCCATGTGTATGTATTTCAAATTTATAGGTGTAAGATTTCATCCTTCGTGGAGTTTCATGTTTGATTTGGATCAGGGTGTGTGTCACTTTTGTCGACCTCCTCGGTGCCCTTTTCCCTATTTCATTATCCCTCAATGAAATATCTTACCACTTCCTTTTCTGGTGTATCACCGCTTAGTGTAGGCTGTCTTTCCCTTTCTCTCTCTCCCTATCTCCTTGGAATGGTTAGATTAGGTTAGTTAGATTCTTCCTACGTTGGAGTAGCTTATGGCAGGTAGATTATGAAGAAGAAACCAGCCTTCTCTGGAGGTCCATCTCAAGTTTTGCAAGTCACACAACTTGAGAGATGGTCTAATGTTGTGCAATCACACCGAATGCCCCACTCACACCCAGGCCATTCGGGGGTGCTATGATTCTGCACTAACATTTTTGGCATGCCCGGTGGAATAGGTCTAAAGCACCTTCTCAATTCATCTTAGTAGGTTGGTGTGTTCCTGTTAAGATTTAACATTCTGAGGCACATGAAAAGCACATCTAACGACTCCATCTAGTCAACAACCCCATCTCTAAAGTTACAGACCTTTTCCATCCATTTCCACCCATCTTCATTCATCTTTCTTTCCACATCTTTCATTTTCTTCCATTTCATGAAGTTGTGCAATCATGACTTCATTCCCCTCATGGAATTCACACTTACAGTAGTGCAATCCACCTCCAATATATATCATGACTCCTCCAAATCAGCATTATGACTAGATCCAAGACCATTATGCCTACCAATGTGAGCAGGGTCAAAACTAGTTTGGATATGGAGCTTATCAAGAACAAGGGGATATTGTACATACCCAAAATTATAGGGTACTACACCGCCGTCGTGTTACACATGTCCCAATGATGATACGTCACCTCGAAAGGTGAGCGAGATCGAGAGAAGCTCACGAAGTATATGTTAGCATCCCAAATGCTTTATCCAAGTTCCTTATGATTTGTTTTATCCTTTGCCCCCTTTTATTGGCCTTTTTGACCTTGATAACAAAACCGATGCCCTACCAGGGTGGCGGTCCTGTAACCACCACCCTACTCAGTGTTGTGGTCCTTCATGCATTTTCCAACACATTCCTTTGATCGTGTCTTGTGTAAATTTTCAACATTTACTAGCTTTTTCAACCGCCTTAGCTTGTATTTATGTTTTTGGTTCCCTGTAATAGTGTTTCTCCATTGTTTAATGGTAAAAGAGTTCCAGTCCAAGTTACCCTTTGGTGAATCAAAATTCTATAAATAGATGGTTTGTTTTCAAACAAATGGCCCATCATCCTCTCAATCAATTTTTCAATTCCTTGCTTAGAATTTTGTTAGTTTCAGTTTTTCTTCCATTGTTGGTATTTTGGAGGTCATATCATCTTCTTATTTAAATTCTTGTTTCATTGCTACTATATACAGTCAGTTTAAACATAGAATAGCTTCATTTCTAGACTAGAATCCATTAAAGTTGCAGGTTTTGTTTTGTCACAAGAATAGCTTCCGAAAATCTCGATACACTTGTGTTGTATTCCCACAATAAATCCCACTAGGAATGGCATAGTCAAGCTATTTTCACTTGCATTATCCATCTCCTACTTGCATTGTTTTCAGTCTATATCCAAAGCTTCCATTGTTTGAATGCTATCTTCTCTGATACTATCATATACACACTTTCTAGATTCACGAGGACATGAAGGAATAAAGAGATCACACTAAGGGGATGAAAGCACACACAACTAGATTTCCCACTATTTTTGTAAACACCGGGTTTGAGCTATCAAAGTTCTAGTTACAATATATCAAATAAAGTAGTGAATTATTTCATTTCAGATTAAAATTTCACTCTCGGTATCACCAGGGAAGGCTGTGGGGATTGATAGTTTACGAGAAACCGTGATTCATTCCTAACTTCGAGGTAGGATCGAGATCCTTTCAAATTAATATGTTTATTTGCTTAGATATTTAGGATAAAATCATAATTGCACAACCAAATAGCCATACCAAGCTACTTTATTTGTTTTCATTTTGTCTTTAGATTAATTGTCCTGTTTATAAATATACTAAAGTAGCTGATCTTCAATTTCATTGAAATACGCCATTAAAAAAATACAAAAATAGTAGGATGCTTGCATAGTGTAAATACCTCTTTGTAATCATTTCATTTAATTTTAGTTAGAGGTTGAATCATCTTTATATGACAATCAAAGGACCTAGAGATCCTAGAGAGTATATA
The DNA here is from genome assembly GCA_018340775.1 of Taxus wallichiana var. yunnanensis. Taxonomy (NCBI): domain Eukaryota; kingdom Viridiplantae; phylum Streptophyta; class Pinopsida; order Cupressales; family Taxaceae; genus Taxus; species Taxus wallichiana. Next base: position 906,069,836 of record CM031239.1, read on the forward strand.
TTTGAACCCATAATACCTCACCAAATCTACCCATCACCTTAGGCTGATATAGATCGGGACCTTAGGATAAAGTTCCTTTAAGAAATAGCAAACTTATAAGCAATTAGTGAACAACTTAGAGGTTAAACATTGAAGATGACAAAGCTTACAACTTCTAGTCAAACCATCCAAATTATAGATTGCCTTGATAAAACACTTGAATGAATATGCAAGGGTTCAAGCGAGAACAAACATTCACTTGCAATCCTTTGGTTTTGCAGCCTAATGCAGAGACCTCCTTGTTGATGTAGACACTAGCTTATATATCCAAGTTGGTAGAACACATGTTAGGTACTCAGAAAATCATACAACTTCTAGTTCTAAACGTAGAGGCTGAAAAGGCATACGATTCTTTGGATAGTTGGGGAAGGGATTGATTCTTGACATGACTATAACAAGTCCACAATAACCACAAACTCATGATTGTGATCCCCAAGTCCCACAACCAACCGAGCCAACAAACCAATCAAGTATTGACACCGGCTTGCTAATGTTGGTGTTTAGATCTTCACCACTCTCACCGAGATATTATAGCACAGTTTTCATATTAAACATAGAAGCTAATATATCAAACATTTTCTGCCTAGACTAGAAATGCACCCATAGCTAACCACAAAACCCACTAAAATGACCTCAACTACTTTTATGACCTTGTCTGGAGATATATCTGAAGCTCCCACGGTCATTTCCCATGTATCCAACAACCAAGAAATAGGATCTCGGCAGATCTCAACATTGATTGGAGCCTCTGAACAACCATTATATTTGAACAAGCCATTACACCAATCCAGTTTAGGAGGCCCTTCTTCACCTTAGATTCACAAATTCCATTATTGTGCATTGAGGATTTAAAATTACCTGATTAGCTTATACATATCCATTCACATTCAAAAATTCACTAGATGTCTCGACACGACCTCGAGAAGTTGGGTATGAGGAAAGGGTACTTGTAGATTACCAAGCTTGCTTGTCACTTTTCTATCGTGCGAGATACATATGATGATAACACTTACACGGAAAGTGTTGATCTGCTGGAGAAGATTCAAGGGATGGAGGTTAGCATGGTGGATTCCACATCTATAGCACAAATGAAGGAATTCGTGATTGGTTTCGGGGAACTTTGTCCATCGGGAGGCCCTTTCCCAAGACATTAGAGCCCTCAGGAGAAGCTTGACTTCATGGTTGAAGTGCTACCTCAACTTACACAGTGGATTGATGATATTGAGGCATATGAGAAAAGTGTGATACAACGTTGTCAATGGGTAAGTCAATCACTAGCTTCTTATGCTTCATTTTCTCTTTTTCAAGCTTTATCATTTCAGCGGTGTCAAGAGTCAAGCCCCTCGATCCGCCCCAAGTGTTGATTTCTCTTCTCCATCCCCTGATCTTCCATACCACCTCAGTTCCTCCACCCTTTTCCCTCCCAAGAATTCATTCCATCCAAACAAACAATAAGTTCCACTTCCCTCTCCACCACAAAAAATAGCAAAACTAGTTGAATTCCAAACTACCACTCCTCTCACTTTCCCAAGTCCATGTTAGGAAGATGCTCAAGAATCCAATCAAGGAGAAGAGAAGAAGAGAAACCCAACATAGAAGAAATGTTAGAATATTTGAAGTGTTGGGCTGTCAGGTTTAGGTTTACAAAGATCCCCTTGATGGTTAAGCCAACAAAGGAGGTCAAGGTTGAAGATAAAGTGGTGGCTAAGGATGAGTTTGAAGAAGAACAAGAAAAAGAAGGAGAAGATCAACAATCTGTTTTCTCTAAATGCCGTTTCCATAATGGCACTTTGTCTGAAGAGGATGCTGATCTAATCCAAGTTGTAAATTCAGTCAATATGGAATAAGAACAACCAGCTCTAAGTCCAATTAAAGAGGAGCATATGGAGGGGTGACTAAGATAGAATCGGGGGCTTTGAATCATGAGTCATTTGAGTAATAAATTACAGACCCCTTTCGCATTCAACCTCTCCAAAAGTCTACTTTTTAGAAGATCTTGAACTCACTAGCTTAATGATTGAAGATGAAGCTTCATATGGTGAAAATAGGAAAGATTTTAAGATCACCATGCAAGAGGGAGAGACCTTGCTATAGTAGGATAGTAAAGAATTTTATTTCCTATCAGACTCAAAAGAATGTTTTGATAAAAAGGAGCAAGTTGAAATTGTAATATTTTCTTCCCCATCATTCATTCTTCAACCACAAGAACCTGATGCCATGGAAGAGAACGTGCAAGCACAACCTACAGTTTGGAACATGCCACTTGAATCAAAGTTGGAATATTTTGTTCTAAAATTCACACCTACTCCAAAGGAAGAGAAAGAGTATGAGGCTATCATTCGTCTCACATCACCCATCTAGAAAAATCTGTAAGAAGACTCCATTTTTGGATTTAAAAATTAGAGCAGTGGGCAATTTCAAAGGACCAGATCATGCCCTATCAGGTAATTTTCTTCATTAGAGCCAAGAGAGAAGCCACAACCAGTCATGCTTGCTTCTAAGCATGAGGGAGAGCCTCAAAGTGTCAAGGATCATAATTAATACCTCTAGGAACCAAGTGAGCAATAGAGTAAATAGGTATTTGTCTTGTTTCGAGTCTATACCTTGATGATATGGGTGGAGGATCGGCTTAAGGTTAGTTTTTCACTCATACAAGTAGTCATATTCAGCATCAAATCATTCGCATGGCTGCCCCTTTTGAGAAAGGGAAGCTATTTCTCCTCCCTATGTGAGGCTTTGTTTAAGATTTTATTTGTTAGGGTTAGTATAGGAGTAGGAGTAGATTTTGTTTTCAACAAAATAAGTACTTGTGCTAACTTTGCATGTCTCATTTGATGCATGTATGACATTTGTCTTTGTACATAAGTTTTGTTCATATTGCTCTGGAGGTGTAGAGGTCATGCCCTTTAGTATTCATGACAGAAAGACCCATAGTTTCCTGTAACAATTTCTAGTTTCAAATAAAATACAAATGCAGAGCAACTAAAATATGTTTCGAGATAGTCCAATCTCAGGAACAAGTAAAGCCCTAGCGGGGCAAGTTCAGGGTCTGCAAGATGTAGGAAATCAGGGAGAAATTTAAAATAAAAAAGCATTAGTATCAGGCTATCATTCTTGACTCCATGCCCAATGGATGTTTTAAAGATACTAGTCTCTTCATCTAGTAGGAAGATGTCCCCGTGAGTCACCAAATTTTTATCTCAATTTTTCCCCCCGATAAAATTGGTTAAACATGACCCTGCATATAAAATCTAAGGGTCAGCTCTATCACATGAGCCACATTTCAAATCCAACAATTGATCCCAAATCCAAGGAGGAGGAAGAATCGAAATGGAGGAGCAGGGTCAGAAAATGGGTTCAAACGGTGTCAAGAGAGATCAGAGCTTGATAGTAGAAGATTAAATCAAGGGGCTTAAAGTTTCAGACTTCGCATACGATTCAACTCAAGGCCAGAACCGCCCAAGTATAAACGAACTCACGAAGGTGCCATGTGTCATCTCGGCACAATTCCAAAAGATGCATCAAAAGAGTAGCTCCCAAAATACTTGGGCCCACCATATAGTCAAAATTAAAAAGTGGGACAAAGTGGGCCCAAATCAGCATTTGAAAAATTCACAGGCTAGCGGAAGCTGCCACGTGTCCAAACGGCACACCTTCAAGGGTCGAAGCCAAAATCGAAGACCCAAACAAGTTCCAGGCCTCCACATGTCCCAAGTCCAAGGAGGGGTAGAGTTAACGACTAAAAATTCAATAAGGTGGATAGAGTGGGCCTAAAATGACTAAGTATAAAATTTTCGGTAGAAAAAGCCACGTGTCATCTCGGCACTACTTCAAAGGTAAAATCTTGATTGGGTTTCCAAATGAGCGTGAGGATTCCATGTGTCTAGGGTCCAACAAAGTCAAAAAGGGTCGAGTGCAAATTCAAAGCCGCGACCCAAAGTAGAGACTCGAGACAAGTGCGGACCTTCCACATGTTCAAGAGCCGAAAAGGTAAAAGCAGTCACTAAATTGAATAAGTATAGAAGGGCTAGCGGACAACGCCATGTGTCATCCCGACGTAACTCCAAAGGTTAAAACTCAAGGGGCAGAATCAAATGTGCGCTAAGCCTCCATGTGTCCAGGGTTAAACTTATGGTCCTTCCAAGAAAGAAAGGGACTTAGCCAAATACAAAGTAAGGAACAATCTAGCGGAAGGGGCCACATGTCTCTTCGACGCACTTTGAAGAGACAGATCCAAAGGAAGTTCCCAAATGAGCTCCATCCCGCCACATGTCCCATAGTTCGAAGAGGTAAATTCAGTCATTGAAAAGCCCAAAATCAAGTGAAGGGCTCCATGTGTCTCTACTATGAAACTTCAAAGGTAAAATCTAAGGGCAATTTTCAAATGAGCACAAGGCACACATGTTTCTCATATAAGACATAGTGTCTCCGCTTGATAGGAAGGACTCGAGAAAAATACAAAGGAACACAGAGGAGCCCATAGAAGCTGCCACATGTCAATCTAGAACAATTTCAAAAGTGAAAGGTAGGGGCTGAATCTTCAAGGTGCGCGAGGCTGCCACGTGGACCCGGTATGGATAGACTCTTTTAAATATTGCATGCCCATGACCCTGATCTTCATATGGCTATATCTTTTGACTGGAAGCTCAAATTTGGGTGGGAGAAGACTTTTTGGAAGGACCTCAACCTCGTCTATGCCATGGGAGCCTGAAAATTTAATTTTGATGAGGTTAGGTGGGTGAAAATGGGAAAATGTCTTTCAAGCAATTAATGCGAGAACCTAATTGCTTCGAGTTTCCAAAGTAGATTTTATTTGATCATCATTCTTCCTTCTTCAACATGCTAGATAGATATAGGTAGGAAGACTTGACAGATTTTGGGTGGATCCACAATAGGAATTGATTGTCGGTGGTTGAGCTTTAAGATAAGGATCAAGTTTATTTTCTTTCCCTTTGATTTTCATCGTCTATATATTGTAACACTTCTCATTTGAGAAGGGGAGACATTATGGGATGTGGGGAAACTCTGTTGAGGAATTTCTTGACTCCATTTGAGTTATAAGCCTTCTCCTACACTTGGAAAGTGTATTTGTGCCTCGGATAATCCATTTAATAGTTTTTGCACCTTATAGAGCAATAAAATCTTGTTTTGTGGCGTATTTAACCCTTGACATTGTTTTTTTGTTTCTCTCAGTGCCTCTTTATCTCATGTTTTATCCATCTGTATGTATTTTTGTTTGTAGGTGTAAGATTCCATTCTTCATGGAGTTTCATAGAAGATTTGGATCTGGTTACCGTGTCACTTCTATCTCGACCTAAATTATTCCCATTTTCCCTGTTTCATTATCCCTCAACAAAGTATCTCGCCATTTCATTTTCTAGTGTATCACCTTAGTGTAGGCTCTCTTTCCCTTTCTCTATCTCCTGTCTCCTTGGAACGGTTAGATTAGGATTAGTTAGATTCTTCTGCAGGTGGAGTAGCTTGTGGCATGTAGATTAGGAAGCAAGAACCAACCTTCTTTGGAGGTCCATCTCAATTTTTGCAAATCCCACAACTTGAGAGATGGTCCAATGTTGTGCAATCACACCAAATGTCCCAATCACACCCAGGCCATTCGGTGTGCTATGATTCTACACCAACAGATTTGTCTACTAAGATTCATCAAGATTGTCCTCATTTGTTATATATTCATTACATAGTTCACCGAGAAGCATTAACAAGAAATGATGCTTTATCTTATTTTCCAGAGTTACAATTTATTGATAAATTTACAAATAAAGTATATTTATGGCTTGGAAAATCTACTAAAAGACATGGACATTAAGAGATCTAATGGATTCATTTCAAATTAGTTGGTTGGAGGAATTACAAATTCATCAAATTAGGTGGCTCTCAAGAGGAAAGGTAATGGAGAGACTTATTAATTGTTAATCTCATGTTGAATTTGTTGAAAGAATGGGAGTTAGAGGAGAAAAAAATGTATGATTTGGCAATAATATTTCAAATACAATTTTTTATCCATTTACTTACAAATGTAATTATTGAGTTAAATAAGCTCAATAAAAAAATTCAAGAGGACAAGAATTGTCTATTTATCAATTGTTTAAGCAGAGCACAAGGAGGATCTCTTGAGTTAGCAGCTGGAACATGTATGATACATGTACATGCATTGAGATATGAGATATTTCCTAAGTCACAAAGATCAGGGACACTAGATGATTGCATTGAATTAGGAAAGGCCTATATAATTAAGGTGATTGATTCTCTTGAAACAAGATTCACATATTTGCCTATATTTAATGTTGCTAAATTTTTCAACCCTCGTAATTATTATGAGGAAACAGATGATAGAGATCATCAAACACAAAGATGGTTAACATGTTTATGTGAAAAATTTAGTGTTGGAAACTCACCTATTGTAGAGACTGATAAATTTTTGGGTGAGATGGATGAATTTGTTTGTACCATATATAAATCATGTCCAAAAAACATATGAAGGAGGATTTTGCATTGCCTAGGTTTGTGTGCATGGTTTACATGGAAAGCCATCTTGTTGAGCTATGCGGCAAGCAAATTGTTAAGTCACTTGATTTACTTTAATGGTGGCTCTACATCAACTCTTTACCTACCACTTATAACTCCCTACCAAGCTATGAGCGAGTTGGGCTAACTCACAACCTCCTATCCACCTGCTGCATTGAGCTCTTCACCCCTCCGAAATGCACACCTTTCCAAATATAAAAATCTATCTTAGACACTTTTCATTTGTTGATTCCACTTGCACATCCCCTTGACAACTTCAAAACATTCTCCTACATTGATCTGATATAGCTATTCATTATTCACTAAGGAACCTCCCAAACCATCACTTTGCATGCATTGATCCCTAAGTTGTTCACGTTGCAACCAAAGACCACATAACTCTCTCCTCAACAACCCCATCACCAACTATGTGTTTACCGAGCTCCTTCCCGCACAACTTCCAAACCACTTCCATTTATGACATCATCTAATTTAGGGTTTCATGTTTTCCTAATTCAGACTTTATCACATTATTCACCACCGAGTTGGGCTCAAGAGTTCCAAAATGTGGGACCTTAGAAGTCTGAAATTTTATACTTCAGAGTTTGAAGTTTCAACTCACACCGCTGGTTACTATTCACTTACCTCATGAAAACATTTGATTCTCTAAAAACCTAGATTTTGGACTTCAGGATTCAGAGTTTTCAATTGGATTTTCCTTAGCAAAATTCACCCAGTGAGACATCCAAACTCTCTAAAATTATTTCCTCCAAAATTCCAAAAACAGTGTGTCATTTAACTGAGTCAACCTACTTACCGAGCCACTTTGGATGTGCAATGATTTTGTGTTCTATCACGTCGACTAGTCCTGTTCACCTGTCGAGCTAACCATCACGAACATTTCTTTAGGATCTTGTCACCTCTTAAAATTGCATGCCACTTCTCTAGCTTGGATGACATAGCTTGGTCAACCTATTCATCTCTTTCTGCTTCACATGTGGCTCGATCTCGAGCACCATTGATGATACAATTTTGGGCCAATTGCGACTTGATGGCATGGGTTGCTCAATGAATCTCCAATCAAGGTTCTTCATGGCACCCCTTTTTACTTATCCTCCAGGTGAGCCATTATATCACACTTAACTCGTCTTGACCCTAGTTACCCTTCATTCCTTCGCCAAATTGGCCACATTTGCTTAGAGCTCTCATCCTTCCTATCGGGCCGACATACCTCTACTCCAAATAGTCACTCATCATAACGATAAAATCATCTCACCTTGAGTTCAACCCCATGTGGTCCTTCCATACATTCCCTATGAACATTTGGCCATGTACTAAACCATCCATCTCACCAATTGTTCGTTATTCCTCCATTCATCCTTGCCTTTGGCGAGCCTAGTCACTTTATGCTCAACTTATTTTTATATCAACATGGCCAATCAAAATGGAAAGTACCATATATTTTACAACTTCAAAGTAAGCTTGCATAGCATCTTTGCCTATGAAATTGACTCGAAATGATATCACCATTAATATCACGAGCTCCCTTGTGTTGTTTCATCCTTGGCTAAATTCCCTTGGCCCAAATGCACTTGCATCATCGTTTCATCCCCCAAATCAACCCAAGCCATCTGTGTATAGCCCTTCCTACGAGTCCCAACAAATTCCCATGATACAATAAATCTTTTCCTTATGCTTGACACTCGGCTTGATGTCGAGCTCATTTCCCTATTAAATTTTATTTTTGTGAAGATATCACTTCTCCTTTTCCTTGTGATGCTCAATCTATGTGTTCATTCCTTCAAACTTCATGTCCAACCCTCGAGCTCATCAAGCTATCCAAACCTTTTTGCCAACATGACCTCATCATCCATGTCACCGCGAGTTCTTCATTCTTCCTCGAGCCACTCGAATTAAACCCGACCTCCCTGCACTGCTCAAACTACTCAATGAGCCTCCTTACTGACTTGTCTCACCGAGTGGCTCATCGAGCTACTCGGTGATCTCTTCATTCACTCAACCCCGTAATGCACAACCCTAGCTCACTGAGTAGCTCGGCTAAATTTTAGGTCGGTGCCTTAAAAGGCATGTTCTGTAATCGTTTCACCCTAAGCCCTCATTTTTTGGGATTGTAGAATTTTATCGTGCTAATGGGCCCGTAAAGATGAAGTATCATGGGTTTCATGCTTGATGACCGAATCTATCGTTTTTGTTTGTGTGATCTGTTGTGGGCCCATTGAGAGCCCAATTTTCACCCTAAGCAAAATATGGGTTTTTCCAAGACCCAAAAGAGGAAAAAAACCTCAATTGATTCCACACTCCAAAAATGCTTCCAAATGCTCCTGAAACTACTGATTTTAGTGTGAGGTCTTGTTACGGTGCCTAGGTCTTAGTAGGTCCCCATTGTCTATTTTTCCCAAGTGGAAAAATGGATAGAAAAAAGCTGGTATGGGATAGCTTCTCTTTTCCTTGTCATTTTATTTCTAAACATTAAAATATCTACTATTTGTTATTAGATCAAGAACTTTCTTATTTATTACATGTTCACTATAATTATAAGATCTTGGATAATTAAATGATTCCTAACCTTAACATTAAATCACCGTATTAAATTGACCCATAGCATCATTAGTTGATCTTTAACTTTATCATATTTAATTCAGCACAAATAGTACATCAAAAATATGGCCAAGTAATTCCATTTTTCTTAATTTCACAGAGACACCTATAATTAAAAATAATAGTCAATTATTGCATTCTTAAAATATTTAGACCTTATTTTATAAGAATCGGGTATCATCATCTTAACAACAGATTGCACTCTATTTTGTTATACACTCTAAAAAGAAAACAACTAAGACTTGGCCATTATCATTAAATATGCTCGAGAATGAATTTTATATAGTCATTAGCTTATACTACCATTCTCAAGGATTTGTGTTGTTAATAATCCTCATATTTTCCAACTTAAATAAACAAAAATTCTATTAATAGTTATTCTTATTATGCAAAACAAGCCATCCAAATCAAATGAAGTATTAAAAAAATATCACACTAATATATTTCCTCTACTAAATGGGACTCTCCATCCCGTAGATAGTTTAATTCCTTCAACCGTGTGTAACAACACTAAGATGCATAGCTAATCAGTCCACAATCATAACTGTGCAAAAATATTCAAATCTTAGGTTACTTTATTTCATTTGAATTGATTGGTTTGAGACTCCAAATATTGGTCAAGAACCTATTATTCTCTAACAAGTACCTTATCGATCCACACATTTGTAGCCTTAAACTGAACAAGAATTGATGGAAACTCGCTCTCCTAAGATGATTGAATAGATGAAAAAGATGGGATTGACCTCGTAGGAAAATTCCCAACCCTCTCAAACAGATAACTAGGGTTTTATAAATACCTAGGATAAATGGCTTGTTAATATGAGTTAATTTAAAACTCAGTCAACTCTAACTCACAGTCACAGTTTCTACCCTAACAACAGATCTTAATGAACCTAAAGCAAATAATATGTTATAACAAGCACAGTTAGAATAGGTAAAACTATTCTAGGTTCTCCATAACTATACTAGTCAACACCAAATAAATCTAACAATTTAGTTATGAGATCAAGGGCTCATTCTCAAGCTAAGTATAGCAGGATCAAAGCCCCTCATGGCTTCGAGATTAACCATCTCTCTCAATGTTTAACCCTTGAGTTTGGTCCAAGTTTTTGAGGTTAATGAAAGCATGTACAGGCGCGAGATGGCCAGTAAAATGAAAATCATGAAAACCCAAACACCCAAAGGCTCATATAAATAAAAAGAAACAAACCCGAGTTGTTTATCATCCTACATACAAGCATGCACAACTACAAATAATGTTAATAATAAAATTCCCAGATCACAAATATATAAATTACAAAAACTAGGCAACAGGTAAACTCAAGCATTCATCCAATAACACTCAGTATGTATTTTATTTCTTGGAAATGAAATAATTATGATAAGGTAAGTACCCCACTCCTTCAGACTGATAATTTTATAGCAGATTTTCTCTTCTTCTTTATGCCGAATAGAACCAGAAATCATTCGCTAATAAAACACGGGGAAAATTTCATTCTTTATCCAATATATATATCCTCATTGAAGTCACAACTTCCCGTTTCCACCCTTAATAATCGAATTGCAGAGTTTGTGATCATATTCTTACATGTCTTTTTTGGCGGAGCTCAACCAACTAGAAAGCCCAAAATGAAAAAACTCCACATTGCATGCACATGCGGTAGCTTCTCCAAGAAGCTTCATCATTTCTAGATAGTTGAATGCTCATTAAATGCATTCAATATAATAGTGCTATGTTATGATTCTATTCAATTATTAGCAATTTCCCTCCCCATATGGCGGTGGATGAACAGTTCAACCTAAATTTAAACAATTACCATCACTAAAAGCTTGCATGATATTTAAATTCAAATGGACCAATTAAGAAGATCCAACTATTTTGGTATAAAAAAATTTAACTAAGAAGGAAACATATTTAATTGAACCATAATATTTCAGGAAAAGTATATCCTTCTAAGCAATGACTTAAAATTTAATAAATTTTTCATCAAGTGGTGCATTACTGAATAATGAATTTAATTAAAAATATTTCATGTGTGGAATGATTAAAGCTATGAAAACTAATGATTTAACTTAAATTGGTTAATATCTCAAGCGGGTGGTAGCCGATTGTACATTATTGTAATAAATTAGTTTGCAAAGGTAATTGCATCAATATTGGGAATAACCATTAAGAAATGATAAAAATATGATAATCGAATATAGATAAATCACTTGTAATGAGATATATAAGACAACATAGATTTTATCGTGCGCTATGTGATGATATGGGTTGGTGTGATGGGTGGAATAATTTGGAAAATGGCCTAACAAAACCTCGTTATTGAAATTGTTACTTGAATTGTTCCATGGACCAAAGAAGATGGCATGGACCAAAGTGTACCCTTGTTATGGCCCTTTTTTTATACTTTCACTCCCAATTTTATTTTTTTCTACAATCTTTCATTGTCTATTCTTTTCACTTATTTCGACCTTCGATGATATTGGATGCTCACTCTGTAACTAATTCATTCTTAAAAACCCTAGATGGTGAGAAAATATTGCAAAATAAATGTTAGGTGAGTTGTGGGAACCCTCGTGTATCATCGACATCGCCACTTCTCGAAGAGGAATCAAACCACACATCATTCTTACCTAGCATGTGATCTCTATAATATATGTAACCTAATAAATATCCATAATCTTGTAACACTAAGATTGTACTTGCACTTTTTCCCTAGATTGACTTGGAATGATGATGTGTTCCTTAGATTTGGATACCTAAGTGGATAATTTCCCTAGAAAGATGAAATAGAGTACATGATAATTATAATGAGTTATGAGTTTTATATCCATTATCTAGTTATCGGAAGCGAAAGTAAGTAACAAACTTAGATATCCTATAGTTTGTTAAAATTCTCTAGTAAAGGGGATAAATTTTGTTAAAGATTCATTCTTGGCTATAGTGAGTTTTCACAGAGAATATGATAATAGGTGGTATTTATAATTTTTAATGAAATTATAAAATCTATCAATCATAGGTAAACGCTCAAAATTATCATAACACAATATGTTGCAATAATGGTTTTGATTTGGTTAATTAGATTTTCCTATTGCAAACAATGTGGATGTTTGGTTTCTTTGAATATGTCTACAAGCTCATATAAATTCACATCTACAAATGCTCATTTTGAAGTATCATAGAATAGTTCCTAGAATTAGTTTTTCAAGTCATAAATGAGGCTACTACAAGTAGATCTTATTTCTCTTTCTCACTTCATTATTCTAGTAGACACTTTTGGGATATTATTAATTAATGCAATAAATAACTATAATTTTTGGAGGACTTGGACATTCAATAAATATTGGCCCCCATATTGCACCTAATGTTTTCATATGACACCACATTGATGGGTTAATGAATAATAGAAAAATAAAATACTATTAAATATCTATTGAAAAAATAATCTCTCCAAGCCATACGAAGATTTCAACATAAGGTTAGTCCCCTCCAAAACAATGGACAAAAATGAGAATGACGATGGGAACATGAAGTAAAGTTTTCTTGAATCTCGGGGACATGTGTGGGTTCATTTGATTGGTTCGCCCCTTCCTCCCTAGTAGGATATTTTAGGAGAAAAGAGAGTATGGGCTCACAAGGTAACATGTTCTTGATATGTTACTGTTGGTAATGCCACTCCATTTACACTTTGTTATCCACTTCCTATGATGATGAGGGTCCTTCATTTTTGTTCTTGGTGAATTTTTGATACATCTATAGATAGATTTAAAAAAATTTACAATTAAGGTTCATGGGCTCCCACCCTAACATTGAGGTAGCGAGAAATTGGATAGAGAGGAAATTGAGGAAAAAGTGAAACTTAGAGGTTGTTGCTTTGGAACAGGAGTCCTTCCTATTTCACTTTGTACATGAAGAATATTTTCTTGGTGTTTTACATGAGGGCCCTTAGTTACATAGTAGAACATTCTTGAATCTAAGTAAATGGACAATAGGAAATTTCAATCACTATCCCTTATGCTTTTCCTCTATGGGTTAGGTTGCCTCGCTGTCCTTGGATTTTTGGCACCGGGATGTGATTTTGGGCATTACTAGGGATTTAGGGGTCCCCTTGGTGATTGATCCCACCACCAAATATTTTTATAGGATGATACATGTGAAGTTCGCATTACCATGTATATAGATAAACTTGCCCCTTCCTTCATTACGATTGTAACAAAACACAAAGTTTGGACTCATAAGATAGTTTATAAGGAATCAAATATCTTTTTAAAAACTATTTGTATGTGGTTCATGGCGTTGGGTGTTGTTGTGCTCTGTGGAATCATATGAGGAAGTAAAATGGAGATGGAATAGCGTTAAGGGGTTTGTGCCCGGGATCGAGAGAACCCCACTAGACATGCGGCGGGGAGTATATTACTAAAACTTTGTTAGTCCCCAACTTAAGAGCCATGTAGAAGGTGGGAATCAGCTTGAGTGTGCAAATGTGCTTGAATCGGTGACCGGGAAAGTGAATGGGTCTACAAAGATGATCGAGACCGATCACATGATATAGGGCTCCACTCAATGGAAAATTCATTGGATAAGGTAAGTGGTGGCCCTACCCAAATTTTGGAATTTGTGTTTATGGTTGACCACACTATGGAATCCCGATTATACAAAAATACGTATGCATGATCATCATACATACAAAGACCAAAACTTAAAACCAAGACATGAAATGAAGTGAAGTGAGATAGGCACGACCAACCCACTTCAACTTGGTAAACACAACACTAATTCAATACTTGCAGCTTTACCTCTATATCTATGTAAATGTATCAAGTGTAGATTATTTCATCCATTAATTCCCAATGAAATAGGTACCAAAAGGACAAGATAATAATCCTTGAACAATATTTTATCAACATGAACTATATGCAAATCAATACATAGCATTGAGATTTTTGCAAATCTATCTAGTTTTACAAAAAAAAATCCAAAGTGAACTTGAATCATACCTAAAATTACAAAATATGTTACGAGTTAAAATCAAATCTGTGTAACAATCACATATGTTGGCAACCTATTGAGCAAGAAAAATATTGTTGACAGGTTTAATTTGTTCTAATCTGTGACCATTAATATTCTTCACAATGAGTAGCTCGGTGGGTCATAAATAATGGCCCTAAAACTACATTAAATATTTTTCTGCACAATTCTATATATGGTAAAATATTTCAAAAACCAAGTTATGGTTTGGGAAAATTTTGTTGGCTTGGATGACCAGAAGGAAGTAGAAATTGGTGATTTTATTTTCAACATAATGCATTACAATAAGTCATGGGGAACCGAATATTTTCAATTGTAAATGAATCAATTTATGAAACATGTGTTTTGTATTATTACAGAGTTGGACAATGTCATTATTGTGCATGGTATTTTATACAATGAAAATCCCTCATAAAATAACACAATGCACAGTTCCATAAACATAATGTCAATCTCGGAGCCTTAATGGAACTAGATATGAAGACCATACAAAACATACCAAAATACATACCTACTCACCATCATAAACTATATGATGGTCCACAGGCATCCTTCCCTGTCATTGAGTAGAATCTATAGCTTATTGGTTTTTTTGAGCTGATGAGACTCGTGGTTTTGAATATTCCAAGTTCATAACAAGGCCATTAATTCTCAAGCCATCTTACATGGAAAAACTATGAACTGTCTCCCTTCTTCACTTAAATGTGGCCTATTTTTTCATCTTTAGCAAGTGAGTCCTACATTCGAATTGGACTACAAAGGTGAATACACATTGATTCCTAGCTAATCAATTCCCTAGCTATTACACCAAATCATAGAAGAAATCATGTCAACTTTACCTAGTAGTCCCACCATGCGTTTTTGACCTAGATGAATCGGTAATAAATGAAATTAACGTTTTTTGCAGCTAATTTAATTGAATAAGAAAATTAAGATTTAGTATTGATCATAAGACCCATTTTTATAACATTCCACCAATGCATAGGCAACACCATTCTTAACATAAGGAAAATCAGGCTCTAAACACCATTCCTATAGATTTGTATCATAGATCAAAACCAGGCCTTATTTCATGCCTCTAACACACCTCCCATTCCTCCTCAACAAATCATCAATTGACCCTCCAACTTGCACAATGCGGACATAAGTTCCCACTATAACACAACAAAATTTATTGCATCATCCATACTCAAAAGAGATGGAATAGGAGGATAATTAATTAGGTACCATATGAATCCTTCCTTGCATCATACTTACACAAAGACAATTCAACTACCGGCTACACAAATTATAAATATAAGATCCCATGATGCACCAAGTATCTATCTTTGGGTCATATGAATCCATAGAACTCACATATTCATAAGGCTACACAGAGAATCTATTTTTGCTACCAAACTTGAGCCCACCAATTACATAAAATATCCCATCTACAAAAACCCCCAGGAAGCCATACCTTTTTCTAGGCATATTCAAAATGGGCCTCCATAAATAAAGGTCAGAAACATATTCCTCTTCCTTAACTTTTGGGACATGTGTATATGGTTCAATGACAAGAAAGGAAGAGTTTTGTCCTAAAAAGAACAACAAGGGTATCATAATATTGAAAATTGTAACTTACCCCACTACAAAAAGGAGTATCCATCAAAATTCCATGATTGTATGGTGTCTTCATAGTTTTAAAACACAATCTAAATGAAATCCACATAATCTCTAGAGATCACAACAAATTGAAAATAAGAAAATCTACCATCGGGATCATCAAAAATGCCAAACCCCTGTTGGGCTTATCTTTTTCAGATTCTTCATCTCACTTGAGCTCCACCCAGAAGTGTCAAACCCTTGTTGGGCACCATTAAAATACGATCCAGTCACCATTTTTCCAGAATCAAAAATTGGAAAAACACCCAATTCAAACCAATGATTCCCAAATACAAAATCAAAGAAATCTGGGTAAGAGTGAAGAAGAAAACCACAGGATATCAGAGGCAGTGACTGTCTTGCAAATGAAACTAGGAGAAAAAATTTTGTAGGAAACTAAAAAACTATCTCATGCACTGCATGTGCTTTGAGCCACGTAGAGGACCCGACTATGGCTCCCACCTTGCTAGTTGTTGCGGATATCCCATGACAAGTCAATGCAAATATTGCTAGAAAGATCTCCATCGGGTAGCATAGTAGCAGTAGCAAAATAACTTTGCACCCTCCGATTTCAACGTATCCTAACAAATAATTTTACGCGTCGATTCGACATTTGTCGAATCAATAGGTCTATCTTAACTACAAGAATGGATTTGACGTAATAATAGATGGTATTTATAATTTCTAATGAAGCTATAAAATCTATCAATTATAGGTAAAATCTCAAAATTATCATAAAACTTTATGTTAAAATAATGGGTTTGATTAGGTTAATTATATTTTCATATTGTAAACAATGTGAATGTTTGGTTTCTTTGAATATTTATAGAAGCTCATATGAATTCACATCTACAAATTCTCAATTTCAAGCATCATAAATTTGTTCCTACAATTAGTTTTTCAAGTCATAAATGGGGCTACTAGAAGTAGATCTGAATTCTCTTTCTCACTTAATTATTCTAGTTAACACTATTGGGAAATTATTAATTAATGCAATAAATAACTATGATTTTTGGAGGATTTAGGACATTCAATAAATATTGCCCCCATATTACACCTAATGTTTTCATATGACACCCTGTTGATAGGTTAATGAATAAAATAAAAATCAACTAATATTAAACATCTATTGAAAAACTAATCTCTCGAAGCCATACAAAATATTCAAAAGAAGATTGGACCCGTTTGAAAAAATGGAAAGAAATGAGACAGATGATGGGAGAGGGAGGTAATAAAATTTTAAATGTGAGGGACATGTGTGGGTTCATGGGCTTGGTTCACCCCTTCTTCCGTAGCGGGGAGATTTTAGGAGAAAAGACAGTATGGGCTCACAAGGGAATAGGTTCTCAATATGTTATCATTGGTAAGGCCACTCCCTTTACATTGTTCTCCCCTTCCTATGACGATGAGTGTCCTTCATTTTTAATTCCTTGTGAATTTATTGATGCATTTATAGATTGATTTAAATGTTTTTAGAGTGAAGGTTTGTGGGATCCCACCCTAACATTGAGGTAGCGAGAAACTGGACAAAGAGGAAATTGAAGAAAAAGGAAAACTTAGAGGTTGTTGCTTTGAAACAGGAGTCCTTCTTGTTTCACTTTTTACATGAAGAATATTTTGTCAGTGTTTTACATGAGGGACCTTAGTTACATAGTAGAACATTCTTGAATCTGATTAAATGGACAATAGGAAATTTCCATTACTATTCCTTATGCTTTTCCTATATGGGTAAGGTTGTCTACGCTGCCCTTGGAGTTTTGGCACCCGGATGTGATTTTGGGAATTACTAGGGCTTTAAAGGTCCCCTTGTGATTGATCCCACCACTAAATCTTTTTCTAGGATGATACATGTCAAGTTCTACATTACCATGTATATAGATAAGTTTGCCACTTCCTTCATTAGGATTGTAACAAAACACGGAGTTTGGAGTCAGAAGATAGTTTATAAGGAATCAAATATATATTGTTTTAACTATTTATATGCGGTTCATGGAGTTGGGTGTTCTTCGGCTCTGCAGACTTAGATGAGGAAGGAAAAAGGATTGACAGTTACTTTAATCATGGTTAAGTCAGTGTTGACTGAATATAGTTTTGGGTTTTGTGCCTAGGATTAGAGAACCCCAATGGTGATGTGTGGAAAGGAGCATATTACTCAAACTGTGTTCTTCCCCAACTCAAGAGCCATGTGGAAGGTGGGAATCGGCTTGAGTGTGTGGACATGCCTAAATCAGTGACTTGGAAAGTGAATGCATTTACAGAGATGACCAAGAATGACTTCTATGATATAGGGCTCCACTCAGTGGAAAATTCATTGGATAAGGTAAGTGGTAGCCCTAACCAAATTATGGAATTTGAGTTAATGGTTGATGACACTATGGCATCCCCTATTCTATTGGATGGTCTGTTTGTGACATCCCCTGCAGGGTTAAAAATTGAATCTGTCACATCCCGTCAAAGGGCTTTTGACCCGTCCAAAAGTGCCAAAGAAAATTTTCCCATAATTAAAAAAAAATCTAAAAATTATTTGACAATAAGGAAGTTCAGCATTTTATTTAAATTTTCATTAGAAGGGAAACCTTTCAAATTTCCCATCAGTCAATTCAACATATACAGTTGTAAATCCTGAAGTAAACTATTCACGGTGACTTGTCAACAGGGCATCAAAAATTTAAAAGTGAAACAACTTTTGAATCAAATTTTGAACTTGTTAACAAAGTAGCCACTGGTTGCAGACTGCAGTCATCAGCTTTCTTCTAGTTCAAGTACCAATAGTGCTGAATTGTAATCTGTTGATTATTTGATTTTCTTTATTCACAAATTTTGAGGACTGCAATAGCCTACAACAGCTGGATACAATGGTTGCAAGTCTTATCAACATTCCCTTCACCCATACTTCAAAGTTAATTTAAAAATAGGTACATTCATTTGTCATCCATGATCCACCTTGCATTCGGGAATCGGTAGGAGAGGTATTTTGTAGGTTGTATCGCACCAATCTCAATGTCTGTGTATTTAAGTCCAGCTACACCAAGTACACCATAGTTTCTCTTTGAGTTCATGTCATATTTTACGTCATGGTAAAAAAATCTGAGTTTTAATAGACTATTTCTTTGTGCATGTTTTTATCCTTTATAAATTGGATTATTACTATATGATTCCACCTTCAGCTCCATTATTTAATAAAAAATTATATTTATGTTTTTCTAATTTGTAATTTTTTTACACAAGGAAACGGATTTATGCTTGAGGTGAATGCATCATGAATCCATCATTATTCTTTTAAGTATTTCCATACAAATATTTATCCCTCTAATTTAATCCAATAAACCCAAATCACCAATCCAAGTTCAAAAAATAAGCTAACATTTCTGATTTTTTTTGGCATTTTGGTAAAAAAATATTATGTATATCTACACATAAAATTAAATACTTTCTCATATTATTTTTAAATAAGAATTAATGTCTAGTATCTTGTATCTAATCGTAGATATTAGAACCTCGCCACTCATTTTCATTAATATTTGTGTAATTTAGAACCTAATGTATTATTATATTTCTTTTAGAGTTTAGATGAAGACCACAATTATTCAGCCAAAAGAAAATAGGGAAAGCTTTCAATTATAGCCCAATACTTTGAAATACATGCTTCATACGAATAAAGGTGTCCCATCTTGAATAATGTACAATTAATAGTTTACTATTAAGAGGCAAACTATTAGGACTTTGACATCATGACATGATTTTACTAAACATAATTTCTTAGAATGAATATATTTACATATAATTCATTTTAAGAAAATATAACAACATGTTATTAAAGGAATAAAATTGTATAAATTTTTTATTATAAAATCTAATGTATCCTAACATTTTTATATGATTTGAGTGTTGTTGTAAGTTTCTCTCTCATCCCTTAGTTTAATCTATGTATAAAAAGGATTTAAATTTTATTTAGAAAGTAAGTCAACTTGTTGTTATTGAGTTGTATCGAATAACTAAAATTTGTTTTAGTTTAATATTAAGATTGTTATGAGCTTACAAATTGTTTCTTATTTTAAATTTTGATAGGGTCTTTGTGAATAAGCAGATTCTCTACTAATTGGACTTCACACCATGTAATTCCAATTTATGATTTAACCCAAATACATCAATGAGATAGTATAATTTCATAGCATTAGTAAAAATAATAATTGTTCAACTATTTTTTTATGTTTATAAATACCTTACATGTAACATCATTTTGAAAACTCTAGTTTGATATTTATTTGTAATTATTTCATTGAATAGGTGTTCATGTAAGTTGTGAAAAAATGGCTTCCATTGGTTGTCTTAAGAATGATAAAAAGAAATTATCAATTGTAGATGCTTTTGGTATCCCTCAACATTCTAGTCAACAATGTCATATGCATTCTCCAAATAAAGAATTGAACAACTCAATCTATGTATGATTTCATGATCTCTCCTCTAGTAGAGATGGACTTATAGTTGATAAAGTTAGTTGGATTTGGAATAGACGAGGCTTTTGTAATGAGGGGTATTCATGAAGGTTTTGTTATCTCAATTTCCTCCTTGGAAAAATTGATTAAACACGACCCTGCATAGATAATCTACGGTCAACTCTATCATGCAAGCCACATTTCAAATCCAAAAATCAATCCCGAATCCAAGGAGCGGGAAGACTCGAAATGGAGGAGTAGGGTCGAAAAATGGGGCCGAACGACGTCAAGAGAGATCAAATCTTGAAAGTAGAAGATTGAATCAAGGGGCTCAAAGTTTCAGACTTCACATATGATTCAACTCAAGACTGGAACTACCCAAGTATAAACAGACTGCGAGAAGGTGCCATGTGTCAGCTCAATGCAATTCCAAAAGAGGCATCCAAAGAGTAGCTCCAAAATGAGTGTGGGCCAGCCATGTAGTCAAAGTGCAAAAGTGGGACAGAGTAGGCCCAAATCGGTAATTAAAAATTCATAGGCCAACAGAAGCTACCACGTGTCCAAATGGCACACATTGAAGGGTTGAAGCAAAATCTGGAGATCCAAACAAGTGCCGAGGCCTCCACGTGTACCAAATCGAGGAGGGGCAAAGTCAATATCTAAAAATTCAAAAAGGGACAGTGGACCTAAAACGACTAAGTATAAAAGTTTCGATTGTAGAAGCCACATGTCGAATCGGTGCTACTACAAACGTAAGATCTAAAGTGGGTTTCCAAATGAGCACGAGGCTTCCACGTGTCTATGGTCCAATAGAGTCAAAAATGGGTATAAGAAAGGCATTGGCTCAACTCGAGCTAAGTATAGAAAGCCAACGGACGATGCCACATGTTGCATCGGTCAAAAATTCAAAGGTGCGACCCAAAGTGGAGACTTAGATGAGCACGTGCCTTCCACGTGTCCCGAGCCCCGAGAAAGGCGATGGCCACTTAATTGACTATATATAGAAGGGATAATAGGAAGAGCCATGTGTCATCCTAATGTAACTTCAAAGGTTAAAACTCAAGGGATGACTCAAATATGCGTTGAGCCTCCACGTGTCTAGGGTCAAACTTATGGTCCCACCAAGAAAAAAAGGGACTTAGTCAAATAAAAATTAAAGAACAAGCTAGTGGAAGGGGCCACGTGTCTCTTCGACACACTTTCAAGAAGTGGAATAAAAGGAAATTCCCAAATGAGTGCCAACCCACAACGTGTCCTAGAGTTTGAAGAGGTAAATTCGGCCATTGAAAATCCCAAAAGCAAGCAGAGGCCTCCATGTCTCTTAACCGCTCAACTTCAAAGGTAAAATCTAGGGGTAGTTTTCAAATGAGTGCAAGGCCCCCACATGTCGCGGGTCAGAAACAGTGTCTCTGCCAATAGGAAGGACTCAAGAAAAATATAGAGGAACACAGAGGATCCTACAGAAGCCACCACATGTCAATCTGACATAATTTCAGAAGTGAAAGGCTGAGACTGAATCTTCAAGGTGCACGAGGCTTCCGCGTGGACCCGGTACAGATAGATGCTTTTAAATATTGCATGCCCATGACCCTGATCTTTTAATGGCCATATCTTTTGACTCGAAGCTCAGATTTGGGTGGGAGAAGTATTCTTGGAAATATGTCGATCTTGTCTACACCATGGGAGCCTGAAACTTTAATTTTGACAAGGTTAGGTGGGTGAAAATGGGAAAACATCTTTCAGGACATTAATATAGAATCTGATTGCTTCAACTACCAGATCATATTTGATTTGATCCATCATTCTTCCTTCTTCAACACGCTAGACAAATATAAGCAGGAAGACTTGACAAATTGTGGGTAGATCCGTAGCGGGAAATGATGGTTGGTGGTTGAGCTTTAAGATCAAGATGAAGTTTATTTTCTTTCCCTCTGATTTTCATCATCTATATACAATAACACTTCTCATTTGAGAAGCTAGAGACATTCTGGGATGTGGGGAGACTCTATCAAGTTGTTTCCTGACTCCATTTGAGTTGTAAGCATTCTCTTACAAATCGCGAGCATATTTGTGCCTCACGAGTACCCATGTAATAGTCTGTGTGCCTTATAGAGCAATAAAATATTATTTTGTGGTTTCTTTCAACCCTAGAGTTTTTTTGTTGTTTCTTTGTGCCTCTATATCTCATGTTTTCTCCATGTGTGTCACTTACATACGACCTCCCTCGGTGCCCTTTTCCCTATTTCATTATCCCTCAATGAAGTATCTCACCACTTCCTTTTCTCGGTGTATCACCACTTAGTGTAGGATCTCTTTCCCTTTCTCTCTCTCCTGTCTCCTTGGAATGTTTAGATTAGGTCAGGTCGATTCTTCCTACCTTGGAGTAGCTTATGGCGGGTAGATTAGGAAGCGGGAACCAGCCTTCTCTGTAGGTCCATCTCAAGTTTTGCAAGTCCCACGGCTTGAGAGATAGTCCAATGTTGAGCAATCACACCAAATTCCCCACTCACACCCAGGCCATTCGGGAGTCTTTGTGATTCTACACTAATAGTTTTGGCATGCCCGACGGGACAGGTCTAAAGCATCTTACCACTTCATCTTAGCAAGTTGGTGTGTTCTGTTAAGATGTAACCTTAAGAGGCACATGCAAAGCACATCTAATGACTCCATCTTATCAATAACCCCATCTCTAAAGTGGCAAACGTTTTCCATCCATTTTGTCCCATCTTCATTCATCATTCTTTCCACATCTTTCATTTTCTTCCATTTCATGAAGTTGTGCAATCATGAATTCATTCCCCTCATGGAATTCACACTTACTTTGTAGTCCAATGCACCTCCAATATTTATCATGACTCCTCCGGATCAACATTATGACTAGATCTAAGACCATTATGCCTACCCATGCGAGCACGGTCAAAACTACTTTGGCTATGGAGATTATTAGGAAAAAGGGGATACTATACGTACCCAAAATTGTAGGGTACTACACCACCAATACGTGTTACACATGCCCCAATGATGATACAGGTCACCTCGCAAGGTGATCGGGATCCAGAGAAGCTTACGAAGTATATGTTAGCATCCCAAATGCTTTATCCAAGTTCCTTGCGCTTTGTTTTATCCCTTGCCCCCTTTTATTAGCTTTTTTCACCTTCGATAATGAAACCGCCACCTGTCGGGGTGACGGTCTCATAACCACCGCCCTACTCGGGGCGGCGGTGCTTCACGCATTTTCCAGCACATTCCTTTGATCACGTCTTGCTTAAATTTTCAACATTTACTAGCTTTTTTCAACCGCATTAGCATGTATTTATGTGTTTGGTTCCACTGTAATAGTGTTTCTCCATTGTTTAATGGTAAAGAGTTCCATCCAAGTAACCCTTTGGTGAATCAGAATTCTATAAATAGCTGGTTTGTTTTCAAACAAATGCCCCCCCATCCTCTCAATTCTCTTGTTCAATTTTTCAATTCCTTGCTTAGAATTTTTTTAGTTTCAGGTTTTACTTCCATTATTGGTATTTTTGAGGTCATATCATCTTCTTATTTCAAGTCTTGTTTCATTGCTACTACATACAATCGGTTTAAACATAGAATATTTTCATTTCTAGACTAGAATCCATTAAAGTTGCAGGTTTTGTTATGTCACAAGAATAGCTTCAAGCTCTCGGTATACTTGTGATGTATTCCAACAATAAATCCCGCTAGGAATTGCATAGTCAAGCTCTGTTCACTTGCTCTATTTGTCTCCTACTCGCATTGTATTCGGGTCTATATCCAAAGCTGCCATTGTTTGAATGCTATCTTCTACGATACTATCATATGCACACTTTTTGGATTCATGAGGACACGAAGGAATGAGGAGATCACACTAAGGGGATGAAATAACACACAACTCGATTTACCACTATTCTATAAATGCCAAGTTTGAGCTATCAAAGTTCTAGTGATAACATATCAAACAAAGTAGTGAATTATTTCATTTCGGTTAAAACTTCACTCTCGGTATCACCAGTGGAAGTCAGGGAGATTGATAGTTTCTAAGAAACTATGATTCATTCCTCACTTCGAGGTAGGATCGAGAACCTTTCAAATTAATATGTTTAGTTGCTTAGATATTTTGGATAAAATCATATTTGCATAGCCAAATAGCCATACCAGCTACTTTTTTTTTTTTTCATTTTGTCTTTAGATTAATTGTCCATATTATAAATATACTAAAGTAGCTACTCTTTAATTTCATTGAAATACGCCATTAAAAAAATACAAAAACAGCAGGATGCTTGCATATTGTAAATACCTCTTTGTACTCAGTTCATTTAATGTTAGTTGGAGGTTGAATCATCTTTATATGACAATCACAGGACCTAGAGAGCCTAGAGAGTATATATTTGAACCCATAATACCTCAGCCAAATCTACCCATGACCTTAGCTGATATAGATCAGGACCTTAGGATACAGGTCTTTCGAGCAACAGCAAACTTACAAGCAATTAGTGAACAACTGAGAGGGTTAAACATTGAAGATGACAAAGCTTACAACTTCTTGTCAAACCATCCAAATTATAGATTGCCTTGATAAAACACCTGAATGACCATGCAAGGGTTCGAACGAGAACAAACATTCGGTTGTGATCCTTTGGTTACGGAGCCTAACGTAGGAGACCTCCTCGTTGATGTAGACACTAGCTTACGTATCCAAGTTGCTGAAACACTGTTAGATACTCCGAGAAAATCATACAACTTATAGTTCTAAACATAGAGGCTGAAAAGGCATACGATTACTGGATAGTTGGGAGAAGGGATTGATTCTTCACATGACCATAACAAGTCCACAACAACCACAAACTCACGATTGTGATCCCCAAGTCCCACAACCAACCGGGCCAACAAACCGATCGTATTGACACCGGCATTGCGACAACGCAGTGTTTAGATCTTCACCACTCCCACTAGATATTATAGCACAATTTTTCGTATTAAACATAGAAGCTAATAAATCCAACATTTTCTGGGCTAGACAAGAAAACCACCCATAGCTAACCACAAAACCCACTAAAATGACCTACCACTACTTTCATGACCTTGTCTAGAGATATATATGAAGCTCCCACAGGTCACTTCCCATGTATCCAACAACCAAGAAATAGGATTTCGACAGAGCTCAACATTGATTGGAGCCTCCAAATAGTCATTATATATGAACAAGCCATTACAACAATCCAGGTTAGGAGGTCCTTCTTTCCCTTAGATTCACAAATTCTATTATTGTGTCTTGAGGATTTAAAATTACCCGATTAGCTTATACATATCCATTCACATTCAAACATTCACCACTGTCTCGACACGACCTCGGGAAGTCGGGTATAAGGAAAGGGTACTTGTAGATTCCCACACTCGCTTGTCACTTTTCCATCGTACAGATACATATGAGGATAACATTACGTAAAGTGTTGATCTACTAGAGAAGATTCAAGGGATGGAGGTTATCATGGTGGATTCCACATCTATAGCACAAATGAAGGCATTCGTGATTGGTTTCAGAAACTTTGTCCATGGGGAGGCCGTTTTCCAAGACATTAGAGCCCTCGGAGAAGATTGACTTCATGGTTAAAGTGCTACCTCAACTTACACGGTGGATTTAGGATATTGAGGCATATGAGAAAAGTGTGATACAACGTTGTCAATGGGTAAGTCAATCACCGGCTCCTTATCCTTCATTTTCTCTTTTTTAAGCTTTATGATTTCAATAGTGTCAAGAGTCAAGCCCCTTAGTCACCGCCCCAAGTGTTGATTTCTCTTCTCCATCCCCTAATCTTCCATCCCACCTCGGTTCCTCCACCATTTTCCTCCCAAGAATTCATTCCCTCCAAAAAAACAAAGAAGTTTCACTTCCCTCTCCACCAAAAAAATAGCAAAACTAGTTCAATTCCAACCTACCACTCCTCTTGCTTTCCCAAGTCCATGTTGGGAAGATACTCAAGAATCCAGTCAAGTAGAAGAGCAAGAAGAGAAACCAAACAGAGAAGAAATGTTAGAAGATTTGAAGTGTTGGGCATCGGGTTTAGGTTTACAAAGATCCCCTTGATGGTTAAGCTAACAAAGGAGGTCAAGGTCGAAGAGAAAGTGGTGGCTAAGGATGAGTTTGAAGAAGAACAAGAAAAATAAGAGGAAGATCAGTAACCTATTTGCTCGAATGTAGTTTCCATAATGGCACTTTGTCCAAAGAGGATGCTAATCTCATCCAAGTTGCACAATCAATCAATTTGGAATAAGAACAACCAGCTCTAAGTCTAGTTAAAGAGGAGGATATGGAGGTGACCAAGACCGATTCAAGGGCACCTTTGAATCATGAGCCAGTTGCGTAATAAATTATAGACCCCTCGCCCATTCAACCTCTCCAAAACCCGATTATTTAGAAGATGTTGAACTCACTAGATTTATGTTTGAAGATGAAGCTTCATATGGTTAAAATAACAAATATTTTAGGATCACCATGCAAGAGGGAGAGACCTTGATATAGCAAGACAATAAAGATTTTTATTTCCTATCGGACTCAAAAGAATGTTTTGATAAGAAGGAGCAAGTTGAAATTACAATATTTTCTCCCCATCATTCATTCTTCAACCACAACAATCGATGCCATGGAATAGAACGTGCAAGCACAATCTACGAGTTTGGAACATGCCTCTTGAATCAAAGTTGGAATATTTTGATCTTCTAAAAGTCACACCTACTCCAGAGGAAGGGAAAGATTATGGGGCTATCATCCCTCTCACATCACCCATATAGGAAAATCAGCAAGGAGAATCCATTTACGGATTTAAAAATCAAAGCATGGGCAATTTCAAAGGACCATACCATGCCCTATCGGTACTTGGCTTCATTAGAACCAAGATAGAAGCCACAACCAGCCATGTTTGCTTCTAAGCATGAGGGAGAGCCTCAAAGTGTCGGGGATCAAAATTAATACCTTTGAGAACCAAGTGAGTAGTAGAGTGAAGAGGTATTTGTCTTGTTTCTAGTTGATACCATGATTATATGGGTGGAGGATCAGCTTAAGCTTATTTTTCACTCATACAAGTAGCCATATTCAGCATCAAATCATTTACATGGCTGCCCCTTTTGAGAAAGGGAAGCTATTTCTCCCTACCTGTGGCAGGCTTTGTTTAAGCTTTTATTTGTTAGGGTTAGTATAGGAGTAGGAGTAGATTTTGTTTTCAGCAGAAGAAGTACTTTTGCACACTCTAGCATGTCTCATTTGAGGCATGTATGATATTTGTATTTGTACATAAGTTTTGTTCGTATTGCTCCGAGGTGTAGAGGTCATGCCCTTTAGTATTCATGACAGAAAGACCCATAGTTTCCTGTAATGGTTTCTAGTTTCAAATAAAATACAAATGCAGAGCAACTAAAATCAGATTCGAGATAGTCCATTCTCATGAATAGGTAAAGCCCTAGTGGGGTGAGTTCACGGTCTGCAGGATGCGGAAACCGGGTAGAAATTTCAAAGCAAAAAGCATTAGTATCAGGCTATCATTCTTGACTCCACACCCAATGGATGTTTCAAACATATTGGTCTCTTCATCTAGTAGGAAAATGTCCCCGCGTGTTGCCAAATTTTTATCTCAATATTTCCCCAAATAAAATTGGTCAAACATGACACTTTGCATAGAAAATCTAAGGGTCAGCTCTATTCCATGTGTCTAGGGTCCAACAAAGTCAAAAAACAGTTTGAGAAAGGCATCGAATCGAATCAGCTAAGTATAGAAAGCTAGCAGATGGTACCACATGTTGCATCATGCGGTGCAAATTCAAAGCCGTGACCCAAAGTGGAGAATTAGACAAGTGTTGACCTTCCACGTGTTCAAGAGCCCAAAACGTACTTGAGCGGTCACTAAATTGACTAAGTATAGAAGGGCTAGCAGACAGAGCCACGTGTCATCCCGATGTAACTCCAAAGGTTAAAACTCAAGGCGGGACTCAAATGTGCCTTTGAGCCTCCATGTGTCCAGAGTTAGACTTATGGTCCCGCCAAATAAAAAGGGGACTTAGCCAAATACAAATTAAAGAAAAATCCAAAGTGGAAGGGACCACATGTCTCTTCTGCACTTTGAAGAGATAGATCCAAAGGAAGTTCCCAAACGAGCTCTAACCCGCTACGTGTCCCATAGTTAGAAGAGGTAAATTCAGTCATTGAAAAACCCAAAATCAAGTGAAGTGCTCCATGTGTCTCAACTATGCAACTTCAAAGGTAAAATATAGGGGCAGTTTTCAAATGAGCGTAAGGCACACACATGTCTCAAATCGTACACGTGTCTCCGCCAACCTGGAAGGACTCGAGAAAAATACAAAGAAACATGAGAGGAGCCCATAGAAGTTTCCACATGTCAATCTAGAACAATTTCAAAACTAAAAGGTAAGGACTGAATCTTCAAGGTGCGCGAGGCTACCACGTGGACCCGGTATGGACAGACTCTTTTAAATATTACACGCCCATGACCCTGATCTTTAGATGGCCATATATTTTGACTGGAAACTCAAATTTAGGTGGGAGAAGACTTTTTGGAAGGACCTCAACCTTGTCTATGCCATGGGAGCATGAAAATTTAGTTTTGATGAGGTTAAGTGGGTGAAAATGGGAAAATGTCTTTCAAGCCATTAATGCAGAACCTAATTGCTTCAGTTTCCAAAGTAGATTTTATTTGATCTGTCATTCTTCCTTCTTCAACATGCTAGATAGATATAGGTAGGAAGACTCGACAGATTTTGGGTGGATCCACAATAGGAATTGATTGTCGGTGGTTTAGCTTTAAGATAAGGATCAAGTTTATTTTCTTTCCCTTTGATTTTCATCGTCTATATATTGTAACACTTCTCATTTGAGAAGGGGAGACATTCTGGTTGTGGGGAAACTCTGTCAAGTTATTTCCCGACTCCATTTGAGTTGTAAGCCTTCTCCTACAATTGGCGAGTGTATTTGTGCCTTAGATCACCCATGTAATAGTCTGTACACCTTATAGAGAAATAAAATTGTGTTTTGTGGCGACTTTAACCCTTGACATTGTTTTCTTGTTTCTTTGTGCCTCTTTATCTCGTGTTTTCTCCTTATGTATGTATTTTGTGTTTACAGGTGTAAGATGTTGTTCTTCATGGAGTTTCAATGGTAGATTTGGATATGGGTCTGTGTCACTTCTGTCTGACCTCACTCAGTCCCCTTTTCCTTGTTTCATTATCCCTCAACAAAGTATCTTGCCACTTCCTTTTCTAGTGTATCACCGCTTAGTGTAGGCTCTCTTTCCCTTTCTCTCTCTCCTATCTCCTTGGAATGGTTAGATTAGGATTAGTTAGATTCTTCCTGTAGTGGAGTAGCTTGTGGCATGTAGATTAGGAAGCAAGAACCAGCCTTCTCTAGAGGTCCATCTCAATTTTTACAAGTCCCACAACTTGAGAGATGGTCCAATGTTGTGCAATCACACCAAATGCCCCAATCACACCCAGGCCATTCGGGTGTGCTGTGATTCTGCACCAACAGGTTTTTCTACTAAGATTCATCAAGATTGTCCTCATTTGTTATATATTCATTGCATAGTTAACCGAGAAGCATTAACAACAAATGATACTTTATCTTATTTTCCAAAGTTACAATTTATTGATAAATTTACAAATAAAGTATATTTCTGGCTTGGAAAATCTACTAAAAGACATGGAACATTAAGAGATCTAATGGATTCATTTCAAATTAGTAGGTTGGAGGTGTTACAAATTCATCAAATTAGGTGGCTCTCTAGAGGAAAGGTAATGGAGAGACTTGTTAATTTTTAATCTCATGTCAGATTTGTTGAAAGAATGGGAGTTAGAAGAGAAAAAAATGTATGATTTGGAAACAATATTTCATATACAATTTTTCATCCATTTACTTAAAGATGTACTTATTGAGTTAAATAAGTTGAATAAAAAAGTTCAAGAGGATCCTATTGACATTACTTCCATTGGCACTACTTTATATGTTACAATTGACATGCTTCGTAGGAGATTTCATAGAGGCATATTTGGGGCAAGAATTGTATATTTATCATTTTTTAAAGAAGAGCACAAGGAGGATCTCTTGAGTTAGCAAATGGAACATGTATGATACATGTACATGCATTGAGATATGAGAGATTTCCTAAGTCACAAATATCAGGGACACTAGATGATTGCATTAATTGGGAAACGCCTTTCTAGTTAAGGTGATTGATTCTCTATAAACAAGATTCACATATTTGCCTATATTTAATGTTGCTAAATTTTTCAGCCCTAGTAATTATTACGAGGAAACGGATGATAGAGATCATCAAACAACAATATGGTTAACATGTTTATGTGAAAAATTTAGTGTTGGAAACTCACCTATTGTAGAGACTGATAAATGTTTGGGTGAGATGGATTAATTTGTTTGTACCATATATAAATCATATCCAAAAAACATATGAAGGAGGATTTTGCATTGCCTGGGTTTGTGTGCATGGTTTACATGGAAAGCCATCTTGTTGAGCTACTCAGCAAGCTAAGTGTTAATTCACTTGATTTACTTTAATGGTGGCTCTCCATCAACTCTTTACCTACAACTTCTAACTCCCTACCAAGCTATGAGTGAGTTGGGCTCGCATACAACCTCCTATCCACCTACCACATTGAGCTCTTCACCCCTCCAAAATTCACACCTTTCCAAATCTGAAAAATCTATCTATGAGACTTTTCATTTGTTGATTCCACTTGCACATCCCCATGATGACTTCTGAAAACATTCTCCCTACATTGATCTGATACACCTATTCATTATTCACTCAAGAACCTCCTGAAACCACCTCACTTTGCATGCATTGATCCCTAAGTTGTTCCACGTTGCAACCAGTGACCACCTAACTCTCTCCTCAATAACCCCACCACCAACTATGTGTTTACCGAGCTCCTTCCTGGAACAACTTCCAAACCGCTTCCATTTATGACATCATCCAATTCAGGGTTTCAGGTTTTCCTAATTCAGAGTGGGGCTCAAGAGTTCCAAAATGTGGGACCTTCAAAGTCTGAAATTTTAGACTTCAAAGTTGGAAGTTTCAACTCACCCCGTTGGTTACTATTCACTTTCCTTGTGAAAACATCTGATTCTCTGAAAACCTAGATTTCAGACTTTGGGATTCATAGTTTTCAATTGGATTTTACTTAGCACAATTCACTCGGTGAGACATCCAAACTCTCTGAAATTATTTCCTCCAAAATTCCAAAAATGGTGTGTCATTTAATTGAGTCAACCTAATTACCGAGCCCTTGACGTTGCAGATGATTTTGTGTTCTATTATGTCAATTAGTCCTATTCACTGTCAAGCTAACCCTCACGCACATTTCTTGAGGATCTTGTCACCTCTTAAAATAGCATGCCACTTCTCTGGCTCGGATGACATAGCTTGGTCAACCTATTCATCTCTTTCTGCTTTACATGTGGCTCGATCTTGAGCACCATTGATGATACTATTTTGGTCCAATTGCGACTCGATGGCGTGGGTTGCTCAATGAATCTCCAATCAAGGTTGTTCGTGGCACCCCTTTTTACTTCTGCTCCAGCAAGCCATTCTATCACACTTAACTCATCCTGACCCTAGTTACCCTTCATTCCTTGGCCAAATTGGCCACATCCGCTTAGAGCCCTCATCCTTGCATTAGGCCGACATGCCTCTACTCCTACTAGTCACTCGTCATAATGATAAAATCACCTCACCTTGAGTTCAACCCCACATGGTCCTTCTATGCATTCACTGTGAACATTTGGCCATGTACTGAACCATCCATCTTGCCAATTGTTCGTTATTCGTCCATTCATCCCTGCACTAGAGAGCCTAGTCACTTTATGCTCGACTTATTTTTTATATCGACGTGGCCAATCAAAATTTCACGTTCGATATCATTTACAACTTGGAAAGTAAGCTTGCATAACATCTTTTCCTAAGAACTTGACTCAGAAATGAGATCAACATTAATATCATGATCTCCCTTGCGTTGTTTCATCCTTGGTTGACTTCCCTGGGACAAAATGCACTTGCATCATTGTGTCATCCAACAAATCAACCCAAGCCATGTGTGTATAGCCCTTCCTACAAGTCCCAAAAAATTCCCATGATATAGTCATGCTTGTCCTTATGCTTGTAACTCAGCTTGATGTCGAGCTCATTTCCCTATAAAATTTTAATTTTTGTGAAGATATAACTTCTCCTTTTCCATGCAATGCTCAATCTTTGTGTTCATTCCTTCAAACTTCATGTCAAACCCTTAGAGCTCATCAATATCTCCAAACCTTTTTGCCACCATGACCTCATCATCCATGTCACCGAGTTCTTCATTCTTTAAGCTCGAGCCACTTGAATTAAACCCGACCTCCCCGCACTGCTCAAACTACTCAATGAGCCTCCTTTACAACTTGGCTCACCGAGTAGCTCATCGAGCTACTCGGTGAGCTCTTCATTGACTTGACCTCGTAATGCACAACCCTAGCTCACCGAGTACCTCAATGGATAAATTTTAGCACGGTGCCTTAAAAGGCATGTTTTGTAATCTTTTAACCTTGAGCCCTCATTTTTGGGATTGTAGCATTTTATTGTTCTAATGGGCCCGTAAAGATGGAGTATCATGGGTTTCATGCTCGATGACCAAATTTGGCCATTTTTGCTTGTGTGACATGTTGTGGGCCCGCCGAGAGCCCAATTTTCACCCTAACCAAAATATGGGTTTTTCGAAGACCCAAAAGAGGAAAAAAACCTTGATTGATTCCACACTCCCGAAATGCTTCCAAATGCTCCTGAAACTGCTGATTTTAATGTGAGATCTTGTCTGGTGCACGGGTCTTGTTAGGTCCCCATTGTCTATTTTTCCCAGGTGGAAAAATGGATAGAAAGAACTGGCATGGGCTAGCTTCTCTTTTCCTTGTCATTTTATTTCTAAACAATAAAATATCTACTATTTGTTATTAGATCAAGAAATTTCTTATTTAATATATGTTAACTATAATTATAAGATCTTGGATAATCAAACATATTCCTAACATTAACATTAAATCAACTGTATTAAATTGACCCATAGCACTATTAGTTGATCTTTAACTTTATCATATTTAATTCACACTAATAGTACATCAACAATATGGCCAAGTAATTCCTTTTTGATTAATGTCACAGACACCTATAATTAAAAATAATAGTTAATTATTGCATTCTTAAAATATTTAGACCTTATTTTATAAGATTGGGGTATCATCATCTTAACAAAAGAGTGCACTCTATTATGTTTACACTCTAAAAAGCAAACAGCTAAGACTAGGCCATTATCATTACATATTCTCGAGAACGAATTTTATATAGTCATTAGCTTAAACTACCATTTTGAAGGATTTGTACTATTAATGATCCTCATATTTTCCAACTTAAATAAACGAAATTATATTAATACTTATTCTTATTATGTAAAACAAGCCATCCAAATCAAATTTAGTATTAAAGAAAACTATCACACTAATATATTGCTTCTACTAAATGGGCCTCTCCATCCCGTAGATAGTTTAATTCCTTCACCGTGTAACAACACTAAGATGCAATAGCTAATCATTCCACAATGATAATTGTGTGAAAATATTCAAATCTTAGGTTACTTTATTTCATTCGAATTCTTGGTTTGAGACTCCAAATATTGGTCAAGAACCCATTATTCTCTAACAAGTACCTTATCAATCCACACAATTTTAGCCTTAACTCGAACAAGAATTTGATGGAAACTCACTCTCCTAATATGATTGAATAGATGGAACAAGATGGGATTGACCTTGTAGGAAAATTCTCAACCCACTCAAACAGATAACTAGGGTTTTATAAATACCCAAGATAAATGGCTTATTAATATGAGTTAATTTAAAACGCATCAACTCTAGCTCACGATTCTGCTTTCTACCCTAACAAAAGATCTTAAAGAACCTAAAGCAAATAATATGCTATAACAAGCGCATTAGAATAGGTAAAACTATTTAGGGTTCTCCATAACTATACTAGTCAACACCAAATAAATCCGAAATTTTGTTATGATCTCAAGGGCTCATTCTCAAGCTAAGTATAGCGGGATCAAAGCCACATCATGGCTTTGAGATCAACCAACTCTCTCAATGTTTAACCCTTGAGTTTGGTCCAAGTTTTTAAGGTTAATAAAAGCATGTATAGGCTCGAGATGGTGGTAAAATGAAAATCATGAAAACCCAAACACCCAAATGCTCATATAAATAAAAAGAAACAAACCCAAGTTGTTTATCATCCTACATACAACCATGCACAACTACAAATAATGTTAATAAAAAATTCCCGGATCACAAATCTATAAATTGCAAAAACCAAGCAACATGTAAACTCAAGCATTCATCCAATAACACTCATTAGGTATTTTATTTCTTTGAAATGAAATAATTATGAGAAGGTAAGTACCCCACTCCTTTAGATGGTAATTTTATAGCGAATTTTATTTTCTTCTTTACACCGAATCAAACAAGAAATCATTCGCTAATAAAATAGGGTGGAACTTTCATTCTTTATCCAATATATATATCCTCATTGAAGTCACAACTTTCTATTTCCACCCTTAATAATCGACATGCAGAGTTTGTGATCATATTCTTGCATGTCTTTTTTGGCAGAGCTCAACCAACTAGAAAGACCAAAATGAAAAGCTCCACATTGCATGCACATGCGGTAGCTTCTCCAAGAAGCTTCATCATTTCCTAGGTAGTTGAATGCTCATTAAATGCATTCAATAGAATAGTGCCATGTTATGATTCTATTCAATTATTAGCAATTTCCCTCCCCATATGGCGGTGGATGAACAATTCAACCTAAATTTAAACAATTACCATCACCAAAATCTTGCATTATAGTAACCTCCAATAAATCATTCACCAATTTAAACCTTTATTCATACAATGGGTCAGCTAATCTGATTCCTTAATAATTACATTATTGAATCCAAACTGAGTTTGGTCGAAGATTTGATTATCAAACAACCCTTTTTCATTCATTTGGGGTCTTTTTGATGACCAACTTAAACCTTATAAATTGATTTTAATGATTTTTTTGTTTACTATGGATAGTCATAAAATAAAATAATGATAAACTCATAATAATTACCTCCCTAAGGGTGTGGTTTAATACCAACAGAATGAATAACATTACTACGCCCTTCATTATGGCCTTCACCATTCGAAAAAATGAAACAATTATAGATAGTCACTATATAGTCTAATGAAAGATCATAATAGGAATCAACCCCATACATGTCAACCATGTGGTCTTAGACTAATGATTAGTATCATCATCACATAGAATAATAAGTTGTTTATCCAAATAATTAATGTTACCTTGTGCACTATGATCCATAATCGACAAAATCAACACCATGCATTAGTCAAACACACACACACACACACACACACACACACACACACATGTATATATATATATATATATATATATATATATATATATATATATATATATATATATATATATATATATATATATATTCCTATCAATATTCCTTTGTAATGAATATTACAATCCCAATAGGAGGCATATTTATCAATATTGGATAAACATATTTAGTAGTAAGAAAGTAAAATCATACAAAAAAAAATTTACTATTCATTTGTGAACTATCAATAAGATAAGTAATCCCCTAGCCGTGTACAACAACCAAACCACAAACATATATTATGAACCAATGCTCACAGTAAATTAAAATAACCTCATTTAAGAAAAATGAAACAAGAAATGTTGTAAAATGTTAAATACTTTACGAACGCCTGATCGACAAGCAATGTTGTACAATTGCACATGCAACTACATGTAAGTGGTTATATCCTTTTCAGGATATATGCATGCACGTGTAGCTACATACTCATCTACATAATAGTGTATGTACTATTTCCCTTGTAAACCATTCCACATTTTATGACTTATCTTTCCTCCGAGCCACGAGAATGGATTTGCGGGATGTGACAAGTTGTGTTGGTCGTGAGTTTTGGGTCGATCTCATGCCAATGATATGATAGAAGTGTAGGGAGAAATTTTTGTGTTATCCTCTAATCTTTAATCTGCTTCCCACAAATTAAAACACCACTTTGTAGATGTTGTGTAAAATTTGAACAACTCGATCCAACGTGAAAGTGTGTAATACATGCATGACGAATGCTAAGGATCATGTGTGCTCTATAAAATCCGTTGTGTGGATTTTTGTAGATTGTGCTAAACTGCAAAATAGTATATAAGTTCCCCCTGGTCATAGGCATCCAGGAAAGGTCAGGGGTGCCTAGGCACTATTATCCTAGATTGGGCACTAGTGTCTGTGTTGTGCTAAGGACCCAAGTTTTATTTTGAGCCCTGTCTAATACTGACAATTATGTTGTCTTGGTATTTTTATATACTTGAATTCGACTATATGATGCGATATGGGGTAACCGATTCACCCAAATCATGCCCCTCTAGATTGGAGTACATGTGATGTCTTTGAAGGAGTATACAACCCAAAGGAGGACCGAACGTTGCTCTAAAAATGTGCCCTATAGGGGAAAGGGAATTTTCTTGGTAAAAACCAAGGCACGCGCAAACAAAGTGGCTAGGAGACAAGTGTTAGTACAACCAAACAAAAACATACATGTATAAGATAGATTGTATGCTAAGTAGGCAATATGTAAGCTATAATTGCCTGAAAATGACATTCTAGGAACACATTAAAACCCTAAACACTTAACCCAAAATTTGTGGTATTTTTTAAAGTTAAATGGTTAAGGGTGTTAACCCCTAGCGTACATTAAATTAATTTACAAAAATAAACTCTACTTTACAACAAATGGACTAAGTTAAATTTAAGTGGTTAAATATTCTTAATTTATTTCTAAGATCAAATAATTGACACTCAACTAGGAAGGTGCCATAATTTAATTTACTTGGTTAAATGTGTTTCTCCTCCTTACTTATTATTCAAACTCAAAATAAATTAATCTTATACTTAGTTATTTTATTTTCATTATCCTAATAGCTTTAAAGTCCATTTCATTAATTTCCTAAAACATACTAGAACTATATAATGACTTTGCACCCCAAGTATTTAAATGGCCCCATTCACCCATCTACACATACCTTTAATATTTATTTAAAACATCTATAATATTCTTTCCTACCAAAACAATTGTAGGGTTCATTCTCAACCCTTGGATCAGTTCACTTGTGGCCACTAGATCCTAGGTTCCAAACTAACCCTAACAATCCTTATGCATTCTTATTAAATCCTTTTCCTACCCTATTCTCCTCATTTGTTGACATTGTTTTTAATTAATTTGTACGTTGGAGAAATGGAAGCCATGGGAGCAAGGAAGGAAGAAAATATGGAGGAATTATCAAAATCAAGCTTAGTTTAGTCTAGGTGGTAGATTTATCACTTGTAAATTCTTTCCTTCCAAGATTGAAGGGGGTTTCAACTCCAAATCTAGAGTTATTCCAAATTTATTTGTATTTTGAGTTATTTATTTTGGGAAAACCCTACCCTCATTAATATATGCAAGATTGAGTACTTTGAATTTACCATTTGAAGTTTTATTTTCTTTAAAAAATGAGATTTTGCCATTATTTGTTTTTGGAGGTTTCCTTGTAATTTTTGAAAACTTAAAATTTTGTTTGACCAAGTTAAAATTTGCATAGGTTCAGATTTATGTTTTCCGTAATCAATGAAATAACCATCACCCAAAGTAGGTCATCCATCTTAGGACCGCCGCCCCGCTTGGGTGACAATTCATGAACCATCGCCTTTCTGAGCAGCGGTTCTTCGAAATCCACCTTGACTAAGTGGTTGTTATGAAATCATGGCTCTGCACATGGTGGCCATCATGTTTCTTAGAAATAGAACCTCCATTTCTGATATTTCTCAAAATACAAAAGTCACTAAAGTATTCTAAGATCCATTCTAACTTGAATTTATGTGCCTAAAGTTTCCATTTTAAATATTTAAATTCATCTACTCATTTCATAGTAAAATTTACTCAATCTAAAACATTTCACATTTCAATAATAACAACTACAAGAATCATTTTCATTTTGTACAACAAACTTTCTTTCAACAATGCAAGAAAATGAACAAGATAGTCTAACTTCTTCCTTTACATGTCTTTCAAGTAACACAATGAAATGCAATATTTCTTCATGTAATTTTTCTAACATTCCACAAGAGAGTTTCAACAATATTTTCAATAATTTATTTATAACAAAGGAAACACACTTTTTGGGAAATAAATCAACTTCTATGAAATAAGATAGTTCCCTTATAAACTTCTTTTCTATTTCAACAGATCTATCTTTACAAAACCAATCTTTCTTTCCTTTTTTCAATATACAATACAACTTTAACATCCAATAATGAATACAAATTTCAAATAAAATTTTACACATGATTTCCATTTTGATTCTTTTCTTTCCATACTACAATTTAAAGACAAGGGAAATTTTACAAATCTGAATGAGCTTCCCTCAAATAATATTACAACTTACAATACAATATTACAAGTCTTCCACCTTGAGTGAGAATAACAAGAAGGTTTTCTCATAAGGAATTATTTGTTTTGGACACCAATAAATGCTCCAAGTTTCACATCACCAACAAGAGATCCACCGTGCTTCTTTTGATCAAAAACAAAAAAGGGGAGAGGAAACACTCTCCACCCAGCCAATAATCGAATGAGGAGAAGAATCTATCTTCCTCATTTTCCCTGAGCCCCAACCATATTGCAGTGAAAAATGGAACATGTCCATGGCAACAAAACAAGCGTCCATATTACAATACAAGGATTTCACAACCATTCCAAAAAAACAAACAACTGAAAGTACAACCACAAGAATAACTAACAAAAATATACAATGTTTCAAAATGAAAAATCCAAAGGACCAAATTCCATGGGGAAGTAACTTATACATCCCAATGGGAAATAGGTTCCCACCTAAAATCCCTCCAATAAACATATCAATATCCATACACAAATCTTATGCCTCCCTCAAGACCCTCTTATTCCTCCCACATACTCTTATGCCTCCCTACCATATCTTATGTCTCCCTCATAAAAACAATCATGTAAAAAAATGCAAGCATTTCATATCCAAGGTGGGGCACTCAACCCAACTCCCTCCAAAACATGAAATAAACTCTTATGCCTCCCTACATGTAAGATCCCCATAGTCCCCTCCTACACCACACTCAACCAATCTACCCAACTACCCAGAACCATACCAAAACACACAAAAAACATATACATATACACAATATAAAATAAAGAATTTAACAATAGTGTAGCTCCTACCTTTAAATGGTAGATCTTTATCCAAGAGTCACACACCAAAATTATTCAAGCCCAAAAATCACCAAAAGCTCCAAAAAATCCACAAGCACTCCAAAATCCTCCCACTCTTAAAATTCAAGAGCACAAAAGAAAATAAGTAAACCCCCAAACAAGCAAAAGAACTTGAATAACTAGAAAAGGGAGAGAGGAGGGTGAGGTGGCTCCATGTAGGATGACACATCATTCATCCTCATCTCCACCTCATAATTCAAACTTCAACCCGAATGCACAAAAATGGGTGGGTGAGAGAAACAACAAATTACTTACACACACAAACCAATCCCACACCCCCAAATGATAAACTCTAAAAACCATGTAAGAAAAGTGAAATAAATGTCACTTTTTGACTTACAAAACACATAATGGGGTCTATTTTATAGCCCCCAATCCATAGTAGGGTTGGTATAGTAATTTAAGTGGTGTGGGACAAGTTTAGCTTGTCCCACAAGCCTCCAAAATTGGCCCTTAAGGTGAAATACGAATTTCTATGAAGGGGTAGAGAGTACAACGCTTTCAAGATCACAAGCACTCAACTTACAACACATGACCCAAGGAGCCATCAAATCTAATAAATTAATTCTTTTCTCCCATCCCTAATTATTTTAGGACATGATTAATTAACTAAATTAAGACACAATTTAAATATTTAATGCAAGGATATTACATCACTATAAAATCTCATACTAAAATTAAATAAAGAAAAATAAATCAAAGAACAACACACAAACCCCTTGGTCATAATTGGAGATGATCCCCCCATGTAGACCCGTTAACAACAATTCAAACACACAGACATAAAAAATACATGTTGCCATGGTGACCCTTGTTGAATTCATCTAGCATTCCAATGTGGTTGGTATCCAATCCCTGCGTTGTTTGTT
Organism: Taxus wallichiana var. yunnanensis; assembly: GCA_018340775.1. Classification (NCBI taxonomy): domain Eukaryota; kingdom Viridiplantae; phylum Streptophyta; class Pinopsida; order Cupressales; family Taxaceae; genus Taxus; species Taxus wallichiana. Next base: position 906,110,447 of record CM031239.1, read on the forward strand.
GTGATAATGTTTACCTCCAAAACACATAATACCTCCTTTGGCCTCGTAGCCGCATCAAAACATACAAAATAAAATATGCAATATAAATCAATAATCATCTACATATGAATCATATCATCATCTTGAAATTAACGGCATCATTTAAAATTTCTAACATCTTGATTCTACATTTCATCAATATCAATAAGATCACTAAATTATTTTAATTGTTAAGGTCTACTCAATATGACAAAAATATAGCATGTCAAAAATATATAACCACATGTCCACAGATATCATCATCAATATAAAAATTCTCTAATAATCAACACAAACATACTATGAATCGAATCCAACAATAGTATAAGTACCTCTAACATCTAACATCATGCTAAGTCAAAATAATACAAAATATCCATAAGTATAGTCAAAATTATTGAAATCAACAAAGTAATAATTGTCAAAGGAAGTGGTCACTTCATCTCTCTCCCCTTAGACTCAACTTCCTCCAGGGAACTCACTGGAACAAATTAAAAAACTAGACTCTTAGCGATAGAGCATCCTCCCATGTAGCAACAGTCTCATCATACCTGTCCCACTAGACTCAAACCTAGCCAATCTCTACATCGAATGCCCAGGGTCTTACACTCTAGAATATGGATGGGCTCCACCATCTCTTGCCCCAAATCCTGCACCTATAATGCAGCCCAATCTAATACATGAGAAGGATCAACAATGTATATCCTAAGTACAAAAACATGAAATACATTGTGGAAATGAGACAAGTTAGGTGGCAACACTAGACAATAGGCCAAAGGGCCGATACGCACTAAGATCTCAAAGGGACCCAAAACATAGGAGCAAGATAAGAACCTTTTCCGTAATGCATAGGGCTCTTATGCGGTGTGACATGAATAAATACCTTCATGCCCACATCAAAACTACGTTCTATCCTATGTTGATCTGCATACTTCTTCTATCGGTCCTACACATCCTGCAATCTCTACCTAATCATAACAACTTCTTTCATCGCTCCTTATCCCGTAATAAGGATGGCCCAAGAGAAACCATTTCCTCCAACATGTCCCAACTAAAAGGTGTCTTGCACTCTCTACCATACAGTACCTGAAAAGGAGCCATGTCTATCAAACTTTGAAAACTGTTATTATAGGCAAGCTCCACCAAGTATAAGTACTCCTCCCATCTCAACTGATGATCCATAATGTAAATCCTAAGCATGTCCTTAAAAATTGATTCACCCGCTCAGTATATCCATCTGTCTCATGGTGATATGTTGTACAAAAATTGATCTTCATCCCTAGAGCATAATTCATCATCATCTAGAAGTGAGAAGTGTACAAAGGATCTTGGTCACAAATGATCTTTCACGGAATCCCATGTAACCTGACAATCTCATCGAGATATACCCATACCACTGCACTAGCTGTGTAGGTTGTCTTCACTAACCCAACATCGACATCGCTAACCCAACTATGAAGTCCATGTAAATTTTGTCCCATTTCCACTTTGGTATGACATGAGAAAGCTAGACGCTGATGTTTAGCCTTCACCTTCCCGATACTCTAAATAGCATGACATAAACCGAGCCACATCTCTCTGAATTCCTCTCCGGTGGTAAAGTTGTCTCAGGTGGCGTGCATCTTCTTCACCCCGAGATGTTTTAAATAAGGTGCACGAGGAGCCTATGTCTAAATATTCTGTCTCAACCCTCCATCTCTAGGAACATAAATCAGACCTTTGTGCCCGAGAAGACCATCCGTCTCTAGTGAAAATACATCAAACTTCCTCTCAAGGGGTCTCTAAGACTCGTCTTTGCTTTGGATACAAGTTATAAAATTTCATGAGGAAGCTCGCTGCAAACTCCTACTCCACAAATTGGTACCCACTAAAGTAGCCATAGCCACATGTCTTTGTCTACTCATGGCATCTACGACCACATTATCCTTCCCCTTCACATGCTCTATATCAATATCGTACTCATAAAGAAACTCCATCCAATGTCGCTTTGTGAGTGTTGAGAGTAGTCATTTGTTTATGCCTAGTGGTTCATAATGTAACAGAGTAAATATTAGTGATATGTTTCTGTATGGCATTAGGGTTGTGTGAAGAGGTGGAAAAGACTCAAGTGCTCGATCCCGAGTGTGATCACATTCGGTCCTAGATATTGTTTTCCATTTCTCTATCCATGAGAAAGAATTTGTAATTTGGGCATGAATTTGGGGTTTTCCCTTCCTTCTATTTTTCCATAGTCATGTTTTCCCTATCAATTTTTGTCCCAACATCCATGGAAACATGGTCCTTTCTGATTGGATGCGGCCTGGTAGGTCTTTTTGGTGAAACTTGTCACTTTTGTCACATTTGTAAAAAATACCAAATTGGCCCCGCGGCCCCGATAGTATCTAATTGGTTATTCAAAAACATGAAGTAGCAAGGAAAAATTCTTACTTTGACCTCGAAGATGCACACATGACCATTTTTCAAGACAAAGGCAGAGAGGCAGATCGTTGGAAAATTTTGAAGATTTTTACATTTTTGTGAAAAGGAGAAAAGTTATAAATTGATTTGCAACCCCGTAGAGGATAGAGTGATGTCACATGTTTGAGTCATCAGTTTAAAATTCAAAGTAGGGAAGCGGGTCAGCAGAACACTTTGGAGTTTTTAAGCTCTATTTTCAAATGATGTAAAGGTATAAAACTGATTTACGACTCCGATGGGGCCCACATCAAAAGTTGGAAGTGAAGAGGTGGTTCACCGAGAGAATTTTGAAGTTTTTGGCCCGATTCAACTCAAATATTTTCCACGTGGAGGGCCTGCACTCATTTTAGGATCCGACTCTAGGTCCTCCCTTTATAGTTGTCCCAAGGAGACACGTGGAGGCTTCGCTAGTTTCTCTCTATACTTATACTTCTCTAGAAATTTTCTAAATCCTTAGACATGTGGAGGGCCCGCACCTACTTGGGGACCTACCCCTGAACTTTACTTTTGAAAGAGCATCGAAGGGACACGTGAAGGTTTCCGTTAGATCTTCGCATACATAGACTTTTCCAAGTTTCTGGTGTAACTTTGTCAAACCCTAGACACGTGGAAGGCCCACACTTGTTTTGTAGTCCTTCTATTGAGCTTCATACCAAAAACACACTGAAGAGACACGTGGAAGATTATGTTGTCCCTACCCATACTTAGACTTTTCAATGGCTGAGGAAACTTTCTTGGATCGTAGGAACATAGCACCTTCTCGTTGGTCCTTAAACTCTTTCAAAAAAAAATTAGGCTAAGACACATGGAGAGCTTGCGTTTGTTTGGGGTCTCCACTTTTAGGAACCATATCAAAAGTGCACCAAAGAGACATGTGGAGGCTTCCATTCTCTCCTCTTTTTACTGAGACTTTTTCAAAGGCTGAGGAAATTATCTTAGGCCCGGGGCATGTGGAGATCCTGCATTTGTTTGAGGTCCCATCTCTAGACTTCATCTTTGAAGTTACACTAAACAGACACGTGGAAGCTTCCATTGGACCTTACCATACTCTAAATTTTCAGCAATTGGTGTAACTCTCTAGGGTTCTAAACATGTGGAGGTCCCATGCTCATTTGGGAACCTGCCTCTGGACTTCACCTTTGTAGTTGTGCCAAGGAAACATGTGGCGGTTTTTGCTGGATCCTCCTTGCACTTATCTAACTCAGACTCATAGCATAGGAATGTGGTATAATCCATGCAAGGACACTCAGACTCACAGTGCATAAATGCAACTATCCATGTGAGGGAACTCATTTCTCAAGGTGTATTCTTAAGGGTGAAATAGATTACTTGTCGGTCCAACCATATGTAGCCACTTTGTGAATAATTAAAAGGGGATTTCTTACATGATATAATAAAAGAATAATTAGGACTATCAAAAATTTATGGCATGGCACCTAGTAATGGTTGAGGGTCCGAGAAACGTGATCAATTCATGATTTATCCACCTAGCAATTTTTGGGTGTAAACTTGTTAAACATCACTTTCTGAACAAACTTGTAACAAACAAAGGATTCTTGAATATTCTTCTTTTGGGGGAAATTTGGGAAGAGTGAGTGAGTGAAATTGTATAAATTCAATGAGAACACTCTTGCAAAAGGTTGGGGGTTAATTTTTACAAGAAAATTTGAGAAATCCCATCTTCCTGAGAGACCATCTGAGAAACCTGTTAATCTTTTGTGTTTTAGATTTGATCACGTCAAGGTGGTTTCAAGTGTATATCCATTTAAAAGCTGTAAGATTGTTCAAGAAACTTTCCAATGGTGATAAATCTAATAGATCTTGAATTAATTAGTGTTGATCTTGAGAAAAATTGTGTCTGCTTTTATTTCAGAATGTATTCAAATGGTTTTAATGTTCCTGTTACAATCTTATGTTAAAATCCATCTGAATCACTCAAGATCTCATCCCTATGATATTATAGTGGCATTTTTAATTTAATTATGAGAATATCCTTCATCCTGTAATGAAATAAACAATTTAAAATCACTTTACTATCATTTTGTTGATAAAGATTGTTTGTAAGTCTATGAGTGTATCTTAGGCGTGATGAACCAATGATCTTCAATGTTTAATTGAGTCTTTAAATTGATCCTTTATGTTGAATTCTTTAAGAGTGTGTGAAACCGTGTAGATATAGGCCTCCATTGATGCACACCTTCTGGTTAAATGAATATTTTTGCTATTCAAGCTTTTTGTTGTTGAGTTTTCCAATTATTATAGAGGTTCTCAAAGATCTAGTGAAATCAACTTCATCTTGCTTAATTCCCCACCAAAAATTTCAAATAACCATGAATCCTACTTGAAGTACCCCTATTTGTGCTATGTATCCAAAAATGAAAAATTATATTCCCAAAATATA